>OV816023.1:72041600-72394381 GCA_929113105.1 Agrypnus murinus | reverse complement strand
ACACACAGACACACACACCCACAGACACACACACACATACACACACCCACGAAATAAAATTAACAAAACAAGATCAAGTCAATATAAACTTTCAACGAGTTAAGTACATAATCAAGGAGAATGATTGGCAAAAGTTTGACAGAAATATAAACAAGGAATTACAAAAATTATTAAACACCAGGGAAGAAATAATAGACACGTCAGTGTTAGATAGAGATTTACAGGCAAGGTTACAAAGCGAAGAAGACTTGGAAACATTTAGTGACAACTACAGCAAAGCAATAAAGACAGCTTGTGAACAATCGTTTTGTGTATCAAAACCTAAAAGATACACTAGAAAAGGTAAAACAGTACCATGGTGGTCAGATGAATTGGCCATAATGAGAAAAAAAGTCAACGCATGTAGAAGAAGATACCAGAGAACACATAATGATGCATTATTAAGAGAAGAGAGAAAAAACACATACCTCGAAGAAAAGAAAAAATATATAAAGAAAATCAATACAGATAAACACAATTCATGGAAACAGTATTGCAATCTAACAGAAGGACATAATCCATGGAATGCTGTTTATAAAATGGCAGCAGGAAAAATGAGAAGTAAAACAATATTGACAACCATAAAGAAAGATGATGGTACCTTTACAAATAATACAAAAAGTACACTAGAATGTATAATGAGGGAAGTTATGATAGAAGATGATCCAACCAATGATGAGGACAAACATAAAAATTTAATAAATGACATGAAATTGCCTATCCATACCGAGGATGATAAAACATTTGATCTAGAAGAGATCGAAACAGTAATAAAAAATATGAACCCAAAGAAAGCACCTGGGAGTGATGGCATATCAAGTGATGTAATATTGAGAATATTTAAACTGTACCCACACTTTATAACCGAAATGTATAATCAGTGCTTAATCAGATCTTATTTCCCCAAGGAATGGAAAAATGCAATGATAATACCAATAATTAAACCAGGTAAGGAAAGCACTAACACAGCAGGCAAGTTCCGACCCATAAGTTTGATCAACGTAGGAGGTAAAATACTAGAAAAATTAATGATCGAAAGAATAATGAAGTACCTACACTCAAACAACTCGATGAATTCAAACCAGTTTGGTTTCACTGCAGGTAAGAGCACTGTCGATGCACTCGTAGAAATGAAAAAGTTTGTAGAAACCGGCCTTAAACAGAAAAATGATATTATACTAATTTCATTAGATGTTAAAGGTGCATTCAACGCAGCATGGTGGCCAACAATTATAAATAATCTTAGGGAATTAAAGTGCCCTAAGAACTTGTTCAACTTAACAGTGAACTACTTCCAGGAAAGAGAGGCTGTTCTAAGAGAAAATAATGAAGAGGTGGTAAAAGAAATGAATAGGGGATGCCCACAAGGGTCATTTAGTGGCCCCGGATTCTGGAATATAATGTACAACCCATTACTAAATCTAAAGTATAACAAAAATACTAAAGTTATAGCTTTTGCAGATGATGTCCTCATTATGACCAAAGGAAGAAGACTACTAGAAGTGGAAAATACAGCAAACATAGAATTACAAATAATACAGGAATGGGCAAGAAATAATAAAATACAGTTTAATGAAGACAAGTCGAAATACATCCACATCACAAAGAAGAGGACTTCCAGAAAACATAAATTAAATATTTATCTAAACTATAAAGAGCTAGAACAAGTCAAAACTATGAAGTATTTAGGTATTTATATAGATCAAAAATTTGAGTTTGATGAACATATTAAGTACATAACTAATAAATGCTTACAGTTTATAAACATCCTTTCAAGATCAGCTAGAATATCGTGGGGATTAAGACACGAGGCCCTGGCAACGATTTATAAAGGAGCAATTATCCCATTAATAACATATGGTGCACCAGTCTGGGAAAAGGCACTCACAAAGAAAGGTAATAGAATGAAGATAAATCGTATACAAAGACTAATGAATATACGAATATTAAAAGCTTTTAGAACGTTATCGCACGAAGCTTCATGCATTTTAACTGAAAATACACCAATAATCCTAAAAATACAGGAAAAAATAGAAATTTACAGAAGAACACAAGAAATGAAAGCAAGAGAAGGGAACCCACAAAATCAACTACAGCAAACAATAAATAAAAAAAGAAGAAAAGAAATAGTAAGTGAAATAGAAGAAGCTAGTTTAATAAAGTGGCAAAACGGGTGGTCAACCAGTGATAAAGGTGAATTAACAAGAGCATTTTTCCCGTCACTACCAAATAGACTCAAAATTAAAATATACCCATGTCCAAAGGTAACTACTATTTTAAATGGTCACGGTAAATTAAGAAGCTATTTCCATAGATTTCGAATAAGAGACGATCCAATGTGTATTTGTGGAGAAGGAGAACAAACAGTGAACCATCTCATATATGACTGTCCGAGATTAGAACAGTGTAGAACACTACTTAAGGTTAATATTGTAGCCAAAGGCCTGTTACAAAAGAGTGCCTAGTTCATAAGTACTGTAAAAGTTTTATAGACTTTGTAAAAAAAATTGATTTTGACTCTCTAATAGAACCGTAAAATAAAATATTTATTCTAAATATTGTTAACAATGTATTGTTGTCAAATTAGAAGTATACAATAAGTCAACATGTGAAATAATAATATAAATATAAATGTAATTAGTCGCTAAGGCATGTAATGTTATGTAATAATGGAGCATGCTAAATAAATGTTACAAAAAATACACACACACACACACACACACATACACACAGAGATACACACAGACACAGACACACACACATACATACATACACACACACACACACACACACACACACACAATGGAGGTGGAAAAGGACAATCAACTACCTTTTCTAGATGTATCTATAATCAAGAAGGAAGACGGCAGCCTGGGATACACAGTATACCGAAAATCAACCCACACAAATCGCTACCTGAACGCGCAGTCACATCACCACCCAGCGCAACTACAGTCAGTAGTCAAGACATTAATAACCAGATCACAACGATTGACTGATGACGATAATAAACATCAAGAACTAGAACAGGTGAAGTTGGCATTAAAACAAAATGGTTTCTCGTCCAGAAATATCAAGAAAGCGTTAACACCAAGGGACCCAAAGCCAAAAGAAGAAGAAACATCGGTATCCAAAGCACACTTACCGTACATCAAAGGGACCACGGACAAAATAAGTAGAGTGCTGAGAAAACACAACATCGATACCATCTTCAACACCGATAAAAAGATTGGAAACATGCTACCATCCGCAAAAACAAAAATACCACTAGAAAGCCAAGGAGTATACGAGATCCCATGTAAAGACTGCGGGGAATCCTACATAGGGCAGACCAACAGAAGAATTTAAGTAAGAAGAGAAGAACACCGAAATGCAGTCAACAAAAATGAGAAAACGTCTTCACTGGCACAACATGTAAGTGGTACATCTCATAACATAGATTTCGAAAATACAAAAGTTTTAGCGAATATACAACATAAGACCCGACGAACCATAAGAGAAGCCATTGAGATCGAGAAACGTCCGAACAATCTTAATACCAGGGACGATACACAGCGACTACCATCAGCTTGGAAACCAGCTATAACCAGTATCACCGTCAAGAAGCGAAAACCAGCACAGCAGAACGATAAAAGGGAAAGCGAGAGAAAGCCACCGGATCAAGCGAGACCAATGACACGCAGCCGCGCCAAAAACCAGCCGAACGCAACCATGCGCAACACCGTAACCGTATATAAAGACCAACCGCTGCAACAAGACGTCAGTCTACATCGTGTAACCACTCGAAGCAGAAGGAAGTTAGAAGTGACCTGAAGATGGCAAGTGTGATCTTGCCGAAACGTCGTCAACCATTGTCTGGTTCCTCTAGGAGCCGAATAGTGAATACGCGGAGTGAAACCCGGAAAAGTGGTAAAGTATCATATAATATCCGCGGAAACTTAAAATGTAACATTAATAACCTTTACGGGAGGGTTTTAGGAGAGGAGATTCTACGAGACGTCAAGAAGTTGGAGAAGCTACGATCCAAAAGAAACAAGCTGTAAGTAACCTCAAAGTAACCTCGCATTCCTGGAACGCTGCCGGGACGAGAATATAATACCAAATTCCATGAAGCTGACGTTCCACAAAAAGAACAACCAAACGAGGAACATCTTGAGAAGAGCAAGCCTAGCATTGACAAGAGAAGCAATTCACGATACCAGAAGGGCGCTAAATAGCATCAACATCGAGCTACTACACTTACACCTACGTTTAAGTAACACAATTCATCCAGCTCTATGGTCAACACTAGATAACCTCACGGAGTTTAGAGCAGAAACTGACGCTAATTTGACAACTTCTAACCAGAAGAAGAAATTTGAGAAGCTACAAACCGAACAACAGTCCAGGAAGTACATAAACCACCAAGTTGAACCAAAGAAGGTAGTTTTCAATATTTCAGATCTACCGCTGGATGAAGCGACACATAGCGTGCTATCGAAAGGATTTAACTATGCAGTAGCGCCAAACCGGATTCCAATAGAAAACATTATTTTCGGAGTCGAAGCATCAATAACAGGGATCCCAGGAAATACCGCCGAAATTATACGTCAAGACGTGTCACGTATACTGAGAACAGCCAAGCCACCGAAGAAGAACTTATCCCACGAAGAAATCCAAGCTTTACGCGACCTACGGGCGAATACTAGCGTAATCGTGTTACCAGCAGACAAAGGCAACGCAACCGTAGTTATGGATAAGGGTGAATATGAAAGAAAAATAGAAACCTTACTAAATGATCCTGGATACCAAACAATCTCAACGGATCCTACACTGTAAAAAATGAGGTAAAATTACCTTGGGAAAGAGGTAACTTTTCGCTATTATTTGCGGTATTTTTACCCTAAAATTAATTTTACCTATACATTTAGTAGTTTTACTATTTGTGGTAAAATGCCCTGTAATTATGTAAAATTATACAAATATAAGTAATTCTACTACATTGAACTGGTTAAAATCACTATCCATAATATAAATTTACATAACTCAGACAATTTTTTCCTTACAAATGTATAATTGCTCAATAACTTAATTCATTTTTAGTGTAATATTAAAGATAAGATGAACTTGAACAAGAATAGTGTAATTTTACCCTTAATATGTTTTTAACCGTTGAGATGCTATGTCGCTGATCGCACTTGTTTGTGACCTTCGTTTCGTGAAAGAATTCAGGAATCCATTATGAACAGTCCAAATAGGCTTTTTGGGGAATGGTCGGAATGGTGTGTACCATTCTTTTATGATTTCGGCGAGGCGTACTCTATCGATACCGAACGAAGTGTTCATTGCTCATTAATATTTTGTTTTTCGTTGTAGTGTAGTACGGATTTATTAAAGGCAAATATTTACACGTATGACCGAAGATGGGAAGAATTTTATTTTATAGTAGAAGTTAAAAAATAATAATCGGTAAGTACCTATATGTTAAAATTACAAATTTAAACCAATAAAATAAAAATATTTAATTTAATGTTTTTCTAGGATGAATCAAAAATTGAAGAATTCGAAATAAACTAGCATAACTGTAATTGAGAAAGGTACTCGTGTATAATTGTTTATATAATTTATAATTTTTTAATTTTCTAGGTGGAATCGAAACTTTATCTGAATGTCTTTGAGAGACCAAATATTTCCGAAAGCCCCTGAAAAGAAGTTCTGTTAATGTCTTATATTTTATATAAGTACATACGTTCAATAAAAATTACTTTGATTTTATTTTGTTTCATGCAATTCCCAGAGGAACGATTGAATTTGCAAGTACTTTCGCAAGTCATCGTTACATTCAAGAAGTATTTTCACATTTGTATTTTAACCCTGAAAAGTACTATTGCCATGAAATATTAACTTTGTCATGTAACTTTACACAGGTGTTTTAATGTTAAAATGTAAAATTACATTGAGATTGTAATTTTAATCTGTAAATTTACTTAAAAAGGAAACATTACAATGCAAACTTAACCTAATGTTGAAATTTTTCACTTCCTATGAAAATTACACTTTGAAGTAAATTTACCCCAAAAAATGGAGGTAACATAGTTGCCTCCATTTTTTAGGGTATAATTCACCGGTAATTTTTTAGAGTGTACAACATATTTGGAAAAGACCACTAAAGCCAAAATAAAAGCCTGCAGTTTCAGTCAAGAACAACAGTTACAACTAATTCCGAGAGAGAAGTCGTCATCATGCCCTAAGCTGTACGGATTACCAAAAGTCCACAAGGAAGGTGTACCACTAAGACCCATCGTAAGCTCCATTGGATCACCACTGCAACCTCTAGCGAAATTCCTGGCCAAGCAACTGCAACCGTATGCCGAAGAAGCCGAATCTTACGTAAAGAACGCAAGCCACTTCATCGAGCGTATAAAAGACATAACAGTGGCACCAGGAGATCTGCTAGTAAGCTTTGATGTAACCTCTTTATTCACGAATGTTCCAGTAAAAGAAGCAGTAGATATGATACAACGGAAATACCAAGTCCCAAATGAAGTCTTCAGTATAATAAAAAAAAGGATATAGGTATTCTTATCTGACAGCTCAAGGTAAATTCAATAGTTCGCCAAATTCTATTTCTTTTATCTATTTTCACTCAGGCTCAGTTCCTTTAAGTTTCGGATCTGGATTTCTCAGCCAAATGAAGTTTCTCAGGCCACAAGTGTAGGCAGAAAAGTAGGTAGCGCCAAGGATAATGAAAAGAAAGAATGGGAAAGGAAAGGACTAGAATAAAATATGAAATGATTAGCAATTGTATTCAAATAGAACTGCATGACATTTCTAAAATCTTACCCCTTTAACGAGGGCCCATCAAACTTAACAGCGTCTACAATCGTACAAGGCTTACGTTCTACTACATTAACACACACGGCAAGTTAATGTTTAACTTATGCAGAACGAATGAGTGGTATGGTTGCCAAATTATCCACTTCCATAAGCGTGAGTTTCAAAATCCAAATCAATCTATCTTAACTCGAAGACAACATCCACTTGACTTAGATAAGTTTTTCAAAATACGAAAAAAGAAAATTCTACAAATCAACAAAAAATTGACAGTAGTCTGTCACTAGGCAAGAAAAAGGTATAGAAGTAGTAGAAACAGGCTAGTATGATTTATATATATATATATATATATATATATATATATATATATATATATATATATATATATATATATATTGCTGTAATATCTCATTTATAAAAAAATAGTATTTTGCTTTGCCCCACATTAAGAAATGCCCCGCGTTGAGAGCGACATATATAAATGCAGTGATATTGGTTAATTAAAAATAATAAATTATTTTTTAAAAATTATACATACATACATACATACATACATACATACATACATACATACATACATACATACATACATACATACATACATACATACATACATACATACATACATACATACATACATACATACATACATACATACATACATACATACATACATACATACATACATACATACATACATACATACATACATACATACATACATACATACATACATACATACATACATACATACATACATACATACATACATACATACATACATACATACATACATACATACATACATACATACATACATACATACATACATACATACATACATACATACATACATACATACATACATACATACATACATACATACATACATACATACATACATACATACATACATACATACATACATACATACATACATACATACATACATACATACATACATACATACATACATACATACATACATACATACATACATACATACATACATACATACATACATACATACATACATACATACATACATACATACATACATACATACATACATACATACATACATACATACATACATACATACATACATACATACATACATACATACATACATACATACATACATACATACATACATACATACATACATACATACATACATACATACATACATACATACATACATACATACATACATACATACATACATACATACATACATACATACATACATACATACATACATACATACATACATACATACATACATACATACATACATACATACATACATACATACATACATACATACATACATACATACATACATACATACATACATACATACATACATACATACATACATACATACATACATACATACATACATACATACATACATACATACATACATACATACATACATACATACATACATACATACATACATACATACATACATACATACATACATACATACATACATACATACATACATACATACATACATACATACATACATACATACATACATACATACATACATACATACATACATACATACATACATACATACATACATACATACATACATACATACATACATACATACATACATACATACATACATACATACATACATACATACATACATACATACATACATACATACATACATACATACATACATACATACATACATACATACATACATACATACATACATACATACATACATACATACATACATACATACATACATACATACATACATACATACATACATACATACATACATACATACATACATACATACATACATACATACATACATACATACATACATACATACATACATACATACATACATACATACATACATACATACATACATACATACATACATACATACATACATACATACATACATACATACATACATACATACATACATACATACATACATACATACATACATACATACATACATACATACATACATACATACATACATACATACATACATACATACATACATACTCACAAACATAATTACATTTCTAGTCTTCAAGATATTTAATAAATATTGATCGCAGATTTTCATTTATAAATTGTAATAACTGCCTTAGAATAGAATAAGTTCCTGAAAGTATTGCCTGATTTGTTTTGCCGTGTGATAAATAAACTAAAACACGCCCTACGTTGGCTATCGAAACTATTAAATACGCGTTGAATCCGCTCAATTAAAATAAAATTACATTTTTATAAAATTTAATTCAATTTTTTTAATTATCCAAGATTTTAATTATCTTTTATAATAAACTTCAAATCCCTTTTTTTTGCTAAATACTATCTTATATGATTTTGAAATACTTTTTAAAACAGATTATGTAAATTTTCATTTAGCTTTAAGATTACATAATAAGTTGGGGGGCCATATCAAACTAAAGAAATAACATTAAGAGTAAAATATTCAGGAAAAACTTATCTCAGGGCAACGTTGGATTCTGTAGGTAGTGAGGTACTGACTTAACTTCGAAACTAACTGACTATAAATTTAAAATATACTACATTAATTAAATTGTGTAAATAGCTTAATTAATGATCACTCCACAATGGTTTTCTTCTTTTCTACATGTTTTAATTAAATAACAAGAAAAAAAACTTTCCTACCTTTTGCTTAGTCGAGCCAGTCCTTTCCGTTAATTTTTCACAATTCTTCTTTCAAACCATTGACAGAGTATTTAACTTTTACTCCTTTATCGCCATTTTCATTGCGGGTATATGTGACTTTGCAGATAATTATTCTTCCATCACCATATACAATTTCCATATACTCACCATCCAAACAACTTTTTCACAGAGGAAAATAATAGTGATTAAACCACTTACGCTTTATTTTCTAAATAAGGGATAGATTTTCTCGTAGAATATTTAGTTAACGACGGTTACTTGCTTGTTATGATGATTTAATAAAACGTCATTTTATATATGTACGAAGATTTATTGGAAATTGTGATTTACTTGCCTACTACGCAGTTTAATACAAAAGTTTTTCACATAGGTGATTTTGCTTTGGCAGTAGAAGGCAAAGTGTTTTTTACATATATATATATATTTTTTTTAATATTAATATGCTTAGTTTACAACTAGCCTGGGGCTAACGAGCAAATTTGATGTAATACTTAATACTCAATTAAATTACATTGACATGTGGAGGGAGTGACGCCTATTTGCGATTCCCTGAATATACTAATTTAACAATTATCAATTTAGTAATGTCTAACGTTTTAAGTCTTTTCAATCTAGGAGTGGTATTAGCATTGCCTAGTAAATTGAGCACTAACACATTGGGATGATTATGTATTCGGTTGACATAGGTGGTAGCACGTATTTTAACCTCGTCTCTGATCCATGGAATTGTTAGGTCTTCATGAAGTGTTTTGTTTGCTAATGAACCATTCGGCGTTGGTCATTACACGAAAAGTTTTGCTCTAAAATCTTCGCAAAATATCAACATTGGATGTTTTAAAACTTCCCCATAGATGGATACCGTACGCCCACATTGGAACCAGAACTGTCTTGTACCTAACACTTTATTTTCTAGCTATAACTTGGATTTTTTCCCTAGGAGCCAATACATCTTTTTTAACATAGCGTCCAGTTGTTTTCTCTTTTTTGTAATATGGGTTTTCCATGTTAATCGCCTGTCGAGATTCATACCAAGATATTTTACTTCTTGTCTGATAAGGATTTGTATTCCATTTAGTGTAACCGGAGTAGCAGAATTGTGTTTCGTCGTAAACGTAATAGCTGTAGATTTATTTTCATTGAT
Organism: Agrypnus murinus; assembly: GCA_929113105.1. NCBI lineage: Eukaryota > Metazoa > Arthropoda > Insecta > Coleoptera > Elateridae > Agrypnus > Agrypnus murinus. Next base: position 72,383,676 of record OV816023.1, on the reverse strand, counting down.
TTGTATTCTCCACTTGCGCAACCATTTTTGTATTATGTCGAGGCTTCTTTGTAGAATTGTCGATGCTTGTATTGGATCTGGATGAGAAACTAATAACGCTGTATTATCCGAGAAAGTGGCCATCATTGTAGTGTCATTGCATGGTAGGTCAGCTGTAAATATCTGGTATAGGGTTGGTCCCAGAACACTGCCCTGTGGAACGCCTGCCTTTATTGGGTATAGTCCAGACTGGCTTTCTCCGTACTTTACTTGATAATACCTCTCGCTCAAATATAATTTGAATAGAAGGAAGTACTGGTGTGGAAAAGACCGTTTAACTTTGTAAGTAGTCCAGAATGCCATACACGGTCGAACGCCTGACTGACGTCAAAGAATACCGCAACACAATATCTTTGTTCTTCAAGGTCCTTTTCTATTACATCTACAACTCTGTGTAACTGTTCTATTGTAGAACACAATTGTCTAAAATTCTTCCATGCATTCTATTGAACCTTTAACTAACCGAATTAAATTTTCTGTAATTACGAATCTAAAGGTTTCTAATCGCTGCATGTCAAACAATACTTTCGGTATCCAAGTTATTATATAATGTATTTTCAATACATAATGTGGTAGAAGCAGTAGCCATTTTAAATTTTTACAAGCTGTTAATGCTTTACCAGTCTTCTAGTACTTCAAAGTCGAGAAGTTCAATATGCTCTAAGGATGGTATTTGCTCAACTGCATTTAGAATACAATACAAGTTCCTTGCCCTCCCTCCAATCGTAACCAAACACTTCCGAATACAAACATACCAAACACACCGAACATTCCCGAATACAACCATACCGAACACACCAAACATTACCAAATACGACCATACCGAACACGTACTTCAAAGTCGAGAAGTTTAATCTGCTCTAAGGAAGGTATTTGCTCAACTGCATTTAGAATACTCACCTAACCTAACCTAACCTAACCTAACCTAACCTAACCTAACCTAACCTAACCTAACCTAACCTAACCTAACAAGTTCCTTGTTCTCCCACCAATCGTAACGTTTTTAGTTTGATATTTTAAAACTTGTTGGCCAAATGTGTGACCTCGCTCTTCAAGTTTCAAGAACAAGTTTCGCGTCCCCACCCGTCCTTTCCCTCTTAGCCGTTGGCACTCGCAAGCGCAACGCGCAGCCCCACCTATTCTAGTGGGTATATAAGCTGGCTCGCCGGACTATTAGATCAGTCTCTTTCCGCTATACTTAAAAAGAACCAGCCGAACAGATGAACCGAATACCGAACCAACCGACCACAATCACTTCAGGTGAGCAGTAGAATATTTATAATACACTTCCGAGTATAACCAAACCGAACCGAACACTTGCGAATACAAACATACCGAACACACCGAACATTCCCGAATACATCCGTACCGAACACACACCTAACATTACCAAATACAACCGTACCGAATAGTCCCGAATACAACCATACCGAACATTACAATACGACCATACCGAACACACCGAATACAACCATACCGAACATTACCGAATACAACCATACCGAACACACCGAACATTACCGAATGCAACCATACCGAACACGTACTTCAAAGTCGAGAAATTCAATCTGCTCTAAGGAAGGTATTTGCTCAACTGCATTTAGAATACTCACAACACAAGTTCCTTGCCCTCCCACCCAATCGTAACGTTTTTAGTTTGATATTTTACACCATACCGAACCGACACCGAAATACGAAGTTATAGTGTATAGTGTATTTAACCGCCTCACCCTGCTTGCATACAGTTGCACCGCAACCGTTTCCAACCTTTTCCTGCAACCCATATCAGTGCTTAAGGTGTTTGGCTTGGCATGGTAATTTGGATATTTATATGTAGCACACGATATTGTGATTAATAAACTAAAGGTTTGCTGAAGTGGAGTTTTATTTGAATAGTAGTAATAGTAACTCGTAAGTGTGAGCCGTTTAAACCTGGACGAAGAGCCCTCGACACTGAGTCTTCACTGAAGCTGCCCTGAGTCCCGCCGCTGACGAGGGTACTCTCGGTGAAAAGTACTGGCGCTCGAGACCGGACCGCATCAACGATACATTCTCCGACCGAAGGGCGTCGCAATGTATCAGAAAGGTTTTCAAAGCCTAAAATGTAAATGTTCTAAATTTGTACGATTATCGATAACTTTTACATTTACTAGTAAGATACATTATGTAACTAGTTCTGTTTTATAGTGTTTACACATTATTACAATCATTCTCGCCTAGCTTAGCTCTAGCTCAGTGGTAGAGCTTCTTCCTAGATTTCAGAGAGTTCCGGGTTCGATTCCCGATTGATTGGGAAATATTATGTTAATTTTGTCTTTCCTGCTGTTACATTTTATTCTTGTCCAAACGATTTGGTTTCTTCTCATTCCTTTTATAAATGTTTTATTTTGATAGTTTAAATAATACGGCAACCCTCTTCAACGCAGCAAAAGGGCTAAAACAATAAAGATTGTATTATAAAATAGAGATTATGGTTATTAAAAGCCAATTAGGCAAATAATAAAGGACATACCTAGGGATGAATTCATGCTGTCTTTAACATGAGTGTATTTCTGTAACGATTTATAGTTTGGACTGTTTATTATTGTTAAAGGACTTAAATAATCGTCATTATGAAAAGTTGAAGAATAAAAAAATTCTTTTATCAACTATGTTGAAATATTGTTCCTTTTAAAAAAATTTAATAAAAATTGAGTAGTATTGAGAAGGTTTACTAAAACAAATACCTTTTAGTAGTGAATTCTTATTTATTTCATCAGCCAGCTTATTCTGGAGTGTAGAAAAATAGAAGATATAAACATTTTGTCAAAAGAGCAAAGCAGGTGGCACTTGGAGATTCTAGCAGAGCTACAAAAAAGATGAAAAATTAGTAAGTATTTCTAGTCTTACCATCCTAGAGGCTACTATTACTTTATCGCATCGGTGGTATGAGACCATCCCAGTCTGTTCTAAAGGAGTCGGCGTAGCAGAGATATCGAGGGCATATCCGTGGTGTGAGACCATCACATCTTGATTTACAAGATTTTAAGAAGCAGCCATCCTGATTCACAAATAACCAAGTATCTTTGGTTGTACAAAATAAAGTGCTTTGTGTTTAATTTTTAATTACATACCTATAGATACTGTGTGCAGCATTTTGTCATCTATCAGAGAAGAATTCGTGCCTAGAAAGAAAGTTAATTTAATTATTTATTTCAAGGATCACTAAAGAGAAACCAAATACCATTTCATCTACCAATTGAATTTTGAAGGTTATATTAGATTTGAATAAATAACTTTTCACTTGTCAAATTAGTTCCAAGAGGTAACAAATTATTTTGATAACTAAAGTTTTATAAGAGCTAACAATCTTTAATGGGAGTACGTATTATTGTACCGTCAAATGTGTATGGGTGTACGGGAAGATTGTAAGAGTGAAGATTAAGAAACAATCAGTCTTTTCACAAATCCTTTATTAAAAGATAATATAATCAATTTAAACCTGAGATTTCTATAACAAAAGTAAAATTCATAATTTGGGGAAAACCAAGGTAGACACTCTTAATATCCTATCTTCTATCAAGGACTCAACGAACCTAACGTCGCACACTGGTGTAAAACTCACAAAAACGACGCATAAGGGTAGAAAATCAAGTTCTTGGAATCCTTAAATTATATATCAGGTGTTATTAAAAATTAAAAAACTATACTTATACCGAATTGGACAGCCTATGAAATCTTATGTAACGACCTTTAAAATGTGTGCCATCTCGTTCCCCTAGCATTTATAAATCTAGAGAAATTATAACTTATAGTTTATTAAAGAAGTCACAATTTTGCCGATTTTCGGAATTTAATTAAAAACTAATTACTTATAAAAAGATGTTAATGGCAGTTTTTGAGTTACATTTATGGGTAGCTAGGAATTATTAAGTTTAGTTGGAGTAAAAAACGGACGGATAGAGAATGCAAATTTTTAGTTTGGTTTTATGTGAAATGACCCGTATGTATTGCCACTGTGATGTAAATTGCGAGATTTGCTTTTTTAGAGCTTGCTATAGTCTATAAAATGGACCCCTTTGTTCCACTTTGATTTTCACAGATGTGCGTATGTAAAAATCGAAAACCATCGTTTCATGAATTAGTTCACACATATTTTTTAATAAAATTATTTTATTTATTGGACTGATTCTATATCCCTATTAAATAACATAAAAACAACTGGTTATTTAAATTCCATTTAATTAAACTTTTGACAACAATTGTTTCATCGCCCATTGGCTTCTTTATATGTCTAAAGTAAAACTAACTTACTTGATAGAACTATCAAAGTATAGTCATTGTAGAATCTACTATAAACAGTATTCATGACGACGTCGTATTCTTTTGGTTGGTTTATTAGGTTATTTGATTTTCTCAGCTTAATAATTTCTAAAGACACCAATAGATTTAATTTATTTTCTATATGTAGTATTTTATCTTTATTGTTTGAAACATGGTTATTTTCCATTACATAATTGGCACTACTGAGTCGGTTTTTAATAATTGAGTTATTATGTCCTGGCAGCACCGTCCTTTGGATTTTGAGGCCCCGGGCACAAATATGGAGTGGGGCCCCCAGTAAATAAAAAAGAGAATAAATAAATAAAATATTTAATTTGATGTGTGACGATTTGGTACTAGAATGTACCGCGCAAGTTTAATAGATTACAGCAAAGTGTAATCGATTACGAATACGAGAAATTCAAAAATTTGAATAGGCAAATAAATAAGTTTCTTGTATAACTTGGCTTGTTCTTCTAACGAAAACGAAATAATCTTGTTTATTGTTTCTAGTCTTACTTTTGTGGAGCTCCATAATCATGAAATAATTAGCTGCCTAAACAATAAACTAAAATAATACTTAGCTCTCGAAATAATATTGTCAGGTTATAATTTAATGAAACTGTGAAACTTCTTATTAAATAAATAAGTTATTCAACAAAAATTGATTATAAAATTTAAAAATTTATTCAAAATCATAAACAAAACCACCAAGATCTCTACGAAAATAAACGCAATAAATTCAATATAGCATAAATAGCACATGGCCTCTAAAATAATAGTTTTAGATAAGCAATTTCATAACATCTTGTGTTTATGTTAATTTGATACCCTCGGCTTTGCGAATTAAACTAATTTTTCTTTTATTATTTTTGGTAGCGGTTGCCAAGCCGGTTTTATAATAATAATAACTTTGCAGTAGTTGTTATAAAAATAAAAGTATTGGTTTTGCCACCTATTAAAACCTAAATTAAAACTATTGTTTAGGAAACGGCATAATCAAAAGGGGTTTTCCGAGAAAGGCCAGAATGTAATAGAATTTAAGGCATTTTCAAATTGCAGTAATACGGTAATTTTTGTGCTCTCATTGTAATAGATCTATTACGATTGTAATAACAGCACTCCCGACGACATTACAAGAAAGAAACATCAAACATATAAAACATTTATGTACATATTCTTATCTAAATACTATAGTAACACTTACTTATAGTAGAGTGGCAATTTGCATCAAATTATGACTTTTGTGGGACTTCAAGGTAAAAATGTATAAATTACATAGAATTGTAGCTTTGGTTCTATAGATTCTAAAACTGCAATTTGTCAAAAATTCTATAGTGCAAAAGGGCACTATTTAAATATTTCGAGTTAAGTACGCAGTTGGAAAATAGAAGATATAGATAAGCTACCTCTGTAATAAAAAATTATGTATATTTTTGTACAGATTCTTATTGATTTTGAAGTCTTAATAAGAGCTTCCATTTGGAAATGCACGTAAATCCCATAAGCGAAAACTGAGAAGGTTTCGCATTTATGCAGATTTCTCGTTTCAAGCACTGCACAAATCTAATTAAATTGGACTAGTTTTTGCTTTACACCGTTTTATCTCGGGAAAGGTAGCATTTAACAAAAAAATGTATTCTTGTGAAAGTGTAACCACGTTTTTTGCAATTACGATGGTCCTTGATTTATGAATTTTAAGCAAATATTAATATGTAATAAAATGTAAAACATCATTCATTGTGATATCCCACCGGCCGCAGCCGGCTGTACAATCATATAAGGCGTTCTTCGCATCTCTCGTCTTACCATGCCTACCCGGCATGTAGTAGGTACATATTTATTTATCTCTTATCATTTACTCTAAAAAATTTTCATTTTTGTAAATTATTCGTAACAAAAGTATATTGTATAACTAACAAAATAATTTGTCTACATAATTAGTGGTAAAGTTACAAATATACATACAGATTAGTATAAGACTGTCATAAAACTGTTCTCCCAAAATGTTTTTGTCACTCAAATTTACAAATAAATTTAACAAAAACAAGCAGGGAAAATACACAACAAGGAAAGTAGTAAAACAACCAAATTTACCGTAAATATATAGATTGAAACTACTAAAGATCACGTTAACAGCTATCAGATAATCTTCCAAAATATCTTAATCTATTTCTTGAATTGGAAATGATTGAGTCTCTATAAAATCTTTCCATGATTTCTGTACCATACACCGACTTGATCCAATGCAAGTAAAATTTTTTTTTCAGCTGCAAGTTTTATTCTGCAATCTAAAAATAAATTTTCTTGTACCTAAATAACAGTCCATAATTTAAAATGAATTAATAGAATACTTTTACCTTTTTTACAACCACATGCTATCAAAATTTTTATGTTTTCAGATAAAGCCGATAATGTTTGTAAAATAGGTACTATTTTCTGGTCTTTTGTCGTACAGTCTTATACTAATTTGTCTGTAATTTGTTACTTTACCCCTAATTATGTAGACAAATTATTTTGTTAGTTATACAATATACTTTTGTTGCGAATAATTGCAAACAGAAAACAAAAATGAAAATTTATTAGTAAATGATAGACAAATAAATATGTACCTACTACATGCGGGGCAGGCGTGGTAAGACGAGAGATGCAAACGCCTTATTATGATTATACAGCCGGCTGCGGGCCGGTGGAACATCACAATGAATGATGTTTTCTATTTTATTACATATCTTGATTAATATTTGTTTAAAATTCATAAATCAAAGACCATCGTAATTGCAAAAAACGTGGTTACACTTTCACAAGAATACATTTTTTTGTTAAATGCTACCTTTTCCGAGATAAAACGGTGTAAAGCAAAAACTAGTCGAATTTAATTAGATTTGTGCAGTACTTGAAACGAGAAATCTGCATAAATGTGAAACCTTATCAATTTTCGCTTATGGGATTTACGTGCATTTCCAAACGGAAGCTCTTATTAAGACTTTAAAATCAATAAGAATGTGTACAAAAATATACATAATTTTTTATTACAGAAGTAGCTTATATCTTCTATTTTCCAACAGCGTAATTAACTCGAAATATTTAAATAGTGCCATTTTGCACCATAGAATTCTTTGACAAATTGCAGTTTTAGAATCTACAGAACCAATGCTACAATTCTATGTAATTTATACATTTTTACCCCGAAGTCCCGATGTGTTTTTTTGTAAGTTGCCGGGCTCCGAGCACTCTACTATTAATTAATACTCCTATAACTTTATTTTCCTTGCTTTAATTTCAGAAAATTTGTCTATTATCTCACTTAAATTTAAGTCTTCGCATAACTCATTTTCTATTGAAAGCAACGTTAGGTTGGATAGTCTTTCTTGTGCCATTGTGGCTCTCAAATAGTTTTTTATTATTTTTAGCGTTGAAAAACTACGTTCGGAGCCAGCAGTAGTTATTGGAATTGTTAATAAAATTCTTAAGATTATACTTAAATTGGGAAATGCATTTCCTGTTTGGTGAATTTTTTTAAGGCATTCTAATGGAGACCAATCACATATGCCTTCACAGAAAATGTTACAAAACACTTTTATTTCTTCATAGAGATCATTTCCGTTAATGTCTCCATTGTTCTTATCATATTTTAGTGCTAGATGCAAATCCATACAACATTTTCTTCCTTTGTCATTTTCTTCATATTTTAAATTTGGTATATTATATAGAAAGCCAAAAAAGTTATTATGTTTCTCTAGTTGTTTGAATCTTTCCTCAATTGAAATGATACCTTGGTCTACTATTGGTAAAAAGTATTCTCGATAAAAGTTAGCTTCAGGATCGTTAAGCCGAGAATCCTCTGCTTCGTAATCAAAATTGCGTTTCCTTTTTCTAATTCTATTTTTTTAAGCTCTGGAGAAATATTAAATTTTTTTCCTACGACCATATCAGAAAGTAGCTCATATCGCACAATCAAGTAGCCTAGAAAACCGAACATAACACACGAAAGTAAAACTCACTAGTGATTTTACTTTCTGCTGTGCGATTTACTTTCGCAAATCTCACGGTCGAAATCTATGCAGTAAATAGCAAATTATATAAGTAATAAGAACCTGCTTATATATTTTTGACTATTTTGATACATTAATCATCTACTAACACAATAATTAATTAATTCTAGCTGTATTTATTTCATGAAAAACTATTGATTAGATATATTGTGGGATATTTGACATATTTTCACTGCACCAATTCTCATTATACCGAAACAACTTTTCACTGCAAAATAATAATTTTAATCTTGTTTTCCATTTCCAACAATAAATTTTAATTTAAATTGCTAATAAGTTTTAATTCATATTTTATAGATTTATTGTTAAAAAGTTTTAATAATTACTTAGAGTATAATTAATTTCTAAAAATATTTTAAATAAATAAATAATCAGAGACGGCTTTGTATAATGTTCAATATGCGGATGATAGTCTTTTGTTTAAAGACGCCATAAGTATAAAGGCTAATTTATATTTGTTAGTAGTTAACTGTAAATCTTTCTTTGGTTTAAATGTTTTAAATGTTTAAAATGGTTAAAATATTGAAAACTCATTTGTACAAACACCTTTTCACAACTCTCAAATTCCAAGAAATTTAACTAATTGTTATAATAATCCCTTTACGGATAAAACAATAATACTGACAATATTCAAAACGCACTTACACACACGCTTTCTCTAATTAACTTCACAAATTGTTACAATAATCATATAGTTATAAACTTTATTGGTACTGAAAATAATGATAAAAATAAAATTACTAAATAAAATGTAAATTGTTTTTTGTTAGCATAAAAATAATTTTTTCTTTGAAAGACTGTATTTTTCTGGTCGTAGGAAAAATAGTGTACATAACTCGGTGGAAAGTGTGTTTCTTACTCGTGTGATTTCCGCACTCGGCCGACGCCTAGTGCGTAAATTTCACACTCGTACGAAAAATGCCACTTTCCACTCTCGTTATGTAATAGTATACAGGGTGTTTTGAAAAAGATGCCTTTCCCGTTAAAGGGCAATAGGGAAACATGTGCAGAGTAACATCTTACTAACAATTTCCTGAAATGCCCCTTTGAAATGACAACCCCCCTTATAAAAATAATAGGCACGCCACTGCAACATAGTAGATAAATCTGTATGAAAAGAAAATTGTGTCTACTAATACATACTTTTAAAGGTCGTGGACAAAAGAGAACAATAAACTAACTAACATAACATAAACTAACATAAAAGAACCCAAGCAGTTAGCGTGATAAATATAATTCTCCGAAAAGTAATCAACACCAAATAAGCAGTACGTGCTTTTAAAAAGTTTTAGCTAAATAATAAACAAGTCATTTTGACCATCTGTAAATAACTTTTAATGACTCAGATCTTTGAGATTTGTAACTGCAGTATGCAGTTTGTCGTCAACTTTCTTTGTGTTAGGTGGTGGTGTAAACTTGAGTTTCGATTAATAAATACACGTTTTAAATTAATAACTTGCATTAGGTAGTGTTAAGTGTTTGTTTTAGCGATAAGTAGTTTATTTAAGTGTATTTAGTTACTGTTTAAATTATGGCAGATCCTTATACACCTGCTGAATGGACGGAACTTATTATTTTATACGGCGAATGTCATCGCAATGGTGCTGCCACCGCCAGAGAGTATGCCCTTCGGTTTCCTAACCGCCGTCACCCAAATGCACGTACGATCGTACAAGCTATACAGAGAATGTTCGATACAGGATCGGTTATGCCAAGAGCTGGTGGGAGAGGACGAAATCCACACCACGGAGATGTCGCGGAGGAAGAAAACATTCTAGAGTTAGTTGAAGAGGATCCCACTCTTAGCGTGTGTACCTTGGCAGCACAAACTGGTGTACCTTCTACTCGCGTTTGGCGTATTTTAAAAGAAAATTCCCTACACCCATATCATTTTCAAAAAGTACACTCATTAGAACCTGTAGATCATATCCCGCGAGTGCAATTTTGCCAATGGCTATTGGAACGCAATCAGGAAAATCCTCAATTTGCACAAAATGTACTGTGGATAGACGAATGCTGTTTTACTCGCGCGGGAATTTTCAATTCACACAATAGCCACATTTGGGCTGACGAAAATCCTCTTGCTGTCCGAAGACATTATTTCCAGAGGCGTTTCTCGGTAAATGTGTGGGCGGGTATTTATCAGAACCGTTTAATAGGACCTTTTATTTTGCCCCAAGGCTTAACCGGTGATTGGTACCTACACTTTCTGGATAATGAAGTGTTCGACGGACTTCCACTAGCTGAATTGCCCAGTCTTTGGTTCATGCATGATGGAGCACCACCACACTTTGCTCGCCAGGTACGGGAGTTTTTGAATAACGAATACCCTAACCGGTGGATAGGACGTGGAGGACCCGTCGCCTGGCCTGCGAGATCACCGGCCTTGACTCCCCTCGATTTTTGTATTTGAGGATATTTTAAAACATTAGTGTACAGGACAGAAGTGGATACCGAGGAAGAGCTACTCGCACGCATTGAAATTGCCGCAGAACAAATTCGTGCAAATGCCGACATGTTTGTTAACATAAACGAATCTATCATACGTCGTGCGCGAGTGTGTGTGCAGACTAACGGCGACCTATTTGAACACATGTTATAAAAGATTGTTTGCAAGTAAACGGTAAGTTTTACCCATTTTGTTAAAATCACAGTTGTGAAATAAAAAGCAGGCAATAGAATTTACATCACAATTAGGTCAATGAACGTATGTTAGATTTTATTTACTGACCTTAATAAATGATCAAGTCATCAAGGTAGTGAGTCACCCGGCAACTGCTGCTGAAATTCAATTCTGTTGTTTCTGTAAATTGATACGTACGTAGCGGAGGTCAGTTTTTAATTTAGTAGTGCAGCTGTGAGATCATTGTTTGCTTTATCAGTAATTCAGGGTCAACAGCTTACAAACAATCCATAGTCGACTCGTGACTTGTAAAAAATATGGAAAAATCCGAGATTTTTTTTTTATTTTTTATTTTTATTTTATGAGTTTTGGGGTCTCTATATGGTCACTTTTCACCCCCTTAAAGCATTGCATATTCTTCTGGAACACCCTGTATTACATTACTAGTGTGGAAAGTGAGACTTTTCGTACGCACGAGTGTGAATTGACGCACGAGGCGTAAGCCGAGTGCGGAAATCACACGAGTGCAGAAAAGTTACTTTCCAACGTGTAATGTACAATATTTTTCCTACGACCCCCCAAATTTCAAATGTTTAAAAAAATTTGATTTACATTTCTAAAGTGTTTCAAAAAGTTTTCCAGGCCCTTCAAAAGAGAAACTGCTGTCGAAAGATCGGTTTTTGGGCTTTGTAAACCTTTATTAACGGTATTTACGTTCAACAATATGTCATACCATATGATAATTGACATCACAAATTAAAAATTTATTTCGTTTTCGTACAATGATAATGATTCGCTTTTTATTTTAGGATCATTTGTTGTTTCGCTTAATTCAATAAGTGCGTTCATTAGTTTGTCTAAATTATGTCTAATAGCCTTTATAGAATTTATTCTACACTCCCACCAATGTCGCATAGTGGCTTTAAAGTAGTGTCTAGATGTTTTTTAAAATGTTCCATCGTGCAGCGGAGCTAGCAAAAATTGCGTAGAATCTTTGAATTACACCAAAAAATGTTACTGCCATTGGAACAGTCGAAGCCATGTCTCCTAATAATAAATTTAAAGTATGCGCTGCTGCACATGGTACAAAAAATGCTAATGGATTTTCTGATAGAATTCTTGCTTGAACTCCTTGTCTTTTACCAATCATGTTCGCCCCATTGTCATAGGATTGTCCTCTACAATCTTGAAGAGGAATACCCAAATTTGCTAATTGATCTTTTAATACTCGAGTTATTATTTGATTATTTCATTTTGAATTTTTGGTCCCAAATAATGGTCATTAATTTCTTTATTTTTTATTCTTTTAAGATGTTCTCTCATTCGAACATCAAAATCTAAAAACTTTCCATTGCTTTCCGTAAATGTTGTACTACTTCTTTCACGAAATGCATCGTTATGTTTGGCCAAATACTGTATGCAGTGTATGATAATTTTCAAAACTTCGCGCCAATGTTGTATTTCCGCGTTTATTTGTCTCTGTTGAATAGTCAATTGTTTGTTCTTTAATTAATTCCTTTCTTAATGTCAATATTTTAATTTGTGATTTACGATGTCCTTCAGAATCCTCATGTTCTTTTAGTCTAATTGATAAATGTTTCCAATCAGAAATACCTTCATTGCATAAAGATGATCTTCCAGTTGAATTAAACAAAACACAATAATAACAAATAACGTTGTTTTTCTTTGTGGAATATAATAACCAATCTCTGGAAACATTTTCGCCGTTTGGAAGACGTTTTGTGTAAAACTGAACATTGAATTTTCGGTTTTCCGAATCAATTGGAAATTTATAATCAACAACTTGCTTGGGATTATTTCTTATTCCAAAAAGTCGTTCCTTATCTGAAAGATATATTGGCCACAAACCTGGATCATTTAGTAAATTTATTTCTTCTTCGGATTCTTTTACGCATTCCGATTCAGAATTTTGCTTTTGATCCTCGCTCTCAAACATATCAATAATTTGTTCTGAATCAGAATCTGAATCCTCTGTACCTACATTTTCACTACATGTAACTAGATCAGTTTTATTTTCTTCTTCTTTGGAACCGCTAATTGATTCAGCTTCATTTATTGAATTGGTTGGATTGTCTCCAATTAATTTCTTTTCATTTTCATTTTCTTTGATATTGAAATATAATTCAGTTTGACTGGTCGAAGTTGAAGCAATTGGAATAAACTTTAGTAAAGTTTCTTTTTGTTGATTTGCAATTGCCTTTTTTCCTTCGGCTTTTTTTCTTTTTTGGTAGCCAGATACATATTTCCTTCCAGGATTCATTTTTGGGTTACTAGGTGTAAAGGTTTAAAAATAAAATAATGTAAAAATAAATAGTTATAGTAATCGCCAATGTTACCTATAATTAACGTCTATTTTTGTTGCACAAACACAAATGAAATTAGTCCTTTCTGTTTAACTCACCGGTACTAAATACTTTTAAAATGTAAATAGTACACCAAATGTACTATATTTTTCCTGATTCTAAATATTAAATTACACATAATAATATGCAAATACAAATGAAAAGCTTCATTATAAAAATCATTTATATTTTTTAACACTAATAACAAACAATAAAATTCTTCTAGGAACTTGATAATAAAAGAGGTAGAAATAATTTATTGGTAATTAAATATTTTCAGATTCAGCAATAGGTACCGAAAATTGCAACTATTTTTTTTATAACTGTCACAAGTTTCGTGTTCGCGCCAGTCTTTTAATCAAAGTAATATATTTATTGTTTTGACTACATAAAAACTCTCGAAATAAATGAGTAAGCATGTACCATGTAGAAATTGGAAAGATTGCTCTTCAGTTATTAAATGCTATTAAATTTCGTTTTTATTGTTTAGTTTTTAGTTCATTTACGTTACATTCCTAAAACAAATGGAAAACTGATTGAAAGTTTTATAATTTTTAGTAAGTGTACTACAGTTTACACTGAACGCGCCCCCGTCGTTTGATGTAAGCGATGTAAGCACTTGATTAAAATAATATGGTAGCTCGGTACGGGCCCCACTAGACCCCAGGCATCCGGGGCCCCACTAGCCCCGGGGCCCCGGGCATACGCCCGGCTGACCGACCTTAGGGACGCTTCTGTGTCTTGGCTTTCGTTTTTCAAAAGTTCTTCCTGTTTGTGCTACCTATACTTTTGGACATTTACTACAGATCAACTCGTAAACTCCTTATTTTTACATTTTGGTATTTTGTCTTCATTATTTTTAGTGTATCTGGATTGGTTATTATTGTTATTTTAAATGAAATTTAACTATTTTGTTTTTTAAGAAGTTTTGCTAAGTTTAGGTTAGGAGATCCAATCAAACAGATGTTTAATAAACAGAGTTACTTAAAAACTACTGGTTTTTATATTATTTAATATGTAATTTCATTTACCTATATTTCGTTAATATTTAATACTATCTTTCTTTAAGAACATTGTATGTGCTATCCCAAACGTTAATAAGAGACTGCCTTTCTTTATATCAGACTGCTACTACTAAAAATATGTAATTTATAAAAATATATGATAAGAACTAAATAAATATTATAGGGAAACGCAGGGTATTGTCGGGCACAAGATATTAAAATATCGAGTATTTTATGGTGGTACAATATTAGTTTAAAAGCGAACAAAATATTGTTCTTCTACAATCTCCACAATTGTTGTTTTTAAGTCTCAAGGACTCATTCTAAAAATTGAAGAGAAATTTATTAAGAGAAATTATTTCTAATGAGATTTTACTTTCACATACCGAGTTTGAACGAGATATTCCGATATAGGAAAAAATTGTGTTTTTTTTAACATTGGTTGTACAGCCTCGTAACTGACTGTTTTGAAATCATTAAAAACGCTTTAAATAAGTGGAAAGGCAACAAATCCATAGCATATTTTGCTAATAATATTCGACGGTGTAGGCATTTTTGACGAATATCAAAATTATCAAAAAACGAGATTTTCCAATTTCTAAGAAAATAAAGCCTAACTTTATAATTTTTTTTTATTAAGTCACGTATGAATTATACGAGAATTGTTGTAATCAAAGTTTAAGCAACTTAACACGAAACTACTACTTAAAAAAAAGTCAATGAAGGGGGAGTTTAAGAAAATGTTAAAAAACAAAATTTTTCTTATGTCGGAATCTCTCGTTCAAACATTTTTTCTTAATAAAATCTTTCCATATTTTACCAAGTAAGTTTATTTTTCATTGATTTTTTTAAAATAGCGAATTTGACAGATACCTAATGTCACCTGTCAACTTTGATATGGGGTATTTCAAGTATTCTTGAAAGCGGAGCTGATTGCCCCACAAAGTATTTTCCAATCAAAATATTAAAAAATCTTCCCATATGGATCCAACTTTATGGGACACACTATATATGCATTTAAGCAAAAGCAAAGTGCCTGTGATTTAAAAATGAACGACTATACTCTATGTTCCTCTAAGGAAGTTATATTTGTTGTAAGTAGTTGCTATTCGATATTTATTATATCATACTGTAAGTTTCTAGTTTCTTTAAATAAAAGTTATTGTAAACAAAACAGTCTTTTATTGCAAGTCGCACTGTACTTAAATGTAAAATAGCACATACACGGTGACTCCCCGACGACGTCGGCGAAAACGTCGTCGACGACGTCGGGGACAAGGTCGAAATAATGAGGTAATGTTTACATTTACTGTAATTTAATGCATGACTGTGTATAATAAAATTATTAATATCGTATTTCTTTTAAGACATCAAAATGAAAGAAAGTAGTTTTGAGCATAATAAAATGCGTACTGAATTTCTTTCTTTAAAGTATTTCGAAATAGCTTATGCAATTAACAAAACTTTTCATAAGCGGAATAATATTGATATCCATCGATAGAATTACAAGTAACCCTTTATTATAAAACGAAAACTCTTTGTTTTTTTTATTAATCTCATTCTTAATTTAGTTTAAAAATGGATATAATTAACGCAGGATTTAGGATTCTGAGTTTTGGTTCGCAAATAAGGATTTCCTATAAAGGACGACTTTTGATAAAATTTGGTAGTGATAATCGTCGGAAGAATATCATGTTTAAAAATGTAATGGTTTCACCGTCGCTTCCTTTTCCGTGTAGTTTTAAAATTTTATGCTGATGGTACATAACCTTATAATAAAAATCCTTCGGCTCATTTTGTCGCAATTCTTTTAACAAGGACATGTGTGAATATTGTTTGCGATCTAAAAACCATATTTTCTTTTTTTTCGTGGTGTTTCAGTTTCTTCTTCTTCGAAGCACAAGGCAACTGCCACACCAACTGCAATTTTTTTTCTCAAAGATAATTTATAAAAATCCATCTTATCACTTGAAAGTGTCACAGCATATTGAATTCATAATGTTTTCTTAAAAAGTATAATAAAGAAAGCATATATTTTTTAGTAATCCCAGATGTATATGTTTATTTTGCCTAATAATAATTTACAGTTGACAAGGGTTTTATTTTCACAGTTGTAAACAGTTGTTTGTAAACAAATGTAATAAAAATGAAATAATTCAAGTAAACCCGAAAAAGATAGATATAGTATAAGGTTATGTACCATCAGCATAAAATTTTAAAACTACACGGAAAAGGAAGCGACGGTGAAACCATTACATTTTTAAACATGATATTTTTCCGACGATTATCACTACCAAATTTTATCAAAAGTCCTTTATAGGAAATCCTTATTTGCGCACCAGAACTCCTAAATCCTAAATCCTGCGTTAATTATATCCATTTTTAAACTAAATTAAGAATGAGATTAATAAAAAAAACAAAGAGTTTTCGTTTTATAATAAAGGGTTACTTGTAATTCTATCGATGGATATCAATATTATTCCGCTTATGAAAAGTTTTGTTAATTGCATAAGCTATTTCGAAATACTTTAAAGAAATTCAGTACGCATTTTATTATGCTCAAAACTACTTTCTTTCATTTTGATGTCTTAAAAGAAATACGATCTTCATAATTTTATTATTCACAGTCATGCATTAAATTACAGTAAATGTAAACATTACCTCATTATTTCGACCTTGTCCCCGACGTCGTCGACGACGTTTTCGCCGACGTCGTCGGGGAGACACCGTGAGTGGTGCCCATAAGTTTTGCGTCGACAAAGGATAAATATAAATTTACAAATATTCATATACAACTACAACAACTGTATATGTCAGCCACTACTATTATTATATTATACGATAGTCATGTAACATACTTCGCATTGCATTTAGCAGAATGAGATAAAGAACATAAAGTATTTCTTTCCTGAAAATATTAGAACTTTGCAATTTTCTCTACCGGAGTTATCCAGAAAATCTGAATAGTTACAAAATACGTTCTGGCGCTGCTAGTCGGGCGCTGGGTCGTTGTGGTACTGAGACGTTTGGGCGAAGGGACGGTCTGGCACGAGGACGTTTCGACTCAGGGATGGTCTACCAATAAGCACAACAATCTTATTTATAAAAAAAGAATAATTCCATTTACTTACAAAACCATGATACATTTTTTCAAAATTTGTCCATAGACCACCATTTTTTTATGGTTTTTAAGTTTTTTACTTGGCTAAGAAAAAGGCAGCAAAAGGTAAATTTGATGTTAAAATGTATCTATAGATCTTTAATTATCGATAAAGAATTAATGTTACTTGGTTTTTGTAACTGTATTAAATATGAGTTAATGACATTTAGGTTTTCTAAATCGGTCTTAAAATTTAAGGTAATGTCTTTGCTAGGATACACTTCCAGGCTCGTTAGCTACCGAAAACTTCGCTCGGGGTTACAAGCTGAAAATTATACTAAATGAAGCTTAGGTCCTAATGGTTCTAAATTCAAAATTTGTCAAAAATTGAACTATAGAAAAATATTTTTCACAAAAAATTGATATAATACCCCCTTCCCCCAAGCAGATTAAATTTTTTTACTTCTTTTTTGAGATAACCAATGTTTTAAAATTAGTCTCCCACACCTGAAAAAAAGTCCTAGCTACGGGCCTGATTCAAAGGTATGGTAGTAAATAATGATATTAAATCAGGCGAGATAAGTAGAAAATATTTTGGTATTCTGTAGTTGTTGAATTCTTAAGCAAATGCCAATATTTACTCAAGAATTCAACATCTACAGAATACCAAAACATTTTGTAGTTATCTCATTTGATGTAGTCTCATTATTTACCAACATACCTTCCAATCGGGTCTAGGCCACAACGGCCAACTAGGGTGTGTGACCACAACGGCCAACTGTGAAGCGTGACCACAACAGCCAAAATGACTACAACGGCCAACTAGGGTGTGTGACCACAACGCCCAAAATGACCACAACGGCCAATTTTTTTCATTCTGTTATTTTGGTTTCATTAAAGTTCATTTCTCTCTTTTAACTTACACTGTATTTCAATAAGGTACGTCCAGAATTTAACAGCTGGGTCTGATGTCAAATTAGCACCGATTTAATTTGACTTACCTATATTGAAAAATGCACCTCTATACAACTGCAGCCCCATGAAGTTAAAGAAATTTTTCTGGTTTATCTTCTCGGTAAGTATCTCAGGCAGATTAAAAGATAAATGCTGAGAATTTGGTACAGATACTTTTCAATACACTCTAACGATTTACAGATTCATGATACATTAGTTTACAGGGTGGTTGATTTAACAACAAAAGTGTTTTTATAACTTGTTTACCGCAATGTTTCCATTTTGGGAATGTTTATTGCATTGAATTGAACTCCGTAATTTGCTGTTTTTATCAGTTTTAAAATTAAACTAAATGTAAATCTTTAAAATCCCCTAAAAAGTAAACAGGGTATCTACGACTCTGTCCAGTACTTAATAAAATTAATGTAGGGAGCAGCATGGAACGTAACCACAAAAACAACCCGCAATAATCCAAAACAGTATTGCTGCATACGTATCCGAGAGAAAATACAAGAAAAACGAGCTTTTGACAAAAAATGAATGATTACTTACTCGAGCACCGTGGGATAAAACGTAGTTTAATAGGGCCATCAAAGAGCTTAAGAAATTGTTAGACGAGCAGAGAAATCAAGATTTCCAGAATTATTTCCACTCCCTAACAGCAACTAAAGCAACTGGCTGCATTATGAAACGCCACAAAGATCGTGTTTACGCCTCTTACCATTGAAGAAGAAAACTTCATACAAGGCTTCCTTCAAACGCGAAGTAATTAAGGTTATCGAAACTGAAATAAATTCGAAGAAGTCTCCAGGTTTCGACCTAATAACTGGAAAACTCCTAAAGGGACTTTCATATGAGGGACTTTGTATGATAACTGTAATCTATAATGCGATATTAAGGACGGGATACTTCTCTGGCCAATGGAAGGTGGTCCAAATAGCAAAGGTGCCAAAACCGCCATCAGATGTGGCCTCATACAGACCCATTAGTTTGTTACCCATCCTGTCAATGGTTTTTAAAAAATTGTTCGCCAAGCGAATGTAGCCGCTAGTTGACGAAAATCGGCGAATACCAAACTAACAGTTTGGATTTCGTCGACAATAGGCTACAATCGAACAAGTACACATAGTTGCATCAAAAATCAAGTTTGACCTGGAGACCAAACCATTTTGTTCAACGGCGTTCATAGACATAAGCCAAGCCTTTGACAGGGTGAGGTATGTTTGTAGATCTACTCTACAAGCTCAAGCGATGTTTACCGTATACCTTCTTTCAAATCCTCATGCCATACCTCACTGAAAGATACTTTTTCGTGAAATACCAAGACCCCACTTCAGCTCTTCTACCCATAACACCTGGTGTCGCACGACTGGTCCGATTTTATATCTAATTTTCAACTAGAAACACGACCCTAGCAACTTTCGCGGACTATATGGCAATATTATGAAATAAATAAATATATATAAATAAATATATGGCAATACTTGTTTTCCGTACTAATGCAGATATAGCTTTCAGAAACATACAAAACCTAGCAAAATTTAGCACTTTTTAACTGAGCAATTTTTGATTATAATATGACAAAATAAAGTTATTTATTTTTTAAATTATCTTTATGAATTCTAAATCGCGGATGATCTGACATCGCGAGCCGCATTTCTAGGGTTTGAGGGCCGCACTTGGCCCGCGGGCCGCAGTTTGGGAACCCCTCATCTAGACAGACGTCTTACATGGTCAAAACATATTTGATGTAAAAGACTACACTAGGTTTAATCGTCAGGAAATACTGACTAATTTGACAAAACTCGAAATTATCTCTTGAAAATAAATTAGTGGTGTATACAAGTAGCAATCAAGCTCATGTCGTGCTATGGTATTCGATTATGGAGAGCAACAAGCGAGTCAAACATTGCAGCGCTTTCAGTCTAAGACTTTGAGTTTTATAACCAAAGTCTCTTGGTTTGCGCCGAACCACGTAATCCAAAGTCACCTCAATATACATTCTATTTAAGAAACCATCAAATAGCATAGAATCAGATATCAAGATCGTATCAGAACCCACCCAAACAACTTAGCAGTCGACATTCTGACGACCCAAAGCCGCACAGGCTTAAACGTTTAATGCTTTGGATCCGCTAGAACGCTTTTAGCATTAGTATAAATTCCCAATAAGTCTAAATAATATATTGTATATTAATTAAATATATATTGGTTCTTGGTAATTCCGCCGTGAAAATTAGGTATACAATCGGACCAGTCGCGCGACACCAGGTGTTATGGATAGAAGAGCTGAAGTGGGGTCTTGATATTTCACGAAAAAGTATCTTTCAGTGAGGTATGGCATGAGGATTTGAAAGAAGGTATACGGTAAACATCGCTTGAGCTTGTAGAGTAGATCTACAAACATACCACACGCTGCCAAAGGCTTGGCTTATGTCAATGAACGCCGTTGAACAAAATCTTTTGGTCTCCAGGTCAAACTTGATTTTTGATGCAACTATGTGTACTTGTTCGATTGTAGCCTATTGTCGACGAAATCCAAACTGTTAGTTTGGTATTCGCCGATTTTCGTCAATTAGCGGCGACATTCGCTTGGCAAACAATTTTTTAAAAACCATTGACAGGATGGGTAACAAACTAATGGGTCTGTATGAGGCCACATCTGATGGTGGTTTTCCCGGTTTTGGGACCTTTGCTATTTGGACCACCTTCCATTGGCCAGAGAAGTATCCAGTCCTTAATATCGCATTATAGATTACAGTTATCATACAAAATCCCTCATGAAAGTTCCTTTAGGAGTTTTCCAGTTATTAAGACGAAGCTTGTGAACTTCTCCGGATTTATTTCAGTTTCGATAACCTTAATTACTTGTCGCTTGAAGGAAGTACCGTATGAAGTTTTCTTCTTGAATGATAAGAGGCATAAACACATTCGCCAGATGTTCACCAAAAGTATCAGCATTTTGACTATTGTCTCTAGCCCAATCGTCAAGTATTCCATTCTAATCGGAGGGTTTTGTGACTGCGGTTGAGTTGAGCTCGTTTTTCTTGCATTTTCTCTCGGATACGTATGAAGCAATACTGTTTTGGATTATTGCGGTTTGTTGTTGGGTTGCGTCGCATGCTGTTCCCTAGATCGATTTTATTAAGTACTGGACAGATTCGTAGATATCGTGATTACTTTTTGGGGGAAGATTTACATTTAGTTTAATTTTAAAACTGATGAAAACAGCTAATTACGTATTTTAAATTCAATGCAATGAAAATCTATAAATAAAACGTCAAGCTTGTTGTTTTATAGTTCTATTTCGTGCTTATTTAAACGTTCCCAAATTGGAAATATTGCGGTAAACAAGTTATAGAAAAAACTTCTTTTGATGTTAGATTAAGCACCCTGTAAACTAAAGTATCATGAATCTGTAAATAGTTAGAGTGTATTGAGAAGTACCCGTACCAAATTCTCAGCATTTAATATATGTGGGATATTTACCGAGAAACTAAGAAAAAAGTTTTTTCTTTAATTTCATGTGGTTGCAGTTTAAAGAGGTACATTTTTCAGTATATGTAAGTCACGTTAAATCGGTGCTACATTGACAACAGGCTTCGCTGTTAAATTCTGGACGTACCTTATTGAAATACAGTGTAAGTTAAAAGAGAGAAATGAACTTCAATGAAAAAGAGAGAAATGGGCTTTAATGAAACCAAAATAACAGAATGAAAAAAATTGGCCGTTGTGGTCACGCACCCTAGTTGGCCGTTGTGGTCATTTTGGCTGTTGTGGTCACGCTCCACAGTTGGCCGTTGTGGTCATTTTGGCCGTTGTGGTCACACACCCTAGTTGGCCGTTGTGGTTATTTTGGCCGTTGTGGTCATCGTCGCCAGCGACGCCAATATATAAGCGTCGGTGGCCGTGGTCAAAATGGCGGATGGGGTGGAATTTTTAGTTGGCCGTTGCGGTCATGGTGGCCGTTATGGTCAAGTGTCGAGTTGGGCGATATGGTCAAATTGGCCGTTGTGGATGTTGGCCGTTATGGTCACGGAGGCCGTTGTGGTTATGACCACACCAGCCAAAATAGCGATTGGTCGATGTGGCCAGGCCACTTCGAGAATCTGATCTACCAAATATTACAGAACAAATAGCACAACGGTCTTGTCGGCGCGGCGTTATCCCCACGTTTAACCTGGCACATTCAGCGTGCTTGCTTGAGATTGTCGATTGAATTATCGTGTCAGTCTCTTAGTTCCGTGAACTCATCTGCAGTGTCGGACTGGACCGCTGGTCAACCGGCAAATGCCCGTTGTCAAAATCTTAAAAAATTTATGATTTAAATACTTTACAGTCAAAAGTAACTATTTATCATTTTAAATCATTTCGTAAAAAAGTATCATTGATTTTTGATTTAAATCATTTATTCGTCGTGACAGCTCTGTTTGTCTGTATTTGATATGCACAATTAAACAGGTAGTTTAAATACACCTTTCTATTTGCAAAATGCGTTATAAATAAGTACAAGAAATTCCTAAACCACGTAACGGTAGTTTAGTTGTTATTTGAAACAGAGAAATAGGGCTGAATAAACCACCCTTCTTGGGATTTTCAAGTGCTATAGCTACTTCGGTAGTTGCAGTGTTCCAAGGTTGTAACAGGTTGTGGAAATATTTGTGTAATTTTCTGCGTATACTTATATTATCATCTGTATAACGAACATGTATGAAAATGCCAACAGTATGACAAAATATCAGCCAAGCTCCTGTATGTGACGAATTTTGAATAATTCAATAGAAGTAGAAGGAGCTTTATTTACTGTCGCTGAGTCTTTTTCTATTGTGTCGTGTGTTTATCAAATTTTCAAATGACTACAGATACAGCCAAACAATGTTAGAAACCAATGTGGATCGATCACTGAAATTCTGATACAAAAAATTAACAATTAGGAAAATAAATGAGAGAAATGTTCAATATCTAACAAAACCTGAACAGTAATCGGTCGTTGCTTTACATCTTCTGATGCTTTGTTTCATCACCGTAATCCATATATACTATAACGAGCTTGTTTGGGGTATATATCCTATACTCCGAGTGGTCCTTAGAGCTGATCATCGTCAGAGTGATGGTAAATATAAAGTAGAATCCAGCGAAAACAATCTAGAAGCAATTACTGCTTTTTAAAAAAGTGTGAGATAGCTTTGACCAACGATCATTAAAAAGACTGATTTAGTAAAGGAAATCTACTAAGGATCAGTCTGACTTGCTTGAGGTTTTGTTTTCATAACCAGGATGATCCTTTTATCACGTGGTAGTACGGTAGTAGTAGGTGCAATTGGAAATTTTCATTTTTTGAATAATTCGATACCACTATCGTCTTTTATTTAGACTTTGTAGTATTTACGGGATGAACTGTGCTAAGGCTTTTTGATAAATACAAACAGAAATATTTAACTGAACGGCACAGAACATGGAACCCTGCCGATTTAGGAATCTTTTTCTGCTGAACAGGTACTTTTAGATCGATAAGTATTGACGGGAACAACAAATGAGTAAATGAAGATATTCAATCGTAATTAACCAGTTTAGGTTTAAGAACTCGTTAGTTGAACATATCTGTTAGCTTCTCATTCTTTTTCTTTAAAGTATCTAAATTATTCAGGTCGAAATAGAACAAACGCAGAGTATTAAAAGTAAAGAATGGATTAAAGTAAAGGCTTTTAGTGTGGATTGAACATTCATTGTTATTCTTTTACGAGTCTCGGCAGCTTGGGGGTAAGTCTTGGAAGGCTAGTATAGGCAAATATACTTTACATTAACTTGAGACTAACGGTACATTGATTCAAAATTAATTTGAAACAAAATATTTGAATAGTTTTGTAGTTACCGCTTAGTTTTCAGTTAAGGTGATAAGAAGATGCGAGTAATAGAATAAGTAGTGTAGTGAATCACAGAACGCTGTGTATATTGAATGTTTCAGAGATCGGCATTCTAGAAGCTTCGAGAAAGAATCTACACCGTTCTGGAAGCTTTCTCGAGGTTCAGGAGGTTTAGTAAACATAAATAATATATAATAATTGTTCGTTTAAGATATATAATCTTGTAATGGTAGTTAAATTAGCTTAAGTTCGTTTAGGTGTTAGTATTCTTGTGTTCTAGTTAGTTTTAAACGTTAGCTGTTGTACATATTCGCACGAGACCCGAGTTTTAATTTACAGTGTCACTTAATCCAGGAGGAAATATTAGCAGGACGAGATTTTTAATCGTAAAATAATTTAGAGCAAAGCTTTTGCTTCATATTTAACTTCATTCTCAAAATGTTTTCAATAAACGGTTTTCTAGTTTCCGATCGAAGTTTCTAAATCTAATATTTCAGCAACACAATGCATCAAAAACCCGGAGCGAGGGTTCTTAACCCTAGATGTTGAGAAAACAGGAGAACTAGAGCATTTAGTTTCAAACTGTATTCATTTGTGAAAAACTATTCTGAAGGTCAACATTATTTTCTAATTTAACTATTCACGTGTGTTCTCTTCACTTTTGTAATGTTTTTACAATTTGTTAAAATGTCATCAGATGATATCATACCTATTTGACAGGTCAGTTGGCATACTACTGCAGTAGTAAGTAAAGTAAATATAATTGAAATGTTAATTTATTTCAATATCACTATCAGATTATCAGACAATTATTTGTCGCGCAAACCTATTGTTAATATACAGTGTTTTGTAAAACGGTAATTTTGTTTTGTATTATATTTTGTTTAAAAATGTTAATTTTGAATTGCCAGAAAATATAATTCAATTTCATTAAAAATAATATAATTTGTTTGGCACACATATTTTACTTTATAAACTTTGATAAATGTTTGGGGGTGTTTACTGTGTTGCTTTTTATTTCATTTTAGTATATTGCTGCTCTGTACATATATGTATGTATACTCAATAAACTCACATTTTACGAATATTATTTATTTCATATCTAAAGTGGTCCTGTGTGTTAATCACTTGTTTCATCGATAGCTAAGCAATATTTTATTATCATCAGGCACCTCTCATATTTGATATAATTTTTTTTAAACATTAATAACTTTTTGTATTAAAATAATTTTGTAAAAAATATGGTTGAAGTGTTACTGTATTTAACAAACAGCTGTCTATCTTATGACAAAATCAAACGTCAATGCTAAGGTTTCAAGGAGTGTGTTGTAAGATAGTGTCTGTTCTAAGGTATCACGTAATAAAAATAAATTTTAAGAGTAAACGTTTCTAATTCTTTACCTATGTACATTCATTGAGCTTTCCTTAGGTAATCTGTATTGCTTTGTATCTTGGAGAGGCGTTTTCGGTGAATATCCCTAAGCAATGGTACAGCTAGGGGGGGCATAGACTGACCAAAAGGAAAATACTATGTGTATGATTAACCGTTTCAAATCCCTCATTTTGTCCATCATTACTTTGTGATTCATATTTACTTATTAGCAATTAGCATTATAAATGGGTGTTATATACTTATTGAATTATATTATATTATTGTATATATTATAACAATTTAGTATACATAAAAAATGTTCCATTGTAATAATATGATAAAAAAAACAGTAATTTGTTATGGTTAACATAGTAATATTACTGAAATATGATTCGCCCTCCCCCTTAGGAAAATTCGTGGTACCTCGAATTTTACGTCAGTGTTTCTAAGTAATTTTATGAAATTATGATTATTAGAAAAGAAGTATTCTCAAAACTGCAATTAATACCTACAAATGGTTAGATAGATTTGCAATTCAATATTTCTTGACGAAATCTCATTTATTTGAATTAATATCTTGAAAACCACCTCTGATAGAAATAATGCGTTAATATTTTGGCAGTTTCGTTGTTCGTGTTTTCATAAATCTTTGAAACATAAGAAAGGCAGGCAAAATAGGAATTTCACTTAGCTACTGTTTAATCTATGCTATTTATTGATAACTCAAGCATTTCATGTTTTATCAACGTTAATCGACAAAGAATTGGAATGTTAATTAATCGTTTATTTGCAGACCAAGAATGACTTTTAAAATGTAAATGATATTAATAAGAAACAATTAGTAGAAATAATTACTCTAATAAATAATTCTAGAGACAAAATGCACTTGTTCTGCATCTACGTAAATTGTGGAGTATTGTAACAGTAAATGTACTTTATGTTTAAAATTATACGAATATATAAATTATTTAAATATTAATTATTACATTATACTTTAAACACCCTGAAATTACAAATTCTTTTTGTGAATTGGGCCGATTAAATAGTGCCAGTTCACCACTGCTGATAGTGCACAAATGCATACCAGATTAACTACGTAATACACGCATAAAGCAAATGTCTACGTGCATGGAATATTTTTCCTAATCTTATCATGAAAGTTCCATTTAGAGAGTATTAAGAATAAAATGATTAATAAATAAATCAGTGGTATCAAAGCTATTGAAGAAAGAATTTATAAAACCTTGTTTGCTGCCAGCATGAAGTAAAATAAAACGAGGGCCACGCTTTGTGGGAGCTTTCAAACCAGTGGTTAATCCTCGAATGAAGGCGTGCCGATATGATTTAATTGACATATCCACCCATTGAGCTTTGACGCTGTGGCCAAGATTGACCCAAGATTCATCAATATAAACTATATTGTAATCCTCTTCTCTATATTTTTTAATTTGTCTTAAATAACGACGACTCCATGCAATTATCTCTTCTCTTTCAATTAAATAAGATCGTCGTCCTCTCTTAACATAGGTACTGGAAATTCATATCACGTAATAATCTATTCAACGTACTTCTACTAAAGTTGGGCAAGTTTTCATCGTCATTTACAGCTGCTACAATATTGTTCATCGTTGGTGGTATATTTTCCGAAAAAAACTCGTGCACCTTTCTTCTAATTTCACTCCTAAGTCAATTACAGTAGGTTATATTGCGCGATTTTGAAGTATTTTATTCTTCGTTCTTTTTCTTGGAGATTTTATTCCATCAGGTGAAATACTTTCTTGAAGTACTGAGAACAAAGTTTTTTCGCTAATACCTGTTTCTTTAGAAACGTGTCGAATAATTACTGATAATGACTGACAGGTCTCAGTAAGACAATATTTTATCAAATTTGACAAAATCTGTTTTGCACCAACCTTTAGTACACAACCCATTCTGTTTTTAACAATATCCGCCATACTTATGTATAATGTACTATATGCGTTATGTACTACTACAATACGAATAGTTACAACAAACAACACGACGATGTTAACAATAATTACAAACGATAAAACCCAAACAACTAAGCGAAGATCTATAGACGCACAAGCTATCAAAATTTGAAACCAAATAATTATTTCTGTATTAAGAAATTTGCTTATATGCGTTCGGTGACAAATAATAGTGCCGACAAAAAACGTTATACTATAATTTCAGTAAGAACAAACTGTATTATGTAGTTCCGCGAAGTAAAAGTAGAAAAAACCAGTAGGGTTTATTGTTTATTAAAATTCTTTGCATTTGCTGCTAATCCTAAATTCCCGTTTTTGCAAGTTTCTTTTGAAACAAGTTGAACAAATGAATGATTTTATCATGGTGAAATCATTTTACCGTTAAAATTACGTTTGGGGCTTCCTGTATTTACCTATGAATTAAAAGATTAAAAAGATCATACAGAAGCTAACCGGCCGCTATTTTTATGTTGAAAGAATTTAAAAACGAAGGAATTAAACAAAAAAGTATAAGTAATAAAATATCGGATATTTAGATACATGTTCGATGTAAAAATCCCAAGTAATGTTTAATAAAATAACAAATACATGTTAATAAGACTTTCTTTTAAATTCTCCTTTTGTATGGTTACGATTACACTTTTTCGGTTACTGTTTTCAAAGGTTTAGAACTTCTGGAATCTTAATCCACATTTCTATAGATTCATACAGTGAAATAGGTGGCAACAACGAAGCACAAGCTCCCATAAGAAATACATTGGCTATCTTTCCTTCACTGTAGTCCCAACGTGAGATGGACAATAGCTATTGGGAAAATGTTTATGAGTTTATGTGAAACTGATTACATTAAACAGTTGATAATGACATATGTGTAATTATAATTAAATAGATAAAAGCTGTATTCTTTACATGTATTTACCTATAAATTTATAGTATTTATAAAATAATTGAGATTAATATGCGCGATACTGTATTCAAATTTGCGTTTCAATGAATTTTTTTTGCTCGTAAAGCTAGCATAACAGTTCTGACAATAATTAACTATCTCATACCTGCCCCAATACGATTATAAAATTCTTTTAATAATTAATTGTATTTCATAAAATGCACTAGGGGAGAGTCTGGAACAGTGGCCACCTTCCCGCCATTTTCTTATAGCTGATTCCAGCTCTACTGCTATGAGTGTACTCCCTTCTTACCTATAATAGTATAATTAGTATATTTCTGAATGTAATAAATTGATCAACTCCAGTGAACTCGTAAGATCACTTTAACTTGCCACTTACCATCACTTTTTGAAAATTACCCTCTGCTGTCTGCCAATAATATTGTAAATTACCCCTCATGCCTAAAATTCCATATTTCAACAAAACTTAAATTACCCATAAATGTGAAATTACGGTGCAAGAGATTACTCAGCACCTTGAACTAACTGTACTTCAGGGATGCAGGTATTTGAAATATTTGTTTATTCAAAATAAGTCTTTGTTTACCATTCATTCGTGAATGTTTTGTTAACTAAAAATAATTGTTTTTTTAACCATTCCTTCAAATATCCCAGTAATATTATTTATATACAAAACAAGCATGTGATATATAATTGAATACGCACAGTATATTATAAAGCATATAAGAAATATAACATTTTTTTGTACTGCCGAATTACAGAATTGCCATAAGTGACATAACGTAAGTTATAGTATTTATTTATAATAGTTTTATTCGTTTTCTGATTTAATTATCTTCGGAAACAGTTTTTAAATTAATAATAATATAGGATCAAACTAGCGAGCGAGGGTGTGAGCGGAGTGGGAGAGAGTGATCGAGAGTTTTAGCCAGCCATCGTGCAACACCTAATGTTTTTTAATTTTTATCCTTAATAATCTTAATATTAACTAAAGAACTATCCTGAGGGATCATCGTCATTCCAAGAAACGAGGAAACAATCTTACAAGATGGAGATTTTTTAATTAAAGGCTTAGATTGCGAGATATGGAGTGATAAACGTTAAAAAGCAGCAAAATTTTCGTTTTTTTATGGTGCATCAAACCGAGAAACAGATTGTAAAGTTTAAAAACTCCATAAGCCACAATAGTAATTACAAAATTGAATTTCGGTTTTCACAAAAGCCGCTACAGACATTAAAATGTCTTTTTACGGAAATATAGCTTCACAACTAAATAATCGTTTAGGGTGAATGCACCAGTAAATGACCTACCCCCAGTAAATGACCGATAGCAGCAATTCCTGGTTATAATAGAAAAAGAAAATAAGAATTTGATGAACTTATTTACATGTTGGCAACTATGTAGGTTTTAGAACCTACCCACATCTATAGATGGCACTAGAGTCAATAGTTGTATTTTAAATATGGCAGTAAAATCTGTGTGTTTGTCAATGTGCTAGTGATTTAACAAAAATACTAAGGTAAGTAGCTAGACACGTGTATTTTAAGTTGAAATTTTAGAAAGTAGAATTGACAATTTATGGTTATTTATAAAATTTTTACGTATTAGATAATTTAATCGAGCATTTCTTTATATAAAACTGGTCCTTTTATTATTTAAGGTTAGAATATGTAGGTGGTCATCTACTGGATCTCCATTTAGTATGTCTTCTAGTGAATGACCTACACCGGTCATTTACTGGATTTTCTGAATATTGGTTTTTAAAATTTTATCGGTT
Organism: Agrypnus murinus; assembly: GCA_929113105.1. NCBI lineage: Eukaryota > Metazoa > Arthropoda > Insecta > Coleoptera > Elateridae > Agrypnus > Agrypnus murinus. The sequence continues at coordinate 72,353,324 of OV816023.1, read as the reverse complement.
TCGCAAAGTAGTAAATTTTACGATAAGCTATAATTTTAACACATAACTATACTCTAAATTTAGGTCCAATATTTGACCGGGTTTGGAGAATGTGGTCATTGACTGGTGTGCATATTTTGCTGTATTAACCAGTTAATGACCAGCATTTTTTAGTTGTTATCATATAATTTTAATTGATGTTCCAGATGGCAGAATCAGGGAAAATAAGAAAAATGAAATATAAACGGTTCAAATACAGCTTAGACGATTTGAAACAAGCGATAGAAGCTGTACAAGGACCAAGGCGGCTTTCAATTAATAAAGCATGCCAGGAATATAGTATCCCAAAAGGTACACTAGTCAATCGATTACATGGTCGAGGCTCTATCGACGAAAGAAAAATGGGACCACAACCGGTACTTTCTGCAGAGGAAGAAAATAAATTAGAAAAGTGGATACTGGACAAGGCACGTTTTGGATTTCCTATGCATGAAAACGAACTTAAGGATGCTGTACAAAAAGTGATTGTCGAAACTCAGAGACCTAATCCATTCACAGATAACCGACCGGGTAAAAAATGGCTTGAATTGTTCCTGAAACGTAAACCTACAATTAGCAAAAGAAACGCCGAGATAATTTCGAAAGCTCGAGCAAGTGTCACCGAAAATGAGATTAGACAATGGTTTGAAGAAGTTAGACAATTCTTAGAAGAAAACAACTCTTTGGATATTTTACAGAACCCTGAGCGTATTTTTAACGCAGACGAGACAGGGGTACAATTATGCCCAAAAACAGGTAAAGTCTTAGGACCGAAACAATACAGAAATTTCTATGATGTAGCCGTTGGGAAAGAAAAAGAAAGTATTACAGTTTTAGACAACTTTTCTGCAAGTGGAAAAGTCGTTCCTCCGATGATTGTCATGCCTTATAAAAGAATCCCTCAAGATATAACAATCTCCTTGCCTGACGATTATTTCATTGGACGAAGCGACTCAGGGTGGATGGTAGGTTCAACATTTTATGAATATGTTGCTGACTGCTTCTGTCCATGGCTCGATCAAAATAACATAAAACGTCCTGTGCTGTTTTTTCTAGATGGTCACAAAAGTCACATTAGCCTTGAACTTGCTGAATTATGTATTGACAAAAAGATTTTTATATACTGTCTCTTGCCAAACGCCACACATATATTACAGCCTTGTGATGTTGGAATTTTCCGGCCACTAAAAGTCAATTGGCGAAAGTCCGTCCAACATTTTAAACAAAAAACGAGTAAAACACTGACCAAAAGAAACTTTGCTCCTGTATTTAAAGAGGCATTCGATGCAACTGTTAAAGAAGAAACTATAAAAAACGCATTTAAGGCTTGCGGTTTATTCCCGTTTAATACTGACAATATTGATTATGAAAAGTGTATGAGCAACAGGCATAAAACCGAAAATGGAACAATTGAAGTCAAAGACAATGTAAACGAGGGCAACGAAGCCTTAGAAATAAATGAAGCAAAAATATTTCTAAACGTTTTAGAGCAAGAAATGTATACGGAAACTTTAGCAAAGTATAAATTAATCCATGAGATGAACGAAGAGTCAGAAAATGCTGAATTGACAGATGAACTCTATAAAATTTGGCATAAGTATTATAAGAAAATTGATGTGAAATCTGCACCAAATAATAAAATAAACATTTTAGAAAATATTATTATTCCACCACCTACCGTTAATCGTGTGATTACTCCAGCCACTATCGAAATCATTGGCGATATTACACAGGAGGAGATCGCAGAAAGGTTAAAAGACATAACCAATATTTCTAATTTCAATGTTCTGTCAGTAAATGAAAATATTGTAAACTTAGATCAAGGCAAAGAACAAGAAAGAGTAAAACGCAACGATAACGATGACAGAAAAGAGGAGCCTAGATCACCTTCGACGGGTTATGAATCGACAGAGGTCAAAATTACAACGCAATCATTACATTTAAATGAAGTGTGGGGCAAACATCTTCACTATCCAAAAATTGAAAAGGGAACAAAAAGAATAAAAGCGAAAGTGCCTCTAGCGATTGTATCTAAAAAATGGAAAGAATACTATGAATTTAAGAATAAAGAAAAGGATGAGAAAGAACAGGTCAAGCAAAAAAGGAAAGAAGACAGAAATTTAAAGAAAACACAGTCAGTAAAAGATTGTAATAAGGCTAAGAGACGATACGTAAAGAAAAGAAAACAAAACAACGAAAAAATAACTAATGAAAACATTAACAATAATCAAAAGAATAGTAATAAAGGGAAGCAAGTAAATAAAAAACATATTAACAATAAGGAGGATACTTCTGACGAGAGTTCAGATGATTACACATTACGTGAACTAAAAAAGAGTTTGCAGAAAAGTTCAAAAGAGAGAAAAACTAATTTTGACCTCAGCTCGTCTGATTTATCAGAAAACTCAAGTTCCGAATGGGAAGGCGTCGAAAAAGATATCTTGGTTTCAGAAAAAAATAACCAAGGAATATATGTAACAGATTTCGTCATGGTAGAATATGAAAAGCTGTATTACCCAGGAGTTGTAGTGAGAACATCTTCAAATGAATGTGAAGTAAGAGTGATGGTCAAAGCTGCGAATAATACATGGAAGTGGCCTAAACAAGTGGACCAGATTTGGTATAAAAATGAGGAAATAGTCCAGAAAATCAAGGCTCCTATTTTGACATCGGAAAAAGAACGTAGTTATTCGGTTCCTGAAATTGAAAAATATTATATCAGTGATAATAATTAATATGTATTTTATAGAAATAAACATGTTTTCTTAATTTGGTCATTTACTGGATCCACTATGGTCATTAATTAGAACTTAGCGGTCATTAACTAGAAAAAAGTGAACAAATCGATTTAGATACAAATTACATAAACAATATTGCTTAGAATGAAATTTTGTGATATTGCAATTTATATTACATTATATAAGTAATTTAATAAAAATTTTAGGTTACCATAAATTTTTAATTTAATAATATTATTCTTTATTCCGAAGTGAGCAGTTTCTTAAGTAGTCATTCACTGGTGCACTCACCCTACCGTATAAGCCTCTAATATTTTGAATAATGCCCTTTTGCACGGACAATCATGGGACGAATTTGGATTTAGCATATAAGCATAAACATCAATTTAAAATATGTCAGCTTTTAGTCTATAAACCTCAGCAAATCGTTTTTTTAGAAGCTTTTTTAGCGTTTGAGCACTCTAATTATTAATTTAAAAACTAGTTTCCGAAAATAATTAAATGATAAACAATTAAACAAGGTGAAATTGTCATTGTTATATATTTAAGATATAAGCCTTATATAGAAAACTTAAACTAAAACAACAATCAAGAAGTAGGTCTAGTCGTATAGTACTTATAAGTAGCTTTTTTTCGTTTATAAATTAATACAGGAATACTTGAATAAATGACGAAAAAACCATTATTTTGTATAAAGAACACTTTCAAACACCAGCAAATCCTAAATTGATAATCCAAGATGGTAAGTAAATCCCCTGTACCATTATTTCTCACCATCTGGTGTTATTTTAAATTTTGTTAAAATATGAAATTTTGAGCTTGAGGGGTAGATAGGCATTTTTATTACATTATTGCTAATAAGTAACAAAAATGTGTATCTGCATCTGTGCATTAAAAAAATAGTTTTCTGTAGTGCTTACGTACAATAAAGATAAAAATAACCTTCTATGTAATAATTCATCCCTTAAGAATACAGATGTTTTACATTTTTTTACAGCGAGGACATTATGTTTGCTGACAAATGTATAGAAACGTCTTATGCAGCCTATAGCAGAAAATTGCTTCTGTCCTCTTCTATTCACTGGTGTGATAATATCAATTTTTGATCATAGTGTGTTTTGTACGGTTCTACTAATTTCGTTACAATTCTTCTTTTATAAAGATTACGCAGATTATGTATTTTAGTAAGTGTATTGGCATTTGCGTATATTTTATTGATAAAAATATGATTTTGTTAATGCGTAAGTTGATATTGAAGCACAATACAATTAAATATGCTTAATATAAGTACTATAAAATAAACACTCGATGGTGTTATGGGCAATATTTAAAAAATTACACCAATCTGTGCAAATGGTCCAGTTCATTTGTTGAGCAGTATTTTTGTACACCCAATTAACCTAATACATTCATAAATATATGTCAATTGCAATTTTTATTTATATTTTGGTGGGTTTGTTTACGCCTGGTACAAGGTTGAAATGAAATCTGCTGCTACCAAAACTAGAATGACCTTTATAAAGTTAATTTTTATGTGATTTAAAGATTTCATAAATAGTAGTATTAGTTGTAACAATGTTAGTTGTGATTTTTAATTGCAATTGACATGTTAATTGAAATAAGGTTTAACTGCACAATTGCAATTGATATATTAATTGCAATCAAGTTTAATTTCAACTAAATTTAGTTGCAGTCCGCAATTAAAAGGTTAGTTGCAATTAAATATACTAATTGCAATTGAAATGTTATAATTAAATATTCAATCAATTAATTAATTGATTAAACATTTAATTGATTGATGCCCAACACTGGTATGTAGATACACAAATTTTCTTCAGCTCCCCCAAAAACCTAGGCCTGGTTACGTCTATGTAATTGTAACATTTTCGAATTCATGATCACGACATGCTAAATATTTTTTAACTAAGATAATTGTTAATACTAATAATAGTAATTACATTTATTAATTTATAAAATAATTATTTGTAAATTTTGTTTCACTTTATAATAGTAGCTTGAATCTCTAATCCCGATCATGAATTTAATTAGTAACGTATAGTTGACGTTTAAAAATTCCAGTCTCGTATAACACTCGATAAAGAATAGATTATACCTCATACCAGTCATACCTGTACAATTTTCCCATTTTTCGACGACTTTTCCTAGGTTTTGAAAGAGGAATCTTGGATTTTTTACCCATTATGCCAACTAAGGATGAAATTTTTATTTTGGTAGTACCATAGAATAATTAATGGTAGTACACACTTACACAAACCGCACAGACGCACTTCTAAATTGAAACTGCTTTCTTGTTCCTTTTAAAACGTTACAACCAGACACCAGACGTAGAAATAAAAATTTACTCTCAATAAACATATCAACAATGCTTAAATTCTTGAGGTAATAAATAATATTAACCCAAACAACGGAGTATTAATATTCTGTTGCCGACTGCGACCATACTAAAAAAGAGAGAAAGCGCGTGAAGGATAAAACCCGAAGCAAGAATTTTAGTACATAACGTATTGTTTTGAAAATGTTACAATAAAAACTATAAAGAAGTACTCTAACATAATTAATTTAACGTACATTAACATGTCTGTCTCGGTAATTTTGTAATAAAAAAATGTGTTTTTAGCACTTGTTCAACGTTTTTACACTTAAACCGCTTAAACTGAATACATTATTCAAAAATAAATAAGTTTGGGTACTTTTCTCTTATAAATTTAGCAGTTCTTACAGAGGAAAAAATTTAAAGGTGTGTGTGAAATAGAATGGAAATCATTTTGTTAGAATATAAGCAAAACTTGCTTATAAAACGCACAAGTAGTATCACCTTAAACTAGTGGTTGTATTTAAAAATATTAAGGTCCAAGTGTACCCAAAAAACGTGTGTTGTTTGTTTAATAGGTAATATAATAATGTGATAACTTTGGTTTTAAGTTAATAGTCTAGGAATGTTAAAAACTTGCTTACCTAACTTGTTTTGGAAAAAAATTTTTTTAAATTAAGTTATTTCACATGTTATACGTGAAAAATTAATTTTGGAGAAACTGTACATTCAAAGTTAATCAAAATAATACGACTTACGTTTCATAGTATTTGAACTATTTTCCCAAAATTTTAAGAAAATCGTATGTCTAGGGACTAAACTATTACCTCCTTTTTGCCAAAAAAAGCAGGTTTTTTTTGCAAAAAGCAGGTTTTTTGGCAATAATTTAGTCGCTAGACATACGATTTTCTTAAAATTCTGGAAAAATAGTTCAAATACTATGAAATATAAGTGGTATTATTTTGGTTAATTTTGAATGTACAGTTTTTCTAAAATTAATTTTTCACGTATAACATGTGAAATAATTTAAACAAAAAAATTTTTTTTCCAAAACAAGTTAGGTAAGCAAGTTTTTAACATTCCTAGACTATTAACTTAAAACCAAAGTTATCACATTATTATATTATTTATGAAACAAATAACACACGTTTTTGGGTACACTTGGACCTTGTAGATTTCTTGCTACAGTAACTCCAGATTAAACATAATTTTGATAAATTCACACCCAAAGTTTAAATGTGTATAGTATAATTACAAGTTTATGCACATTTTATTAGAACAAATATAAATATATTATAAATAAACATTTGTTTATACATTATTAAATTCAAATATATACAGAGTGTATTGAGTCGATAGGTAAAACTCTACAGTACGGTATTCTACGAGAATTTTAATAACATTTTCTTCTCCGATATTTTTTTAGTTATATTAAATTGCAAATTTAGAACCTGCTTTTTAAAGCTATAAGTAAATGTGTTATCCAGTGATAAATCTCCTAGCTGATAAAATGACTGTTCATTGATTTAAAACATCCGTAGGCTACGGTTTTCTTAACCTTCTTCTGATTTCTGGCTAAAACCAGAAATCAGAGTTATCTTAGTTATCAGAGTTGTCTTGCTTCCTCATTGGAATGTTCAGGAAGGTGTTCGAGGTAGTTCCTTGTTAGTCTGTTGATTTCTTCTTCGATAAGTGGTATATCAGAGTTATCAAGCAGGATCTTATTACTAGTGTACAATGGTGCATTGAAGATCATTCTAAGTATTTTCGATTGGTCTCGGTTTAGCAGAACCCCAAATTTGGACACCATAGGTCAAGATAGACTTTATTTTACGCTTATATGTAGTAGTATTTTATTTTTTGTGGAGAGTTTTGATTTATGTCCTATTAACCAACCCTTTTGGCGAATTTTTAGGTTTACTTGAGTTTTCTTTGCTACGATGTGTGCTTTCCATGCCAGTTATTTCACTTGGCTATTCACTGGTAATTGTGAGTTTAATGCGACAGTAGGACACGTGATATTTCGGTTTGTGAATGTGATTTGTGGACTTGGTGTTGTTAACTGTGACTTTCCATCTATCCATCCAAACTTGTGTTTGGTTGAGATGTGTTTGCAAGGTCTCAGATGCTATTTGTGGGTTTTTACTTATGGATGTTATGGTGGTGTCGTCGACGAATGTGTTAATGATGAATGAATGAATGAATGAATCCATTTTTAGCTCTATGCCCTAAACGTTTTTCTGTAAATCAAATGAGTCTATTGATTTCATATATAAAAATTATTCAAAATACATCTTTTTTCTAGGTCCGCCTTGTAATACTTTTCGATATTTTTCTTTTGTTTTTGAAATGTACATGAGTAATAAGTGATTTAAATCTGTTAATTTCTATGAGATATTTCTTGTAAACAGAACATAAAGACAATAATCCGTTTTCAGTTTTTTGACTCGTACAGTCCTTAAAAAATTGCGCTGTAAGCCCCTGGGGCTTCCTGGGCTTGTACGATAAGACATTACTGCATACTCTTTAATTTAATTTTATATTAGTAATTTAAAGCTACGTAGAATAATGGTATCTGTAAATAAAATGGCAATTGAAAAAAATAATTGAAATTAAGGTAATGGAAAAAGAAATTTCCGAACATTAGGTTTCCAGGTTTACATTCATTTATGATAATTAACTTTTGATACATTACAATAAAAAAATATAATTTATATATGGTTATGCGTACAACGCACTAAAAACTATTTTGAAAATTGAAAAGGTAAGAACAAGTAAACGTTATAAAATATAGAAAACTTCAAAAATGAAACTCCACAAAATAGACCGAATGATTGTCTATAATGGTAGTACGGTAGTACTATACAAAACTTATAAGGCTTACCATTTAGAAACTATTTGCCTAAACAATAAAGCAGGTAGGGCCGGCGGAGGACTAGTGGTGTCAGTGCATCACTCATGTTCCAAGGATCGTGGGTTCGAATCCCACTGGAGGCGACGGGATTTTTCTAATTGGAAAATTCCGCCACCTCAACTATGGATGTGTGTATTCGTGTTGCATGTTAGATGGAGGACAGATGATCTTAGCTGTTGGTTCCCCCGTAGTGTAGAAGTGAAATTAAAAATTAATAACGCAGGTGTTTCTATTATCCGAGAATGTTTTGGTAATTTAATAAGATAATAACTATCCCCTTAAAAAAACATCTATCCTATAATGTATTTTCGACGGTGCTACGTCAGGAGCAATTAACATTATGGAATAAATGCAATGCTGCATTGTAAATGGAAATTTAACAATGTTTGCATCATTTTCTTAACTTTATTCACTCTCTCGTTAAATAATTTCAGGAGGTGTACAAATAACTCTTAAAGAATTTGATTTGATAACTGCGTGATGGGGCAAATAAAACGCTGGAATTCTAGACGCTGAAGTTCTTCATCCAAGGTGTTAATAATTATAGATTTTGATTTGGGGTTTTCGGGAGTCGATACAAGTTTTGACATATGGCCTAATTCTATATATTCGAAAATAAAATCACACTATTTCGCGTTTAACTCTAGATTCTAAGTAAGTCTTTTTTCTAAATGAAAGAAACTATTAGTAGCTTGTTCTTTTGACTCACCTAATTTAGCCAAATTCAAATTGAACGGAATCGAAACGGTAAAACGGCCGTTGTGGTCTTGGAAAGCTGTTTTAGAGAAACGCTCTTTACAGAACCTCTCTTCGCGAGATAAGCTATAGACAAAGGGTTTTGAGGATGAACTGTGTCTAACTGCCATAGCCTTTGAAGAAACCACATTTAATAAGTTTGAATTACATTGGTATCTGCCAGAAACTACCCATCCCAACAGAGTTGTTTATGTAATATTTGCATAGTTTTACCTAATACAACTTGACCTATGCACATTAGATTGTAAAAGTTTCCAGCTCCAATTAGAATGTCTATTGGCAATGATTAATTGAAGTTATTATCTGGAAGTCGCAAGTTGTCGGGTATGTCTAATGGCGTTTTTTTTAAAACGACTGCGGTGGCAAGTTTCAGCTATTTTAGGAATGGTGAGGTATTTCAATTTTACTTGGTAGTCGTTTTGTAACGAACTTACTTTAATATTTATTGAAGAATTTGACAGCCGTGCACGAACTGATTACTAGAATTTGAATTTCGATCTTTTTTCTAAATTTAATTTATTGGCAAAGTTTTCCGTAATAAAAATAGAGTGACTTCCGCTGTCTAAGATCACCCTAGCGTGTACCATTGTTATGAGCCGATCTGACGTTTACACAAGCAGTGGGAAGTAATACATTTATACGAAAGCAAGAAAGTGCACGTTGACTTTGTTGTTATTAATATTTCCTTTAGAATTAGGAACTTTGGATTGTTACTAGCGATTTGTTGATAATTACATTCAGGTCTTCCAGTATTTTGGTCAAAGTGCAGAAGTGTATGGAGTCTCTTCTTACAAACTCTGCAATTGTATTTTAAGTTGCACTGGTTTTGACTTGCATACCTTAAACAATTTTTACAAATTTGAAGTTCGTTAACCCTATCAAATTTTTGTTTTGTTGAGAGGGATACAAACTTTGGTCAATAATTTAGAAAATGATGGCCTGTGCAATTCTGACAGGAAACTTTGTTCGGTGTCACTAAAAAAGGACTGTTTGACATTCGTCGATTTGTTCTTAGAAAAGGTATTTTTATTTCCACGTATTCTGATTATTATTAAATGTGGAAGCTTTGTTATCTTCTAGTTATTTCTTCCAACAATTCACAGCGTTGTTTTAAGAAAATATTGATTTCGTCTATCGTCGGGATAGTACGAGGTTTGACTTCATTTTAGTGTTTATATCGAGTTTAGACATTAATACATGGTAAATAAATGATGAGAAATCTTTTACGGGAATGGCACGATTTTCTAAGGCCCTGATGTGCTTTGAATAGTCATCGAACAATTTCCTGACTTCGCTTGCATCATTTTTGGTCACGGGGTATAGATCTGTTATGCCTTTGATGTGATAAGTATTATCAATTTTGGATAATTGTACCTTTCACACAGTATTTCAAACACAACCTTATAGTTATACCGTGAGGCTGTATGTTTGTAACAGCTTGAGCTGCTACTCCGTTTAAACTCGACTTTAAATAGATACATTTTTCGATATTGTTTAAATTTCAATTACCATGAATTAATGACTTGAATGTTTCAATATATGACTGAAATTCCGTGTATGTGAAATCGTAAGAGGATAATGATATACGGGGTAATTTAGCATTGGCACTAGTTATATGACCAGAACTGGTAGATTCACCGCTACCGTTTGATGAATCTATATATTTAAAACGCAAGGCTTATTTTTGTTCCAGTTCGTTTGAGAGTTCTACAGGGCAGATTTACGTGATTCTTTTTTACATTGAAATTTTTGATGTATTAATTTTTGTATTTCTTTAAGTTTTATATTTTTAAATAAATAAATTTAAAACGTTTATTTCGATACGCACGAGAATGACCATCCACTTGCAGCGCCATCTCACTTTCCATGGTGTTAACTTTAGGAACTATTCACGATAATACAAGTTTTCTCAGTTTGCTGCAACCCACCACTTGCAACATTAAAGTGTTTAACGTTTGATTTGTCATAACTGTTACATATTGTAAGGAGTTTTGGACAAAACAAATAATCGTGAGATACGTATGCAAGTTGTTATAAATGACTCGGATAATAATTATAAAGATTTCATTATTAGTGAACGCACTTATTAACACTCCCATTCCCATTAACATTACTTTAGATACAAAAATCTTATAGCCTTTAAATTAGCCTTTATTAAAATTGCTATTGGCTACAGTAAACGAAAACTAACAATCAAATATTTCTAAATATTAGTAATAGAAATATTTTGTGAGAAGATTTCGAATTTTGTGGCAATATAGTTAACGCAAGTATACTACAAATTAGTCGAATTGTGAGTATTGAGTGCTTTCGTGATAAGCCTCATGAAATTATAACTGACAAAATAGCAAAATGAAACCCACAGTACGGCTTAAGTGGACCAGGAATGCGTATAAGTATAGTATAACAATTAGCTATAAAGTTTTATTAGTTTTGTAGTGTTTCTAGTAAAATTGTACAATTATTATAGAAGCAACATTGTAAGTAAGTGAACAAGGAATCACAGTTATGGTAGGGAAAAATTGACTAACCTGGTTTATTTTAATCTTCGAAGTTGGCAGCGTTGAAGGAATTCTGGCGCTACCTATTACAGCAAGCATTTTTGCCAATCCTAATGGGTTCGGTTATGGAAATAAATTGGATACATTTGATTGGTCAGCAGTATTGGCGCAATTGTAATTATTCAAATTTGAAATTCGTTATCTTTATTTTTTACACTTATTTAGGTACTTCAAATTATGAAACAAAACGTTAAGGTTCAGCTAAATAATATAAAATAATTAAAATAGAGTAAACACTGAACGACCATACATAATCGGTGCGATTCTGTTTTAAAAGATAGCAATATTGTTATCAAGCATAATTTGCATAGTTATTGATACGTACTTCTGCACGTTTATTTAAATAAACAGCTGTCTGTAAATTATGAGGTGCTTTCTTTTGCACTGGTAATGAATTAAATTTTGTGTAATGGTGATCTCGTAGATTTACATTTATTTTTATATCTTATATTAAGCCAAGCCTGTTATGGAATTTATAACAAACGTTATTAAAAAGGAGTACAAACATGGGAAATAATGGGTAAGCATAGATATCAATAATAATCATAGCTAATTTGCATAGTTATTGATACGTACTTCTGCAGAATGCTGATCAGTTACTTCTTTTATGCGAAATATATTTTCATCTGAACCAAACAAGTATGTGTACCCAGGAGGCAGAATATGTTTACACCTATTTTCTATTTCCATATTATTGCACCAAATTGTCTAACAACACAGTTATTCACATTAATTTAATTACTGTCACCTGTCATGTTTAACTGTTTACAATACAAAACAACTCATCGTGCACATCACGTGAGCACCCCCAACCAATCAAAAGTCATACATTTATTTCCATAACCGAACCCATTAGGATTGGCAAAAATGCTTACAGCAAGGATGAACACATGACATTGGAAAATGACTGTGTTTCTGAATGATTGTGTATCATTCTTTGCTGGGAATTGACCCTGGTTTATGAAAAAATGTTTAGAAGAAAAACTGGTCGTGTGTTCGTTCAAAATATATATTGACAACCTTTTTAAAAAACTGTTTTAGCCTACTATTATGACGGGAACGGGAATTATGCTAACTATTACAAGTGCTGAACATACCGCCAGCCTTGAAAGAATAATTGTCTTTCAACATAGACAAATAAAATGATTTAAATACATTACAAATTCATAGCTACTAAAAATTCAATTAGGAAAATGGAAAATAAAACTAGTTATGTTAAACCATACATAGTAAAGTAAACAATAAATAAGTCACTTATCTTAGATCTCTATTGGCAAGAGACACAATCTATCTAGCGCATGTATATTCACTATTAGCCGTTTTCACGAGAGCTACACGCACTACTTTGTCAGCTCCAGGATACACGTTGAGAATTCTTCCCATTTTCCACTGGAGAGGAGGAAGATTTTCATCCTTTACGAGGATCAACTGATTTGGTTGAATATTTAGGCGCTGTGATACCCACTTAGTGTGAATTTGAAGAGATGTTAGGTACTCAGATGACCATCTCTTCCATAGGTATTGATATAGTTGCTGTATGTGATTCCAACGATGTAGTCTATTTACGGGAAGTAAATAGGGGTCATTTGGGTTTTCCGATAAAGGAGTGAGTGGTCGGGAATTGAGGATTCCTTCTTTTGTATCAGCAAGGTAATGTATTCTTCATACGTGAATACTGCATTTCCTGTGATCCGTTTTAGATGGTGCTTTAGAGATTTTACTGTGGCTTCCCATAAACCACCAAAATTTGGTGATCTGGGTGGTATAAAATGCCAACTTATGGTGTTATTTGTGGCATAATTCAACACTGTGTTCCAATGTTCATCTGATGATAGAAGAGCTATTTTCTTTAAAGTCTTGTTAGCTTTAACAAAATTGGTGGCATTATCCGAAAATATATCTGTGCATTTTCCTCTCCTAGACATGAATCTCTTTAATGCTGATAAGAATGCTTCTGTAGTGAGACTGGATACAAATTCCATGTGAACAACCTTAGTTGTGAGACATACGAAGATGGCTATGTAGCACAGATAAGTATTAATCCTTCCACGTCTTCTGCTTTCCCTGATCGTAATGGGAGCTGCATAGTCAATGCCTACCTTCAAGAATGGACGACTTGGTTAACTATATGTTGGGATAAGTCACCTATTAATGGAGCCTGAGTAACTGGCTTTACTCTTGCGCAAATTTATGATTTACTTTTCTTATGGTATTTCTGGCTGAAAAAGGCCAGTATCTTGATCTCAGTGAATTAAGAAGTGCTTGATGTCCACCATGAAATAATGCAATGTGTTCATTGCGTATAAGTAATTCTGTGAATTTATGAGAAGATGGTAGTACAATAGGATGTTTTTGAGCAAATGGAATTATTATTCCAGGACGGTTAAGAAATGCAATTGCATTGCTTAACCGTCCTCCAACTCTAATTAAGCAATGATCAGATAATGATAGCAATCTGCTTTTTTGTGAACTGGTTTATTTTTGCGCAAGTTATCTAGTTCCTTTGGAAACGATTGGAACTGCGTAATTTTTAGAAGTGTCATTCGAGCATTGTGAATTTCAGTACCTGTTAATAAACCCTTTTGCTTGGTTTTAAAACGAAGTACATATGCTGTGACGCGTTGAAGTGTTGTTAATGATGAATACTTGTCAAAAAGTTCGAAATCATGAGTAGTCAAATGAGAAAGGGTTTTAAATTTCCTCCTTTCATCGTCAGTTGGTGTTAGAAAAGTGTCAGATTTGGACCAGTGAATCGAGTCTTGTTGCAACCAACGAGGCCCATACCACAATGCGTGATTAATAAATTTATTTGGTAGTAAGCCCCTTGATATAATGTATGTGCTCGTACATGTGTCCAGTCATGTGTGTTTATGTTTGTTTGTATTTCTGCCACTCTATTGGCTACAAAGGATTTCCATGTTTGTGGGGTTGCTGCTATCCAGCTAAGAACGATGATATGATGAGTCGGTCCATTAATGAAACGAGTTAATGTGGTGTTTTATACACTTTTTGAGTTTAACAACTAACTGTGAAAGCAATACAGCTGCACACAACTCGAGCCTAAGTCAAGAAATAGTCTTCAGTGGAGCCACTCGACTTTTTAAACATAATAATCGTATAGAATAATTGCCCTGAGAATTTGTACTTTGCAAATAAATACAAGCACCATAGGCCTTTTCACTTGCATCACAGAATCCATGGAATTGAAGTTCTGTATAATGAGTGAAATTTGTAATTTTTCTGGGTATATTAATATTATTTAAATTAATGAGTTGTGATAAAATGCTCCACTGAAGATGTTTCTCTTTGGTAAGAGTTTCATCCCATCCTATCTTTAAAGCCCACAATTCTTGCAAAATAATTTTTGCCGAAACAATAACTGGCCCTAAGAATCCTAATGGATCAAAGATTTGTGCATTACTTGAAAGTATGCTTTGCGTTGAGCAGGTTTGATCAATATCAATCTGAATATAAAACTTTAAAACATCTTGATTTGAGTTCCATATCATTCCAAAAATTTTCGAATTATCTAATTTGTCTTGAGGCATTATGTAGTTGTCAATGTCTGACGATACATTTGACAATATGTGTGGATGGCTGGATCGCCACTTTCTTAGCTTGAAACAACCGCTCTTTAAGATATTTGTGATATCTTTGTAAAAAGTAGTAGCCTCCTCCTTACTGTTAGTACCTGTGAGAAGATCATCTACATCAAAGCCTTCCTTGATGGCTTGTGCGGCTTGTGGAAATTTTGACTGATTCTTTAATGACAGTTATTTCAAACATCTGCACGCTAGAAATGGAGCAGAAGTGGTTCCATATGTGACAGTATTTAGTACGTACATCTGAACTGGCTGACTGCTGTCGTCTTGCCACAAAATCTTTTGAAATTTTGTATCTTCCTGATGCATTTACTTGTCTATACATTTTTGCCACTTCTGCTGTAAGTACAACATTATGAAAACGAAAACGTGCAATAATCTCAAAAAGTTATCTTTGTATAACTGGACCTTTTAAAGTGTCGTTTAATGCAATTCCGGAAACTGTGGGAGCAGAAGCATCTTGAACTACTCTTAATTTTGTGGTAAGACTTTCTGTTCTATAGACCGCATGGTGTGGCATGTAGTAAACCTAGTTATCGTCATTGGTTAATAAAGACATATGACCTAAATTGAGATATTCCTGCATAAATTTAGTATACTTTAGTTTGAAAAACACATTACCTTAGAACCGTTTCTCTACATTGTTTAATCTTTTTAAAGCCATTTCTTTTGAATGTGTTAAATACCTTAAGCTTTCTTTGAAAGGAAGTCGTACTACAAACCTGCCATTTTGATGACGAGAGTAACTGTGTTGAAAATGTAACTTGCACTCATTTTTTTTCTTGTGTTATCAGAGGTTTTTGAAATACTTCTTCTATTTCCAAGAAGCGTTTCAAACGATTGTTCAATCCTTCGTTAGTAACTAAATTACACTGTGAAATGTTAATTGGTTGATTACAATTTATTTTGCATGCGACTTCTCAACCAAATTTCGTTTTGAATTGAGGGTCCGCTTTTATGTAATTTAATGAAGCCACCAGATAACAAATCAAAATACACCAATCAACATATCAATTTTATGAGCCTTATTATTGAACTCGGGATCTGCTAAATTTAGATTTGGAGGTATTTTAACATGCATCATATTTACACTTACTAGGGGTAATACTTCTGTAATTTTTGTAATAACTACAAATTTAAGTGTAGATGAAAAAGCATTTATGCGGAAATGTACAGTTTGCAGTGGCATAGCTATGGGGGGGGTGTTTACGGGTTCACCCCCCCTCCGAAATATTTGGAAAGTTTCTCTCAGAACAATGTTTATCTTCTTTATGAAGTCAGATATCAGAATTTATATTCAATCTAATGTTATATCTGACATTAAAGCAAAGAAATTATCAATTAATTTGTTACATATTTAATGAATTAATTTGCTAATCATAAGTTAAAAATTGGAGCTACCCTGCCTGTAACCGTAGCCAGTGTGGAGCGTAGTTTGTCAACTTTGAAACGTATTAAACAATACTTGCGTAACTCAATGGGCAAAAATCGTCTGACCAGCCAACGCTTTTGAATATTCACAGACAAATAGTTGTGGATACCGAAAGAAAAGACAAATTTTATTATAACTGTTCCTTCTACTTATTAATTTTATTTATGTTATATGAAGAAAATTTATTATGTTAAATAAAGAAAAATTAATGAAAAATTAACCGCCGATTTTTTTTTTCAACCCTCTAAAAAAAGGTCGGCAACTTTTTATGAGACAAGAACTCAAACCGAAAGTAAGGTCCAGCTACGCAACTGACAGTTTGTACATTTAAACTGATTTTGACGAATGGGTGACAGAGTTGTTGACACCTTTAACTATCATAATTTCGGTTTTAACTCTGGTTTTAATTTTAATAAAGTGCAGATTTCTTGATGAGATTGCACTTCCTCACATGAAGATCCTGAATCCAGTAATACTCTGCATTTAAAACAAACACCTTCGTCATTAAAAACGTTTACAAGTGCCGTGGCTAATAAAATTTGTGATAAAACAAAATTAGAAAGACATGAATATTCAGTTTCATTTGATTGTGGAGATATAAAATGAGAAGTTTGTGTAGAATGAGTGTTTGGTTGTTCTGTTTGTTCTGAATGTGTTCCAGAAGCATCCATTTTATTTGGATACGTTTGCAATGATATTTGAGAGTTTTGACTCTGCTGCGAATGATTTTTGATGTGTGACAAGCTATTATGTTTTTTTTACACTTTTTACATGGACCAGATTTACATTGATAGGACAAAAGCTCACCCGATAGACAATTGAAGCAAAGTTTTAATTTTTTTACTTCATGGATTCTTTCATTAACAGTCATGCTCAAAAATTTATCAAACAATTATGCAACTTGTCACAAAAACTGCATTTTTTATTAAAATGTGAATTTTCTAGCATGGTTGCAAATGAACTGAACTGATGTTCTTTATAGTTAAATTTGTTCGTGTGATTGTTGTTGTGCTGACTTGAATGAAATCTTGTGTTAGACTGAGAATGAGCCAATTTGTATCTAGAAATCCTATTTTAAAAAGTATCCAAAGCCAGCAGGTAAATTTCAGATTAGCGCACGAAACGAGAAGTCATTAGTGCCGAATTTAATTGTCCATCTTGTTTGCGCACGAAACGATAAGGTTTTGCAGTTTAGCACGAAACGTTACGCACTAAATGCTCACAAATCGTTTTTAGACGTACGAAATCCGTTGTGCAACGTAATTTCAAAATAGAATGCGTGGTTTAGCCACACTGATTAATAACACCTATCAGGAACTGTAGAACTATAGCAGTTTTATCGGGCATTTATAAAATATTGTGATTCTTTCAGGGGTTTTTAACTTTTTACAATCAGTTCACACTACACGGTGAAATGGCGCACAGTAAACAATCTACTGCCATCAGAAATGGGTGTATATTGCAGAAAACGAGTTGTATTTGCTTATATTATCTACAAAATGTTTATTTTGTGGTTAAAGATAATTGTCGAAGGTTTTGTATAATTAAATATCACGTTTATAATTTAAGACAATGTTTATTAAGAAAGTATACAAACACACAAAATAAAAGTTAACTAAGGTTCGTCCCATAATTCTTCATACCAAAAGCATAATTAAAGCAATACAACTACAATATATGTAGTAATAATTAATATGTAGTAAAGATCTTAAGGGGGCTAGAGAAAGGTCGTGAATGTCGCTTTATTCGATTTATAACTCATTTAAAAAGTTTTTTTTGAAATCTATATCAACAAATATTATAATAAAATAGCGAACGCCCTTTCAAATTAATTTTTGTAGGTTCTATCTTGGACAATAGTATTCTACTTTTGATTCAAATTTTCTTTTTAAATAAGAATAAAGTCCTATTGTCCAAGATAGCTAAGATTGACTTAGATACTAGATTTAAAATCTAATTTGAAAACACGTTCGCTATTTTATTATAATGTTGGTTGATGTAGAATCGCTTGTGCTACGTTACATTTCAAAAAAAACTTTTCAAATAATTTATAAATCGAATAAACCGAAATTCACAAGCTGCCCCTATAGCCCCCATAAGCAGGTAGGTATTTCTAAATTTAATAACTCCCACAATAGTATCCCGCATGCCGCACAGTTATTTTCAGGTAGTAAGTAGTTTTATAGACTTTTATCAGAAATATGTTTAAAAACCCTAGTTATTTATATTAAGAAGATAAAAGTGAACCAAAACTGAATTTCTAAATAAAAAGGTTTAAATACATATGACTTAAATTTTAACTGCATGCTTAATGCTTTCTATTTCGCTTCACTTAACAATACTTGTCATCCTTTTCATTAAATTTTGACAAATAACACCAATAAACAGCTGAATATCCAATAATTCTTCAAAATTATAGAACTCACCATTGTTAATTATATTACCATTCTTGCGTCAAACGCCCGCATGTGTGAACCTCACAATATACAACAAGGTATCTCGAGCCCGTACTTGCGGCTGCATCATCCTTGCGGGGCTGTAGGGATCTGCGTCAAGAAACGCCCGCAAGATGCTCGCTGCGAGCTCGCAAGGATGACGCACTATGTGTGAACTGCACCATTTAACTTATAGTATCGTAGACCGCATTTGCGGGCCGCAGCGAGCTCGCAACGGGAATTCCCGCATGTGGACACCGGCGATAAAACTATCGCAACTCCTACTTCACTCCCCAACTTCACACCTTGACTACAAGCTGTTGGCGCGTTACTATCGCACGTTCCATAATAAATTGTGGATGCTAAGGTATTCAACGAGTACCAGGCAAAGTGTGCAAACCATTTAGAAAAGTACTATTTCTATTGCAATTTATTGGAATTTACCCTAAATGTAACTTGGTAACAAAAAAGAAATCGATTAGGCGATGTCATGGTTCCATGCGTGTTATTTATGTTTCAGAAACTCACTCCGTCCTGCTAGAAATAAATTAACTTTTATATTCCCTTCAGGAATGTTTCTTATAATTAGTAGTGTTGGAATTAATATATTTCTACAAAATAGTCTTAAGAATCTGTTGTCGGCGTGAGGACGTACTTGACGTGTGCTTAATAAAATAAATACGAATAATACACTTTGTTTATTTATTTCGATCCGTGAACCTCTAATAGGTTATGGGCCCAGATTACGTGCAGTGATTGAAAGTGTAGTTACATTTAAGTGAATAGTTATAGATTAACAATATTTTAGTGAATAATAGAAATGGATTCCAGTAAAAGGATGAAGCGGAATATTAAGCCATTTAACGGAGAACAATACAGCATCTGGAAATTTCGTCTAAGAGCATTAATTGCCGAAGAAGACGCACTGAAGGTCCTTGATGAAGATCCTCCAGAAATTATGACAAATACATGGCGTAAACTCGACAGATTTGCGAAAAGTTGTATTATCGAATATTTAAGTGATACCATGCTTGGTGTCGTCTCCGAGGAAGCTACCGCTCGAGACATTTTGCATAAACTTGACAGCATCTACGAACGAAAAAGTCTAGCGACGCAACTTTCAATACAAAAGAAACTATTAAGTTTTAAATTAATAGGGGATACGACGCTCCTGAAACATTTCATCGAGTTTGATGAAATGATTATTGAATTAGTGGCTGCAGGAGCAAGTTTAAATGAAATGGGTAAAGTTGCCCATCTATTATTAACTTTACCATCTTCATATGACGGCGTCGTTACTGCAATTCAGACATTGTCGGAAGATAATCTCAGTCTCGCATTTGTTAAGACGAGGCTCCTGGATCACGAAATTAAATTACAAAATGAAAGCGGAGACACTAGTAAGAAGGTCTTGCATGTGGAAGCTAACCACGCAGAAAGATCGATAATAATGAATAATAACCGTAGAATGTGGAGAAATTATCGCAATTTCCATCATGACCGAAAATCGTACCAGCAGCGTCCATACAAAGCAACAAGAGTATTTCACTCGAATAAATACTCTACTAATAAAAAATCAAAATATCAACATCCCCGTATTATCAAATGTGACCATTGTGGAAGGAAAAATCATGTTAAGAAGGACTGTCATTATTATAAGAAAAAGCTTAACAATCAAGATAATCGCAACTTTAGAACCTTACAAACTATTCAAACTACCGAAAACAATGAACAAAATTTCGCATTTATGTTGAAAAGTGAAACTCTACATAATATAAAATCAAGCTCTGACAGTGAAATTGTGTTTTTATTGGATTCCGGGGCAACAGACCACCTGGTGAATCAGTCCCATGTCTTCACTACATACAGCACGCTGGAGAAGCCACTCAAGATCTCCGTCGCCAAGAATGATGTCTCGATAACAGCAACCTTGAGAGGAACCATTCATGTGACTACAAACCTAGGGATAACAGGAACTCTCGACAACGTCCTCTACGCTGCCGATGTACCCTACAACTTGCTATCGGTCTCCCGCATACAAGAAGCTGGAATGTCAGTCGTTTTTGCCGAAAACGGCGTGGTAACTATAAATCAGGGTGGTAAAACTATCATAAAAGGTAAGCCCTTTAATAATAAATTAGTAAGTGTGAGGTTTAAACTAATTAAACATCTAAATAATGATAGTATGAGTAGTCAATTAAACGTGACTAGTAAGCAAATGCATGATACATATAAAATCTGGCATGCACGTCTAGGTCATATTGGTAAACAGAAATTCTTACAAATAAAAATGAATGAAACGAAAAATAACAATAGTCACTTGCATAAAATTAATCCTACTGTGGGATATTTATTTTCTGTATGCGAATTTAGCATCTTTAGTGATTAATTAATAGTAAATGATAATAGGAAATGTCTTAAATAAGTTCAGTTTTAAATTCTTTGTAGGAACCAAAATGTATTTACGACATAAGAAGGAATGTGTATTCATAAAGTGGTGACCCTACATCTGGTCTTAATGGTTTGTCACACCCTCCTAGAGCTAGAGAAAACACATATTTAAAAGTTTACAAGAATTAGGGTTGCTAGGGAAGGAATCGGTATGATTATGCGAGAAGGGACAGTTGCATTGTGGTGCGGTAAACGGGCGGTCGCTTTCGAACGTACAAAAGGCCTTTAGCGGTTTCAAGTGTAATGCGTGTATTCTATATTGAGACTAAAAACGTAGATATGCGTGATGCTAATATTTGCTGTGTTTGTGGTACGGCACTAGGAAGTGCCGTAAGTACTGCTAATTTCCATTTAAAGGGTAAGCGACTAATGTGTTGTAATTATCTTTTCATGTGTGCCTTAATCCGGCTCTGTGGTATTTTGCAATGTTTCTGCGTGAAATTCTATATTGCATTGTAATTGGTTATGAGGGTTTTAAATGATATCGTATCGTTACAAACCACACTGACTACCAAGTGTGACTTTATGCCGTAAAGAGGGCAAACCCTTAAAACGAATCTTAATATGATTATAGTTTTTACTCATGCGTACATTTGAAATACGTATATGTTTCAATTATTAGATTGGAGTTTTAATGTTTCTTACGTTTGAGTTATGTATGTACGTATCGTTAAATATGCTGCGCGTTTTTAATTTCAGGCATGTTTGGGATACCGACGTATTTTAATTTAATTATTCGGAGTTTTACTTTTATGTACATTTGATTTAGGTAGAATTATTACGTTAGAGTTTATAATTTTACCTAGATTTGCGTTACGTATGTATTTCAATTTTTCTATTCAGAGTTTTAATTTTACTTACATTTAATTTACGTATATGTGTCAATTAATCCAGTTAGAGGTACGTACGTACTTTAATTAATTTATTCAGAGTTTTAATTTTACGTACATTTAATTTACGTACATGTGTCAATTGATCCAGTTAGAGTTGCGTACGTATTTTAATTGATCTATTCGGAGTTTTACCTTTATGTAAATTGCTTTACGTAGAATTATTACATTAGAGTTTATAATTTTTCCTAGATTTGAGTTGCGTATGTATTTTAAGTGATCTATTCGGAGTTTTGTTTTTACCTACCTTTAATTACGCACATGTTTCCATTAATCCAGTTAGCGTTTATAATTATACGTATATTTGAGTTATTTTCGTTGATATTTGCAATTTTGATTTTACGTACATTCAAATTATGTGAGCACGTACTGCAATGAGTATCCAATTCAAGTTTTTACTTTTACTTCCGTTTGAGTTATGTACAGCATCATTGTGTAGTTTAGACGAAGTACACAGTTAGTAAAATAGTTCACAAAAAAAAAGATACAAAGGTGTTTATGTGAACTAAATCGGTGGTTGATCATTCAATGGTTTATTGACTTATGTGATGCAACAATCATGATCCATTATGTGCTCTGTTAATTTTATTATTGAGTTTAACGACTATTCATTATCGTGTTATTACATTTGGGTCATTCCTGTTTTGTTTCCAATCTTACTGTAATTATCACTTACTACACAACCTTTTGTAATGGACATTCTGGATCCATTCAACTAAACAGATCCATGCATACAATTGAGCTTCGGGCATCGATGCGCAATGTTTCTTTCTAGGATAAGGCAGAATGAAATTAGATGTGGTTTAATAACCAGCAAAATCATTAGAAGTTTCAAATAGGTGAGATTATCGGAAATTATTCTCCCTGTTCTAGTGCCAGGGAAATGATAGACGCTCAAGTCGTGTGCGGTACCTCAGGATCAAGAGATCTTTTGTTTTTTTATAGTGTAAGCTTTTGCCAAGAAAGAGAGAACATTAGGCTACTGAAATATAGCTTACTTATTGTTAGTTAGGTACACATAGGTAGAAGGAAATAATTGATGGGAATTTCGTGGGAGTTGTTGGGACTTTTCTACCTGGCGGTTGCTTCGGTGCGGTTGTATCATTCTCATCCATAATTTGCATTTGATAGTGATGCGTAGTGTTAGGGCAGTTTTTTAGGTGTAGGGTTCTCGATGGGCCTTGTGAGACTGATGTTAGTTATCTTGCTTCTATTTCATTTCACGATTATAGAGTTTCACACAGTACGACTTGAAACAGTAAACTCAAGGATAGGAGACCTTGTAAGACGTTGCTATAGAGGTTGCTTTGCGTTAGACTCGCGCAAAGTAGGATTTGTTGTCAGTGTAGAGATCGACATGAGGTCAACTAACGATGAACTGTTTCTATCCATAAACTGTATTCCAAATTTCATTTGCATCTTATATTTCATTAGTAAATAAAAAGAAAACAAGACACATGGTGAAGACAGGCTATACATAGCTAGATAGATAGATGCGGATGATAGAATGCTCAGAAACACAGGTTGCATATCATCAGATCTCAGAATCGGATTATCATTAGGTTTCCGTAGAAGGGGTTTCGCGTGAAACACAGTATACAGTATTTGTGCCACATTATAAATTGAAGAAAATCCCGTTTGGCATCTTCAATGCACTTTGCGTGTTCATGCGATTAGAACCCTGTCATGGCAACTTGTGAAGATACAGCAGGCGTGTATCTCAGCGATATATTACTCCCATCTGTCACTGTGCAATATAATCTCAATAGGTTAACAGCGGCGCAGCAAGGATTATAGGGTAAATGTTTACTACTTTACTTGAAGTAATATTCATGCCTTCAACAAAGCGTGATCTACGTGGATATGGAAGTGCCTGCGAGCACTGGTAAACTGGGCGAAGAGAAATTGGTTAAGTTTAGTTATTTGGTGGGCGAAGTTGGTAAAATATTTCTGAGCTTCAAAGGGAAATCGTTAGGTGCGTCAATAGTTAGGGTGAACGAATTTTCTTAAATACTTCGTTCAGGTTATGCTCTAATTACTTAGCAAGTTTGCAATGGATTATAGACCCTGTCCAGTACAGCTATATACAATCCCCTCGTTGACACTGGGATCTATACAGCGGCGAGTAGGTTTGGCTGGTAGTTAGTAGCTCTGCATTCTTATGCAGAGATGGCAATAACCATCAAACAGATAGTAAAAATAAGTACAATTGCTTTGAACTAGAAATTTTAGTTGTAGTAGAGACCCTTAGAAATGTTTCGTGTATATCTCGTGTAAGTTCCAAGTGGCTACCGATTGTAATGCTAAGCTCCTACAAAAAGAATTATTAGGTGGTGACTCCTGCTCTAGTAATATGATTTCAGTATAGAGTACAGGGCGGATATACAATGAATTATGTAGATTGGATATTATCAGTACAGTCAACACCTGACAAAAATGCGAGACATTCAGGAGGTTCTTTCTCGATCTCCAAATACCGAATACGACAGAAAGATCTGCCGATCTTTCTGCAATATCATGTGTATCGCATTACAATTCCAGACATAATTCACGTGACGAGCAATGTGTCAATGCGTGGTAAGAAGTGCCCATGATGATGTGGGTGACTTCGTTAGAAATGAGCATTAAAGAAATTAACTTGAAAATTATTAGTATTTGGTAGGAAGCATACATTGGGTGTTGTCCTGTTTGTTTGCACACCAACAATCCTTCCGGTAAGTATCCTCGAGATCTCCATCCTATTCTCAAACAGTCTATTCCTTTTTATACTCTACATATAACTATTTGGGTCCATTTACCAAAACTAAAAGTAGTTTGCGTTATGCGCTAGTGATGGTAAATACATTCACCAAGTAGGCTCTGATCAACGGTACGATCAACAAAATCTACATATGCTGTTCGGTTTCCCGCCACTCAGTTTTATGTCACTAGAACAACGACAAGACGATCAGATGCGTCATGAGAGTTCTCTAACATGTGCCGCAAAATAAGAATTCAACATGTATGCGGTAGCTAGATCTCACGGTAATAGATGTAATGTCAATTGGGACAAAGCGGTCCCCAAGGTACAATTTACGATTACTACATCGTTGACAGAGTGATTCATAGAACATCTAGCGGGTTGTTATAATACTGACCATAACTACTGATAGTCATATTAAAAAGCGTGTTCCCAAGTACGTGAGACTCATGGTTGTAGATCAGGTATTTCCTAACGTTGTGGTTAAGGATCGCCTTAAGAGTTGGATTCCAATTCTTGGAATTTCGGATAACTCAGCAAAGAAACGCGATGGAGATAGCACTCCGATAGGATCCCGTACATAAGATACTTGTCTAGAAACATAGTCTACCATTCTCGAGGACGAGAAGTCTTCAGGATGGCCGAATGTGGGATATTTATTTTCTGTATGCGAATTTAGCATCTTTAGTGATTAATTAATATTAAATGATAATAGGAAATGTCTTAAATAAGTTCAGTTTTAAATTCTTTGTAGGAACCAAAATGTATTTACGACATAAGAAGGAATGTGTATTCATAAAGTGGTGACCCTACATCTGGTCTTAATGGTTTGTCACACCCTCCTAGAGCTAGAGAAAACACATATTTAAAAGTTTACAAGAATTAGGGTTGCTAGGGAAGGAATCGGTATGATTATGCGAGAAGGGACAGTTGCATTGTGGTGCGGTAAACGGGCGGTCGCTTTCGAACGTACAAAAGGCCTTTAGCGGTTTCAAGTGTAATGCGTGTATTCTATATTGAGACTAAAAACGTAGATATGCGTGATGCTAATATTTGCTGTGTTTGTGGTACGGCACTAGGAAGTGCTGGTACCTGTTTTGTTATCATTTGGCAACGTGAGTTGTTGCTTGAATTGTGATTGTTGGGCAATATGTGATATTGGCTTTATGTTGATGTTAGCAATTGGTTGGAATTGCTGTATTATATTGATGTGTTGGCAATTGAGGAATTGCCTGTTGTTGTTGTGTTGATTTGTTGGCAATTTGTGGAATTGCTGTTGTTGTTGATGATATGTGAATTGAGCTCTGTAAAATTAACCGCGCAGTATACTGTTTGCTTAGGAGACGGAGAAATGGGCGTGTTTCTCCGGTCTACCTTCGACCTGGGTGGCCCAAGTGTGTCACCCAGTGGCCCCAGCTGATCACTGGGCAGCAATGGGGTGCTTATTCCCCTACGTTCCTGTATTGCAATCCCAACGAGGAGCGGACTCGGAGGGAGATGAATACATTGACAGTACCTCTGTGTACTTGGTCCTGTTAGCGTTCGGCTAAAGGGCGCCTGATGCGGCAAGCATCATCTGTTTCAGGTCATCATGATCGTGATAGTGCACTGAAGGTCTTCACTCCCGAAGACCCCAATCATCCAAAACCAACGTGAGACGGCACGGGGGATCCCCAATCCCCCCGTAAGTACTGCTAATTTCCATTTAAAGGGTAAGCGACTAATGTGTTGTAATTATCTTTTCATGTGTGCCTTAATCCGGCTCTGTGGTATTTTGCGTTTTGGTCTCAAAATGGAACGCATATGAATTACTGCTAGTGAAGCGTAACCGACCGTTCCCGCCCATTCCGGAGCAAGCAGTAACACGACCCGAAAGGACCTGTCAAATGTAACATTCAGAACTGGGGATTAACTTTAATTTGTGAGAACTAGAATTCTTTAACATAAATGTACCAAAAGCATGTTTAACCAATTTAAATCATTATTGAATTACGACCCCGGCCTACACTACTGATGATTTGTGTGAGGCTTGCATTTACGGTAAACAGGCACGACTCCCGTTTGCTAAAGCCAAAGATAAATCTTATATTCAACGACCTTTATTTATTGTGCACTCGGATGTATGTGGACCGATCACTCCACCAACAATTGATAATAAAAATTATTTTCTAACATTTATTGATGAATACACACATTATACAGTCACTTATTTATTAACTTATAAATCCGAGGTATTCAAAGTTTTTCAAGATTTTGTTGCAAAAAGTGAATCACACTTTAATTCTAAAATCGTAAATTTATATTGTGACAACGGACGTGAATATCTCTCAAACGAACAAAAGGCATTTTGTGTTCAAAAGGGCATTACATATCATTTAACGGTACCATACACCCCGCAACAAAATTCAGTAGCGGAACGTATGAATCGCACACTTACTGAAAAAGCCCATGCAATGATTCACGGTGCTAATTTAGATAAACGTTTTTGGGGTGAGGCAATTCTAACAGCCACATATTTAATAAATGTGACCCCTACTAAAGCACTGAAAGAAAATAAAACACCATTTGAACTGTGGCATAATAAAAAGCCCAGATTAGACCATTTAAAGGTATTCGGCTCTACTGTGTATATACACAATAAAACCAGGCAAAGTAAGTTTGATAAAAAAATCATTCAAAGGCATACTGGTTGGGTACGAATCTAATGGTTATAAAGTTTTCAATGTGGAAACTAACAAATGGATAACAGTGCGTGACGTTATCTTTGAAGAAGTAAATTTTAAAATATCAAGGCCATTGTTAAAACTTGATAAAAGGGTTGAATATGAAAACTCTAATAAAAGTGCGAAAGTGCCGAAAACTGATCAAAAATCAGTAAATAATGACCCTAATGAATGCGAAAGATTAACGACAGGTCAATTAGGAACGGATAATAATAAATCCGGCGAAGAAAGAGAGAACGAACACGATCCATCGTCGTCACAACAAAACACTCGAAAGGAATTCGAGAATGTAGAAGTTAGACGTAGTGAAAGAATAAAAGGTCGTCCAATAGTCTCTTATAAAAATAATAATTATGAAATTATTAATTCGCTCATGTGTGCACAATCTTTAGTTTGCAAAATTCCGAATAGTTATCAAGAGATGAGTACTAGAAGTGACAAAATTCAATGGGAGAACGCGATTAATGATGAAATTAATTCTCTTTTACAAAATAAAACTTGGTCATTAGTTCCTAGACCTACAGGTAAAAATATTGTTGATTGCAAGTGGGTATTTACAATTAAAAATGATGTTTTTGGACACCCAACAAAATACAAAGCTAGGTTAGTAGCAAGGGGGTTTAGTCAGAAATATTTATTAGATTATGATGAAACCTTCGCACCGGTCGCTCGCATTTCGACATTTAGAGTCTTCTTGGCCTTTGCTAATCAATTCAATTTATTAATCCATCATATGGATGTTAAAACTGCCTTTCTTAATGGCATTCTAAAAGAGGAAATTTATATGCGAGTACCTGAAGGAATTAAAGTTCAAGATGATAATGTAGTTTGTAAATTGCATAAAGCTCTATATGGTTTAAAACAATCTGCAAGATGTTGGTTTGAGCATTTCGACCAAATATTGAAGCATCACAACTTTAAAAATTCGTTGGTTGACCGATGTTTATATTTCTTAGACAGGGGTCATATAAACGAAAATATTTATGTTGTTTTATATGTAGACGATCTCATGATCGCTACAAGTAATATGAATACCATGATAAATTTTAAAAATTTTTTAATGCAGCAGTTTTGTATGGTTGATTTAAAAGACATAAAGTTCTTTTTAGGTATTAAAATTGAAAGAACTGAAACTGAAATTTTTTTAGATCAGAGTGCCTATTTAAAACCAGTTCTTGAGAAATTTAACATGAGTGACTGTAAAGCTGTCAGTACACCACTCCCCATGAAATTAAATTATACAGCTTTGAATTCTGACGAAAGCTACGACGCACCATGTCGGAACCTAATTGGTTGTTTAATGTATGCAATGTTGTGCACTCGGCCCGATTTGTGCACGGCCATTAATCTATTAAGTAGATATCAAAACAAAAATAATAAAGAACTCTGGCAATGCCTAAAACGAGTTTTAAGGTATATTAAAGGTACACTTAAATTAAAATTAAGATATAAAAAGGGCGAGTATCATGAGCTATTAGTCGGTTTTGTGGATTCTGATTGGGGTAGCAATGAAACTGATCGGAAAAGTACGACAGGTTATTTATTTAAATTATTTAATCATTGCTTAATATGCTGGAATACGAAACGGCAAAATTCTGTCGCAGCATCATCCACTGAAGCTGAATACATGGCGCTATTTGAAGGGGTTAGGGAAGCTTTATGGCTAAAATCTCTATTAAGCAGTATTCGGTTAGACATATCACAGCCAATAACTATTTTTGAAGACAATAATGGTTGTATTTCAATAGCAAATAACCCGACCGCTCATAAACGCTCAAAACATATCGATATAAAGTACCATTTTGCCAGAGAACAAATAGAGAACAAAATAATAATTTTAAATTATATTCCCACAGGTCAACAACAAGCGGATGCTTTCACCAAGCAGCTTCCAGCTCCACGATTTAAGGAAATTCGTTTTCAGCTTGGCCTCCGGGAATAGTTCTGCTAAGGATTTGTTTTAATATTATTAATAATCTGATTTTATATTATCTTATGTTTATTTTCGCTATGTTATTCTTATTATTACTATTAATGCCTTATATATGGCAACAAATAACAAAAAATACATTTATCAGTTTATCACATTAGTTATAAAGATTGTAATTAGGTCTTAAATGCTATGATAACGTACTGAAATGTAGTTAAGCATAATAATGGTCTGAGTGGGTTTTTCTTTAGGGTTTTCCCCACTTCACCGCAGCAAATGCTGGACCACTGTAAACGTATATGCCCCTATCAGATATAAGAATTTAAAGCACTTGTATTTGTCCTCACATTCATATTTCATTAATACATAGTTTGAATTCTGTTTATTAAAAATCGATTAATTTTTTGAAGGGGAGTATTGGAATTTACCCTAAATGTAACTTGGTAACAAAAAAGAAATCGATTAGGCGATGTCATGGTTCCATGCGTGTTATTTATGTTTCAGAAACTCACTCCGTCCTGCTAGAAATAAATTAACTTTTATATTCCCTTCAGGAATGTTTCTTATAATTAGTAGTGTTGGAATTAATATATTTCTACAAAATAGTCTTAAGAATCTGTTGTCGGCGTGAGGACGTACTTGACGTGTGCTTAATAAAATAAATACGAATAATACACTTTGTTTATTTATTTCGATCCGTGAACCTCTAATACAATTAATATACTTAACAGAAAACAAATTGTACAGTGAAGTAATCCGATTTTACCGAATCGTTCAACATGAAATATCTCATTGTATTCCTGTTGGGTAAGAATTTCAGTCTTATATACGCTTTTTTTTTGTAAATGCCATTTGTAATGTGCCAAGTGCAGCTCATCGTAAAATGGATTTAAGGGAATTAATAAGAATAAACATAGAATTTTGCTGCATTCGTGGGGATGTACTAGAATCTTCACATGCTCGTATATCTGATAAAATCTAGTCTTATGTCAATAAAAACAATGTATATTATAATTATCTCTAAATATGCCATAAATAAATCATTTTAATGCTAGTTTATGTTTCAGTCTCTATGGTGATAATTGATCAAGTAATAGCAAAGAATGGAGATGGAAATGTTAACCATGCATTAAAAAAACGTTGGTATACTACCAAAATTAATTTTCAAAATTTATTGTTTTTTTTTATTTTGTTAGCAAAAGTAAGCAGAGGCATTGGAATTTCAACTTGGGGTGTGGTGTTCATTATTGTTACTATTATTACGTCCGGAGTAGCGATTTCTTATGGTTTTATTATGGTTATTTATGTTATTCATTATTTATTATGGTGGAATTGGATAACGTAATCATTGCAGTTCTTGAAGTGAAACATCCGTTGTATTAATTAATTTTCGGTAAATATAAGTCTGATTTATAGAATTAAATATTAAATGAATACTGAAATTTAGAATAAGTAATATTGTATATGATGTAAACGTAAATGTAAAAATAAATCATTATTAGACGTGATCATGGCAAATTCATAAATAAATAAATATTTCTTTATAACGCATTAATTGAAATACTGTGTATAGTAACAAATTTCTAGAATTCTGACGTCTTTTATAACAAAATTTCTTAAAATTACTTACTGAAACTGTTAACAATAAGATTATTAATAAAAGATGGTTGTAATGTTTACATAATGAAAGAAGTAGGTATTTTATCAAACAAATGTGTATAGTTATAGCGATAATGAAAAAATAACAAACTTGTTTGAATTCTAAGTATAATAAACTCTATTGAAAAACTGTCGATTCTTTTAAAATGTTATCTTTTAGAAACGCTTATTAGGTATAGTATATTATTTTAAGACTCATAATTCAGTTTAAATTTTGATATTATTCTGTTAATTGTGCCACCATAGATATGACTGTTAATACTTCATTTTCACACGATACATAATCGTTTCATAATCAATATACCTATCTGCATATATCATATGCTCAACACGACTTGAGTGAAGATCATTCATTTTTAGTTTTAACTTCACTTGAATATTTTTGAAGGTGATATTTAAAATGATATCTTATCAAAATTCTGAAAATCATACAAACAGTTAGTCATAAGTAAGCTACCTTTATCAATTTCTTTCAAGAAATTATAATGAAAAACTGATTTGTTTATAACAATATAATGCCTATTTATTTGTATAACTCGTTTTAAACCACCACTTCTAGAAATTAACCGTAATTTTTGATTCAGTTATTCCGTTAAATTTTGCGCATACCCCGCCGCTACACCTGCACTTATATTCTTTTAATTTCTCCGAAATCTTTTGAGTTGAGTTGAATTGAGGGTTTGCTAATATTTAATAACAAAATAAATTGCATCAATTGCATTTGTTTGATGGGAAATTTGAAATTTAGAAAAGGTGGCTACTACTAGCTACTTCTGGCTAACCCATTATGTGCTAATAATTTTACTGCTCACAATGAGATCAATAATTAATCTAAACTAAATAATTAGAACAGGTTTCCACAGTTCTCAATTAACTAGTATTTTTTAAGTTTTAAATTGAATTTAATATCCTTGTCTTATAGTACGGCAGCGGTCGTCACACGTCACTAACAGCTTGGTCTACTTAAAATTGTAGATATTAGATGAAATGTAAAAAATCTTTGCCCCTCAATCAGGCGCGGCTCGCCGGGTGAGGCAGGTGAGGCTGAGCCTCACCTAAACGAAACCAAATGATTATTAAATAAAATCTAAATATTTTATCGTAATTACTTTTAAATACTATGTTAATAAATTTATTCTATCAATACTTTCTAGATTAAAAATATTGAATTTAATATAAATAAGATTATTTTATAATAATATGTATTTATATGTGCATACCCAACGCAACGCGATAAACAGAATGGATGAGGCTCAAGATTTCAAACTTCACTTCATGCATCTGTATTAGGGTGGTTCTTATTTGGGTCATGTTTTAATTTCGATTTAGCCGGGTGCCCATTTGATTCTAAAAAAAAAACTGAAAATTTTAAGACCAACACGAACTTCCTATCTCTATTCTAATCATTCGCTGTAACGAAGAGAAATTTCCCATTTAAAATGCACGCTTTTTTTCACATCTTATGTATATATTTGTCCACTGGGACAAATTGTTGAGAAAAAATTTGAAAATTGATTTTTTTGGAATTAACAGGGTTCGATACTACTTTTAGGCACAAAAAAATTATATGGCGCATTCGATTTTTTCCAACGATTTATAAATAAAATCAAAATAACGCACCGTTCAATTAGGGTTGAAGTGATGTAGAATGTCCCATATAATTTTTTTCTCACCTAAAAGTAGCATCGATGCTCGTTAATTCTATAAAATCAATTTTCAAATTTTTTCCGAAAATTTGTCCCAGAGGTCAAATATATGCTTAAGAATTGAAAAAAACCCATGTATTTTAAATGGGAAACTTCTCGTCGTTACAGCGAATGATTAGAATAGAGATAGGAAGTTCGTATTGGTCTTAAAATTTTCAGTTCTTTTTTTGGAATCAAATGGGCACCCGGCAAAACCGAAATTCCAACATGATCCAAATAAGAACCACCCTAATCTGTATGCATTCGCTAGCTTGTTACAGCGCAGCGGCTTGGTTATCGATCGTATACTCCAGTGGCGTGCGGTGAGAATTTAGACTAGGGAAGCAACCACGATTTTCATTATAATACACCTAGGTACAGGCGCGGATTAACGGGGAGGGAATAATCCCCCCCCAATTTAGAAATAAGTTTACATAGATAGAAACAAATTATGTTTGTTTAATTATTATTTATTAAAACAATTATTTTTCCAAAGATTTCCCCCTCAAAATACTTCTCTGGATCCGCCCCTGCTAGGTACAATAAAAAACAGTGTTATAATTATTAAGCTTAAAAGTTTTTCAAAGAAGCACTTTTACACTTTATACTTATGGAATTTGTTGACTATCATTCTTTATTTAAAAAAAAAAACTACTACTACGTATCAATTTTCCGGTCTTAGCAAAATACCGGTACAGGTTTTAATCTTTGTTGTTAAATTTGAAAGATCTGGTTTTGATCTGCCTTTCTTAATAATTTGTAATTTCTCTCCAAAACTGTATGCGAAAAATTCCTTATTAATAATTTACAAACTGAACAAAAAATCGTCCCGATTCGGCTATATCGAAGGTACTCGAACCTTTCACCGAAGCAGTTGAATTTGCAGTCGTGACGATAATGCAATTTTAAATTTGCATACAGGCAAACTAAATAGAACTATTTGTCTTTAAAAAAATACAACTTATAAATTAAAATAATAAAATGCGACAAAATACAGTCTCATTTGCAGATTTACATTACTTAAGTAACACTAAATCGAACAAATAACCAAATTATAATAAATAAACATTTGGGAACGAAGCACAATGAAAATTACGACCAAACAATGTTAACCAGCCAAACAGCATCCGTCTATTATAACACCCCGCACTCGTTGATTCACGCCAAGGTTAAGAGAAGAGCATTTGTATGCAGTGCTTATATGAAGTGTATGTATCACATTTGAATCGGTATTACCTTTCCATGCAAGTTTAATGAGCCTAATTTAAAATAGTACTCTAAATAATTATACTTTTTGCTGTACAGAGTTGATATTGAGCTTTAATTTGATAAATATTTCAATTTAAATAAACGATAAACATAATTTTACAAAAGTATTTTTGTTAGCATTGTTTTTATTTTTAATAAATTCTCAAGGCAAGCATTGCTTCCATTGCTTCCATGGACCGCACGCCACTGGCTAATAATATTAGTTTTAATACTTTTAATTAGATATTTAATATTTATGTAAATGTAATTATTGTTTTAGCCTGCATTGTTATTGTTGAATAAATGTATTTTCACTAGATTTATACTTAATATTACCTATCCTGTTTTCTTAAACATATTTTTGCCCTTGATGAAAAAAGGGATGATAAATCTGATTTTTTGCATATTGGTAATAATGAAAGTTGACTAAGTAGTTATTATCTGGAAGCTATCGGCAAGTAAATTTTAAAATTGGTGCCATTAATTTTGTGTTTGACCTTGGTAGCAAACAAATTGTCAAATCCTGCATGTCAAACAATGACGCTTGTTGGCCTTGGTAGTGTAGAGACTAGCGTGCTTTTCTCTGACAGAAGCGGCTCAGTTCGATTCGGCTCCCCAGACCTGACCTCACTTGATTTTTTTTTATGGGGCCATATTAAGAACCAAGTTTACATTACACCTCCAAATTTTAAAGAACAGGATACGGGAAGTTTTTGGAAGTATCACCCCGGATATGCTAAGAAATGTAGTAGAAGAAACCGTTCATCGGGTTAGACTGTGTAGAGATGCCCAAGGTGGATATTTTGAAGACCAAATTGGTCATTAAGTTAAGTTTACAAAAATTGTTAATATACGCTATTATTTACTTGTTTCTCATGGCTAACTGGATATAACATTTTTTGATCGTCGTGCTATGGAATAAAATTAAGTTTTCTTTAGAACATCCAAGAGAACTTTAATGTTGTGATACACCGTTGGATTCGTCTTAAAAAACTACATCTAATTAAACTATGAAAGTGGTATAGTTGTATTTAAGCCAAGTTTCATCTTGTTTGATTAAAAACTACAGAAATGGCAGCCGGAAAGTGATCTCGTTGACACCCGGTATAATTAATAAAATCTTTATGTTTGTCGTCTCCCTTTGAATAAACAAAATACATCATCAACATATCTGATCCGCGTACAGTGTTCTTTAAATTTATTTTTATCATTTAAAAATGTATTCTCTAGATGATCTATGATTATATCACTCATGATAGGGAGAAAGGGGTTACCATCCCTAACCCTTCACAATGGGTGTAGTAACTATTGTAAAAAAAGCAGTACAGGGAAGGAGAAACAGGGTTAGTAATAATAAACTTATATCAAATACCCTTAAAAAAATCTAAGTGATTTCACAATTTTTTTTGAATGTTTTTCTGAGTTTCTTTTGAAAATTGGTAAGTGGATTGACTCTTAATAACCTATATTTCTGTGTTTTAATAAAATCAAGTACTTCCTTTATATATTCCTTTAAATCTATTATAATAATACAATCCAATACAATTTATTATAATAATATTATTAGTGATTTGTTCTGTTTCAACAGCTAAGTAAAAAACCTCCCTCTTTAATACATTGAAATTATAATTTGTCTTGAAATTTTGACTTAAGATCTTCATCTTTGATAACTTCGTTTGGCAGTTAATGAAAGGGTTTTGAAAATTGTAAATTCTTGTACATTTATTATTAATGTCTTTCGTCTTATTAGTATTCTTCAAACAGTAAATGCTATTTAATTTTCTATCTAATTGCTACCTTAATTACTATTACCATGGCCGACTTTAGTGTACCAGGCAGGAGCTGTAAAAAAGCACCACTGTAATTTTACCCATATTTTCAAGGAGTACTAGATTATATTTACTTCAGAAAATATAAAACAAAAATTGTCTTTCCAGATCTTGGTTAGAATAATGTCAACTGTGTGTTTCTAGATTTGTAATATTGAAAAATGACACTCCTAAAAGCATATTATCAGTTTAGCAATTCATTTTCTTATAAAAAATAAAAAATTATCAATTATAGGTACTTGTTAAATAAACAATTATCACATTTAGTGAATTTTTCTAGTAAGTAAATTGTAACATTCGTCTTTAAATTAGTTGGCTTTATGTATTTTCATTGTTAATTGATAATTGTTAATTAAATTAAAATTATAAATTTCTATTTTTTATTTATGCAAACATTGTTAGTTATAGATAAATTAGAGAATAAATATATTCAGCAGAAAACTGACAGTAAGATTTGCACAGGTATCTATGATCTAATATTCCTTGAGAAAATTAATAGTGACAGATGTTGACATCATTCTAACCAAAAAATTGGATTACAAAGTTTGTTTTGCATTTTTTTTAAACAAATATAATCTAATACTCCTTGAAAATATGGGTAAAATTACAGTGTTGCTTTTTTACAGCTCCTGCCTGGTACACTAAAGTCTGCCATGCTATTACTATCTAAATATATAAAGATGGCTGGATGTAACCAGAAGGATATTTCCGAATGGAGATACTATAATACATAGTTGGTATCCTCTAATCTTTATAGGTTTTACTGATTTCCTTCTTCAACCATATAACCTTTGCTTCCTGGATCGTCTTCAAAGCAGGCCCCGATTGGTTCTTCGTCTTCAATTGTATAAGTTTGTGTATAAGTGGTAAATGTAAACATGTTGTTAACAATAAACAATACGGTTGAAAAAGGAAATCAGTAAAACCTATAAAGATTTAGAGGATACCAACTACATATTATAATATCTCCATTCGGGAATATCCTTCTGGTTACATCCAGCCATTTTTATTTAATTCTTAAGCCATTTTTAGATAATTAAAATAGTTAGATGGTTATTATTATTAAATATAATGAACTCTAGCTTTGCCGAACACATTTTAAATACTGGTTCAACCCAAAAACGAATGTATCAATACTTCATACTTGTAATCAGTCACAAATATTAACCGTTTTAAAAGATTATGCAATTAATCAACATAATAATGAAACAATTAAAAATCCTGAATGATAACATCCCTATGATGCCATCTATATTATATAACTATAAGATGTGTATACTTGTAAATTTTGTTTATATACTATTGTAAGGTTGTATTACATGCTTTACCTAACAGAGGTCTATTGCTTTAATGTTAAAACAGTCGGTTGTTTGTTCTTTCTTCCGGTCATATTTTCTTGATCACTGACTTGATGGTGAACCGTTAACTAGATAATATCTATCATCAAATTTACTATGTACATCAACACCACCATTGGGTTGGTGAAATTTAGAATGAAATATTTAGAATATTAAAATATGTATTAGATTTTAGTATAGTTTGTTTTTGGGGCATTTAAGAATCTAATAATTTTTGGTAAGTTGTGAAACGAATATCTTAAAACATGATGCCATTATTAAAAATGTTTTTCCAGTTAAACATTATTTCAATGTATGTTATCTTCTGAAGATGGCCATATAGGTAGGTAAAATGGTTGAAACAATTGTAAAGTATTTTTAATTTAATTTTATAATACATACTTAAATGGAAGAGACTTGGAATTGTTTATTTTTATAAATACCTCGATTTTGAGATGGATAATATATAAACATTATTTTAACAAATAAAGTTCATTTGAACTAATAAAGTTCATTTGTATTAATAACATTCAGTTGAACTAAAAAAGCTTATTGGAACCAATACAGCTCATTTGAACTAAAAAAAAAGTTCATTTGAACTTAAAAGTTCGTTAGAAATAAGTTCATTTTAACTAATAAGATTCATTTCAATGAATGAAATTCATTTGAACTAGTAAAGTTCATTTCAGCTAAAAAGTTTTGAGATTAAGTTTACTTGAACTAATTAGGTTCCGTTAGGTTCTAATAAAGTTCATTTGATCTCAAAAATTATATTAAAACCAATAAAGCTCATTTGAACTAATAAAGGTTATTTAAATTAAGACTCCGTTTGAACCAATAAAGCTCATTTGATCTAATAAGGTTCATCTGGATCAATAAAGTTCATTTGAAGTAATAAGGTTTATCTGGACTAATTAAGTTGATTTAAACTAATCTAATACTCCTTGAAAATATGGGTAAAATTACAGTGTTGCTTTTTTACAGCTCCTGCCTGGTACACTAAAGTCTGCCATGCTATTACTATCTAAATATATAAAGATGGCTGGATGTAACCAGAAGGATATTTCCGAATGGAGATACTATAATACATAGTTGGTATCCTCTAATCTTTATAGGTTTTACTGATTTCCTTCTTCAACCATATAACCTTTGCTTCCTGGATCGTCTTCAAAGCAGGCCCCGATTGGTTCTTCGTCTTCAATTGTATAAGTTTGTGTATAAGTGGTAAATGTAAACATGTTGTTAACAATAAACAATACGGTTGAAAAAGGAAATCAGTAAAACCTATAAAGATTTAGAGGATACCAACTACATATTATAATATCTCCATTCGGGAATATCCTTCTGGTTACATCCAGCCATTTTTATTTAATTCTTAAGCCATTTTTAGATAATTAAAATAGTTAGATGGTTATTATTATTAAATATAATGAACTCTAGCTTTGCCGAACACATTTTAAATACTGGTTCAACCCAAAAACGAATGTATCAATACTTCATACTTGTAATCAGTCACAAATATTAACCGTTTTAAAAGATTATGCAATTAATCAACATAATAATGAAACAATTAAAAATCCTGAATGATAACATCCCTATGATGCCATCTATATTATATAACTATAAGATGTGTATACTTGTAAATTTTGTTTATATACTATTGTAAGGTTGTATTACATGCTTTACCTAACAGAGGTCTATTGCTTTAATGTTAAAACAGTCGGTTGTTTGTTCTTTCTTCCGGTCATATTTTCTTGATCACTGACTTGATGGTGAACCGTTAACTAGATAATATCTATCATCAAATTTACTATGTACATCAACACCACCATTGGGTTGGTGAAATTTAGAATGAAATATTTAGAATATTAAAATATGTATTAGATTTTAGTATAGTTTGTTTTTGGGGCATTTAAGAATCTAATAATTTTTGGTAAGTTGTGAAACGAATATCTTAAAACATGATGCCATTATTAAAAATGTTTTTCCAGTTAAACATTATTTCAATGTATGTTATCTTCTGAAGATGGCCATATAGGTAGGTAAAATGGTTGAAACAATTGTAAAGTATTTTTAATTTAATTTTATAATACATACTTAAATGGAAGAGACTTGGAATTGTTTATTTTTATAAATACCTCGATTTTGAGATGGATAATATATAAACATTATTTTAACAAATAAAGTTCATTTGAACTAATAAAGTTCATTTGTATTAATAACATTCAGTTGAACTAAAAAAGCTTATTGGAACCAATACAGCTCATTTGAACTAAAAAAAAAGTTCATTTGAACTTAAAAGTTCGTTAGAAATAAGTTCATTTTAACTAATAAGATTCATTTCAATGAATGAAATTCATTTGAACTAGTAAAGTTCATTTCAGCTAAAAAGTTTTGAGATTAAGTTTACTTGAACTAATTAGGTTCCGTTAGGTTCTAATAAAGTTCATTTGATCTCAAAAATTATATTAAAACCAATAAAGCTCATTTGAACTAATAAAGGTTATTTAAATTAAGACTCCGTTTGAACCAATAAAGCTCATTTGATCTAATAAGGTTCATCTGGATCAATAAAGTTCATTTGAAGTAATAAGGTTTATCTGGACTAATTAAGTTGATTTAAACTAATAAAGTTCATTTGAACTAAAAAAAGATTCAATTGATCTAATAAAGTTTAATAGTAGTAAAAGTTTGTATTGTATATATTTATTATTATTATCTTTTATAAGATGGGTAAACCACGGACGCAGTGTACTTGCCTATATGGCTCCGCTGCCTCGTCTCACACGCACATATCCACTCTACGGCTCGGTGTGCCTGACGCCTCGACACCGAAAGGTATATGAGGTTAAAGATTATATATATGTATATCTTTTATCACGTCCATTGTATATTTTAACTGTATTTTATTAACATATATTTTTATTGTTAT
Organism: Agrypnus murinus; assembly: GCA_929113105.1. NCBI lineage: Eukaryota > Metazoa > Arthropoda > Insecta > Coleoptera > Elateridae > Agrypnus > Agrypnus murinus. Next base: position 72,313,112 of record OV816023.1, on the reverse strand, counting down.
TATCAATTAACATTTGTAGTACAGTATATAATTGTATTTGTTAAGATTTCTAGTTTGCAACTTTGCACTGTAAGCAGTGTCAATACATTTTTTTACACTTAAATCTCATTCATAGATTGTATCTTATGTATTTAGGAGTTTTCTTACAGTACTATATACTTTTGTATTGTATAACACGTATTACTAATAGATGTCTAATAGATATAATATGACTTTTATTCATATTTTGATTTCTACAACGACATGTAAGTATGTCTTTTTACCGTAAGGTAAAAAAACACAAATACAGTATTTTATACAAGAAGGTTGATTGAGAGAAGAAAATAATAATACATTTCATAGGAAGCAATTTAAAAATTATATTACAAACTCTAAATCAGAATAATACATTGCGTAAGTAGTTCGTAAAAGTTTGTTTGAATAATAAGGTTCATTTGGACTAATAAATTTTATTTGAACTAATTAAGGTCATCGGAACCAAAAAAGTTCAGTTGAACTAAAAAAGTTCATTTGAACCAATAAAGTTATTTAAACAAAAAAATTGTAACAAAAGTACATAAACACTAATTTTATTGAATTAAATTTACAAAATAATCCAATTGCAAATAGCGTACAATGTAGTGTTACTAAATATAAACGAAAAATTAACTAAAAAAGTACAAGAAATGCAGTTGGCGGGAAGCAAACGTTCAAAAGCTGTTGCAAAGTGGCTACTCTACAACCGAAGCGATGTCTGTTGTTGGTGACTTTTTATTCCAAGTTAATACGTTACCTTTTTCAATCCGGCTAGAACTAGGTATATCCAATTACTGGTGGTTAGAACTAGGTGTAGACCCTCGATTGTTTAATATTAAAAACGAAGATACTCCCATGCCTGCCTGTTTTACTCTGAATTGTGTTTGGATTATTTTAAAAAGCTTAGATGTTCAAATGAATAATATGCAACAATAAAAGAAAACACATAATTAGTTTTAATTTAACAATTTTTAAAAAATGTCTTGTTTATTAATTACAGCAATGTAAGCAAAAGTAACTACATAAATCAAATAACATCTCCCAGAACATAAAATATGTTTTTGGTAACAAAATGTGTGGACTGCATCTACTTCTAACCACCAATAATTGCATATACCCAGATCTAGCCAATAAATCAATATTGAGTAAGCCAATAAGGCCTCGTTGTTATTTGATCATCTACCTAATAGCTTTATATTTTTAATTTTTTATATTTTAATAAGAGTAGACAGGTTCATGCCCCAGTCCCCGATTATTATTAGTATTTTAACCTGTGACATTTCTAAATAATGCTCTTGTCTAAACGATCTTTTTGCACCCATCTCCCTACAACACTCGCATGTTCATTGTTAGTTCATCTTTAAGAATTAAAAAAAATTCAGTGTTGTAAGAAATTCTCCTGTTATCCCTGTTAATAACAATCAAATCGTGGAATTGTACGAAATTCGTACTTAATAACGGTATATTTAATGTTAAAATTTAAGAACTAAATACTAGTAGGTATTATTAAAAAAAAATTTTAATTAAAAAATTATTTCAAATTATTATTGAGAAAATTTTAAAAAGTTCAGAATATACTTTTTATTTAGGTTTAGATTATTTCTAAAAATTCTAAATTTAAATGAAATAGTTGTTTTTATAATAACAAGATATTGTTTATAATATTATAGCAATTTCAGTTGATTCATATTAACTGCGCTTTCACTTCATCTGCGCGAATCTACGCCAATCACGGTGCGAGCACTAAAGAGCTTCCAGTTTATGCCGCGTTCGTTAGTTATCATCTTGTAATGAAGTGAAATGGTTGGCACGGCAGTTTTTGTCACGCAATACCGCCATTTGCATTGTTCACTCCTGTTTGTGATTTATAATACTATTTTATGTGTCGAATCTGCTTAAACTACGAGTGTAAGCATATTTTAATTTAAGATTTCTCGATAAAAAAAGGAAAAGAATAGAATGCTAAAGAAAATTTCAGATAATGCCGTACAAATTAACGTAAGTATAACTTCCATTTTATTTTTTGTTTATGATAAAAAACCAAGCATCCGAATAGATTACCGCAAATGGTTTTGTGTTCCAACTTAAGTAACATTAAACTAAATTATTGGTAAATTAGTGGTTCACAAAGTTTTAAATTCAAAGGCAACTTAGAAATTAAAAAACTTCCCATTAGTTGCTCTTGGATTGTGAATGAATTTTTAAATATGATTGTAGATTAATTAATTTTGATTCCATTTATTGACGTATTAATTTGAGCGTTTCTCAATAACTTTTAATTTAGATTTTTAATTAAAACAATCACAGAATTTTACAAAAATGTTATAAGCATAATTCTTGTGCTAGTCGTGGGTCTCCTTAGAGTTTGTCACGAACGCCACTGTACTGGATGGTTACACCTGTGTAATTGTCCTAGTATACGAGCCCAGGTTAGTTGTTAGCTGAACTAACTACTTTATATTTTCTAATAAATAATAAACTTTCAATTATTCTTGTTTCAATTTATTTTTTTATTGTAGTGACAAATCATTACTTGCTGTACAATTTCACGTTGCTAAATGTATAAATTATAAATTTAATTTGACAATTTTGGATTGTTAGTTCAACCCTTTTTTATTTTTTTATCGCAATTTACATTTTTTAGCGTATCATTTTCTAATTACACATCTTACGGTTAATTACCATATTAACTGATTATTTAAAATTTTAAGATTATGGTCACATCATTACTCAGTCTTTCGCTTATTTAGTCTTTCTGGTGAATTTGTACTTTTTAGGTAAATATTTATGTTTTGATTTGGAAAAGAAACTTTATGAAAAGAAAAGAATAGAAAAAATCTTTCAGAGGGGTGGGGCGACAATTTGTGACAAAAGTATTTTGTTTAAGATAAAACTGGTTTTTGTGAAACATGTTTCTACAAGTACCTAGGATCAAAAAATCTTTAAATAATCCTTAATTATTGTTAGAAATTTATGTATATTCAGGAATGTATTATTCATTTTCAGATTTTACTGAATTTTATAAAATATGAAATCAATAGTAAATAAATTATTTTATATTAATAAAAATTCTTTTACAAGTAAAATCATGGAGCCTTTAAATAATTTTCATTAATAAACTTTAATAATAGTCAGATTTGTCACAATAATTAAACATAACAGTTTAAAAGCTTGCGACCATGGGAAACGTAAAAATAATCAATTTAAGTTATTCATTGGTACTTAATTACTGACATTTTGTTCGCCAAGTGCAAACTAAAAGTTGCTACAATACGTTGCTATTGTATACATATTGTAGCTCTGAGGAGATTTGCACTTGGCAAATGAAACGTCCGCAAGTATTGGTAAATAAAAATTAATTCCCAATTAATAATTTAATTGATTATGTTTACGTTCTTCATAGTTGCAAGCTTTTGAATTATTCTGTTTAATTATTGTTACAGATCTGTCTATTCAGGGCTGCATTATCCGTTTTCTGGTCTAGATTTTTCTGAATATTTCAAAAACTGAAATCAGTAGTAAATGATTTATTTTATATTAATAAATAGTATTTTTACTAGTATAATCATGCAATCTTTATATAATCTTTAATTATTATCAGAAATCTTTCGTTTTATTATAGAGATAAAATTCGTGAAGTGAACCACGTATTTTTATCAGTGGTACGGTATTATATGTTAATATAAATATCAGTTATAGGTAGTAACCTGATTCCTAATTGATTTAATAAAATTCTGGATTTTTCAAGTTATTAACAATAACATTTTTGTGCGATTTAAGAAAAATTTATTTTTCTAAGCTACTAAAACATTAATATCAAAATACTTCGGTAAATCTCTACATAGTGGAATAAAGATTAAGAAATATTTACGACTTCTTAAGGTTGAATCTTGCTGGGTGTTTCAAAATGTGAAATGAATGATAAATTATTTATTTAATATTTGTAATAAATGTTTTCACAAGTAGAATTATGCAGGTTTTAAATAGCCATTTTACTTATTACCCCAAATATTTTATTATTCAGGAGAGTTTTACTTATTTTCTGGACAAATTTCAGTTGTATTTTTGAACGAGTGCCAAGAGTAAAATTTCTATTTAGTGTTAAAAAAAATGTTTTTTTAAATTAAAATCCTGAAACTTAATTATTATTGCAAATCTTTCCATATTTAGGGCTTATTCGTTTTCGGGGTTGGATTTATGTTAAATCCATAGTAAATAATTTATCTTGCATTAATAGATAACGTTTTTAAAAGTAAAATTATGGACCCATTAAGTGACCTTTAATTATTATTACAAATTTTTGGAATGTATTAGTCAATTTCGGGATTGGATCTGGTGGAATGTTTCACAAAGTGAAATTAATGATAAATTATTTAGTATTGGTAAAAAACAACCCCTCGATTCCTTCCCCAAACTTATTCCTCCTAGAACTACTCCTCGACTTAAAATTCCCCTCGCCTTAACTCCCCAACCTACCCCCTCCACCGACAGTCGCCTAATAGACCAAAAACTCATTTCGTGGTTGGAAATGTTTCTTGGAAATTGTTTACCATTTGGTTGTCACAGAAATTCAAAAAATTAATTACTAACATAAACGAACATTAACTGATAAACCAGATAATGTCATGCTTGGCATCCCTAATATCGTCAAACGATAGTCAATCGATTTCTTTTTATAAAAACTTTAATATTTTTTTTAAGTAAGGAAACAAGTTTTCTTTCAAAACAAATGAGTCTTGAAATATATCCATCCTGTTTAAAAGTCAAATATTCGAATTGTAATTTTTAATTACAAGTTCACAAATCTTACTTAAAGAATTTAAGCACATTAACTATTTGTTTTATTTTCTTCTTCTAGATACACACAATACCAAACGTTACGCTTCTATACCTCAACAGTGAAAAAAAAGCAGCACAAGATTATGTATTCCACTCCAAGTGTCTACAATAAAGAACAGCTACAGCAAGAGGTAAGATGATCATGATTGCCTTTTAGTATTATTTTTATCTATCTATATTCATATATTCTTGGTTTTTATGTGTCTGTTGTCGAATATATATGTAACTAGAATGAAAGGTATCCATTTAGTGGATGATGTACATCAATGTAACTCTTAAACTTCTATGCATTAACGCTAAGACTAACGCAGCTAAAACGGAATGAAAGACACACAAAAATAATAATATAAAAAGTAAATAAAAAGAATAGATTTAATTTCCAATAAATATTAATTATTCAATTAAGACTTAACATAACTCATATCTTTTCTATAAAATCCATATAGAAGAATTATCACCCCGACTAAAAATTGAATTCAGGATCTCCTGCTTTTCAGGCGGATATGCTACCATCTGACGAAATGACAACTTTTCCATATAAACAAGATATTAATGTTAACATAACATACACGAGTACTAAATATATTGCATTCATCAAGTTAATTGATCGACAAAGTGCGCCGACATTAAATCAACTGTCGCAGCTAATTTAGAATTTGAAAGGATATCCCAGGAAGAAATAATAATTTAAAATAAATCTCAATTATTCAATTAAGTCTTAACGTAAATCATATTTTTTGTATAAAATCCATATAGAAACATTATCACTCCTGCTGGGAATCGAACTCAAGACCTCCTACTTTCCAGACAGGTACGCTACCATCTGTATGCATCCAAATTTGTCCTGAAAACAAGAGGTCCTGGCTTCGTTTCCCAGCCGGGGTGACATTTTTCTATATGGATTTTATATAAAAATATGATTTACGTTAAGTCTTAATTAAATAATTGATATTTATTTTAAGTTTTATTATCTCATCCTGGGATATCCTTTAAAATTCTGAATTTGCTTCAACAGTTGATTTAATGTCTGCGCACCTTGTCGATAAATTAACTTGATGAATGCAATATATTTAGTATTCGTGTATGTTAACATTAATATCTTGTTCATATGGAAAAGTTATCATTCTGTTGGTAATCATTTTAGATGACGCAGATGGTAGCATATATGTCTGGAAAGCAGAAGATCCTGGATTCCATTTTCAGTCGGGGTGATAATTTCTTTATATGGATCTTATACAACAAATATGATTTAAAAAAAAGAATAAAATAATAAATAAAAAGAATAAAAGATAATTTATTGTTAACTTGTATAAACATTAAATTTAAATTTATTTTAATTTACTTTAGTTATTTGCTTTAAAGTTTATATAAATAAATATATTAGTGAAGACAACCTTAAATAATCAAAAGTTTAGTGTAATTTTTTTTTCGTTCCTCATAGGTGTAGAAAATTCAATTCTAAGGCAGTAACAAGGGAGATTCCTGAAGTATACCTCACTAATTTTGATGAAATTTTGCATACTGGTAATTCACGTGAAAATATTAAACATATCTTTTTCCTAGCTGCAGTCATTTGCTTTGAAGGAGTGAAAATCATTCTTGAATTTTGACCGTAAATATTGATACAATTGTTTTTTTAACGTAAAATAAAAAAAAATTAATTCTAATAAATCTGAAAATTCGACACTTTACCGCTCCCCTAAATTGAAGACTTTTCTTAACACATTCGCGGCTACCCATCTATGAATAGTAACGTAGTAAGTGCTAACAACTTTTTTTTCAAAATTATACATAAATATTATTGAGAGCACATATTAGATTATCACAAAATTCTAAATTAATAAAAGCAATTTGGGCCTAAGCGCACACGGTGCGTCGGTAGCACTGCAAGAGAAATTCATTCGAAGGTGCTATCGACGCACCCTATGCGGCCATAAAAAATAGTCGTAGAAGTTGCATGTCTTTTTACATTATGTAATAAATAAATATAGTTTAAACAAATTTATTAAAAAAAAAAAATACAAAAGTATTCACAAATAAAAAACGGAACTAAAATATGATAATAATATGTAGTTACATAAAACAAAATAATTATTCTACAAAAAAAAGCATAACTGAAATAAATTTACAATTTTGAGTGAAATTCTTGAAAACAATGAAGGCAAAACCCCGCATCGCATGTTTTACATTCAAATGGGGTGTCCTTCCTTTTTCCCTGACTCGTGCAAAATTTGCATTTTCTTCTTAGGGTTTTTCCCGATGGACCCTGAGGGCAATGGCTTACAAAGTGCATAGGACCTTTAAGTTGAGGGCCTTTAGACAAATTTTCGGGTAATAATTTCTCTATTATATTTAGGCGAAAATCATAAAATGACATTCTTGGTGATTTATATTTTCGATACAAAAAAAAAGAGTTTAACAATAACAACTGAAAAATGTGCAACCCAATTTTTTTATACCACCTTATAGTTTTTCGTTGGCAAGGATAGTACGCCATAAGTTGGTCTTGCCTATCCACACCGCCCATCCCTTTGTTATAATTAACGATAGGAAGTGGCTTCGACTTTTCGTTATTTCTTTTATCACGGTATGTTACCATGGTATTTTTAAATTCTGTGGAGATATAATTAACTTCTCGCTTGTCCCGCCACTTCCCTATCATCACTCCGTTGGAATATTGCGCAATGGTTTCACCTTTTTCCAATTTTGCAGCACGAACGTCATTTGGATAATTTTTACGATCTGCTCGTAGGGTCCCCGTTGATAGAGTATTCCTGGACAGTAATTGATGAGAAAGGTCATAGCTGTTATAATAGTTATCCATAAAAATAGAATGACCCACATCCAATTTTTCGTACATCAAATGGTTGACAACTTTTGAGGCATGTCCTTTCCCACCAAATTCATCCAAAACGCCAGTATATACTGCAACTTTTAAGATGATTCCTGATGGTTCAGTCAACATATACAATTTTACACCATATTTGTGACGCTTATTTTGTATATATTGTCTGAACACTAATCTACCACTCCAGAGAACCATTGATTCATCCAGAGAAAGATTTTTGTCCGGATAATAAATCTCACTCATTTTAGAATTAAAATAATCAACCATGGGTCTTATTTTAAACAGTCTATCAGCAGGTTTTGGTTGACCTGCCTCAGGATTTTTTACAAAGTGGAGACATCTTAAAATTAGCAAAAATCGGTCGCGACTCATGTAGTCAGAATAGCAAGTCAGATTGAATAATCTATGTGTTTTCCAATAGTCACGTATCCTTGACAAGTGGTTTGTCCCCATGTGAAAGAATATTCCCAAAAACATCCTAAATTCGAGCACCGTCAAAGGTTTCCATCTGCAAATCCGTGAAAACTGCCGATCTCCACAGGTGAGAAAAACTTCTTCGGCGTACCGGTTCGTTTCTTCTACAATCATTTGAATCAGTCTTTCATCGACCAACAAATTAAAAAAGTCAATCGGTTCATCTGAAACAACAATATATCTTCTGAACCAAAGGAAATACGATTTTTTTTCACTGTTAACAATAAATCGTTAAATTAACATGTGAATGTGGAGGACCAACTTTATCAAGTAAATTGGAAAATTATAAAACTCAAAATATAATTATGTTTGAAAATATCAAGTCAAGAGAAAATAGATGGATATTTACCTGGTATAGGCACTAAAAGTTCATTTATTTTTATAAATGGAACATCTTTCAAATGACCATCATCTGTCCAGTTTACTGATGGGACATTCGCCGCCGCCGCCGCACCTGGGCTGTCATCTTCTACAGCCTCCAGCTGTTGGTCAACATTCACAGTTGACTCTGTTTCTGCTAAATTGTCTTTGGTTATTATGGATGCATGTAATAATTCTGCTAGTGAAGAGGATAAGTCAGGATTCCCGTCCTCAAAATCCGATTCCTCATCAGAGCTGTGTTCATCGACATCCACATCGAGTTTTGTCGGGTCTTCTAGGTCATCATCCGACTCGTACAACATTCTCTCCATCTCTTCTTCGGTTAAAAACCGCGGAAATGGCTTTTTGGCTTCGCGCCTGGGTCTTTTTATACCCGAAGGGCCTGCCTCGGTGTCACTCATAATAACGAGCACCAACCACAATTTCAAATAAAATAACGTCCAAGGACAGTGCTCACAAGATTTCACAACGAACCGTTCATAGCTGACGCGAGAATGAGACGTAAAACATGTTATAAGCTAAGACGCAACGTGTGCGTCGAGAGCACGAAGCTGGGGGAACCACCGGACGCAACGTGTGCGTCATGCGCCGCGAACGTGTTAAGGGGATGCATTAATTACACATATATTTTACATACGTACTTTGTATGTTGTGTAATGTAAAAAAATTGACAGGCAATTTTATTGGTTGCAAATACGTAACAGTTGTTCTGTGTACACTGAAAAAAATTTGTACATTTAAATGTAAAATTCCACAAGTATTTATCTTGTAGATACCTAACATTTACGGTAGTAATGTAAGATTACATTTATTTCCTTGTAATTTTAAAACTTCGTGTAAAAATACACATTTTATTCAATTGTATTTTGTAAAGACTCGAATGCTATCTATGTACTGAAACATTATTTAACAAGTAAATTTAACGCCCAAAATGTAAATTCTACAAATGTCGTGTAATATTGCATTTTTTAATAAGTGAATTTAAATTTGAAAAAGTGATTCTGCGTTTGCCACGGCAGAATACATAATAAAACGTATCTTTACACTCTGAATCTGTGATAAAACGTACATTTACGTTTTAAATGTAAGTATACGTATTTCAGTATACACCATGCTGGCCAATAGTGTTCTTAGAAGCTTTCATGTGACCCGGAGACGTGATGATTTAGGAAATCTTTGTTTTAATTGTTTGAGTGCATTCGGTGATTGTGAAACCATACTGCGTAAATAAATAGTTGAACCTATATGTATTACATACATATCAAGTGATCTATTTGAAAAGGGCGCATCTTAAAAATGACAACATTACAGGAATGAAATCATTATCGATAATAAATTATTATAGTAGCAAGTATAGCAAAAAGGGGAAAAAATACACTGAAATAAATTCATTTTAGGCAAATTTATTGTTAAAATTATTACATTTTTAAATTAATAAAATATAGCTATATTTTAACCTTATTGCTTATTTAAAAAACAATGATTTATTATTCCTGTAAAATTGTCATTTTCAAGATACACGTCATTTTCAATAGATCATTGTCAATTAATGTTATGACATTACGTGTAAGATGTTAAATTACAACTTATGTAAAGATTATAATGTTGCGTTAAAAGAAATATATAGAAATTGGACTTATACTTACGGTATAACAAGTTTGTGCCTTTCTGCTAGCAAACATCGGCCATGGGCCGGGTTCGGTGAATACAAATAAATTACCTATAGCTTGTTCCTTCAATAAAACGCAAGAAAATGCCCAAAAATAGATATATTCAAATATTTAAACAAACAAAGCATTCAAGAAAATTGTACTGCCCCAAAATGTTAAGTATTATATGCATAAAATTAAATTTTATTAATCAGTACCACTTTATGAGATGTTTCCAATATATTAGATCAGTATATACACAGACACATTTCATATACAAAAGAAATAATTCAATAGGAATAGTTACTAACAGGTTTTTATATACTTTGATGCGATATCGCAAGAGGTGTACACGCACTAGTAGATCACTACTAAAGAACTAAACTTAATTTTTAAAATAAATTTCACTTATAATACTAACACCTGGGGGGTAACCTTAATTAAGCAAGTTGTTGATAATGATCATTTAATATCACTAATCAAAATTAAAGTATTACTAATACTGAATATAAAACTATGTAATGACAAAAATATCAAAGACTAGTTGTAGTAGTCTTTTTTTTAAACTTCAAAGATAATGATAAAAGGATGGTGATACCGTAATAACAGATTGGGTGATCACTCGCTCAACCTATGACTGAAGGATGTCGTACTTGAAAACACCTACGTAACACCTTCTTCTTGACAATCTGATAACATCACCTGAACATTATCCAGGAATATGAATCACAAGCCAGCAAAAAGATGATTCGGTAGCAGGGACCATAAGACAGCTTATTTAACTAAACGTTCCTTGATTATAGTTTCTAAACTCCAAGGTAACAATAAATCCTGGGGATAAAACCTTCCAGTTAATGAAATGAATTCAACAGGAACTTGATCACCAGGAACTCCCAAGTCCCACACCCAAAAGGATCCCCATCTTCACAACATTAACATGCCGTTCCGGCTTCCAAAAAGAACATCCTCGGAAACCAGTGCCCTCTTTCTCCTCAAAATTCTTCTAAAAAAACCCTCGATTCGAGAGCCATCAGGATCTAACCCAATAAAATTAATATGATCTCATCTTCAAAAAAAGAAATTCCTGATCTCCCAATGAAAAATCAAATAACTAGAAAACAGCGCCAATATAAATGTACTACAAAGACCATAGGCGGCTTACAGAAACCAAATTAAAATCACAAAATTTAAATTAAGCAAGAAATAACGTGATTACAGGAGTAAATCTAATATAGGTTAGAATAAGTAAACAAAAGCCCATCAAAATAATTAAACAAAGAAGCTAATTAAAACAAAAAGAAATCATAAGAACAGTATCTCAAAACAATTTACAACTAACGCCAATGAACTCTTAAAAAAAAAGGAACAAGGTCGAATTTGTTTACTTGCGAAAAAATATAAACATAACCTCTAGTGTCCTGCTAAGAATATTAACGAGAGGAAAGGTTAATATGTTTGAGTTAAAACAAAATAAATAAGTAATAAATTACTATTCCTAAAGACAAAAAACAAAATTCTTCCAAACAGAATTAAATCATTGAAACATTGGGAAGAAGAAATCTTGATGTTTAAACATGAGAGCAACTGGTGACAAACCTCTGAAATCGGTATAATAAATGTTAAACAATAAATAACAAAACAAAAAAATTGAAGCAAACCTAATTGTGATGGTAAAAGAATCGCCACAAGGTTAATAAGAAGTAGTTGTTTGCAATTTAATAAATTAACACACTGTTTTGTTAGATTGCAAAACTGTATTGTTAAAAAATTTTTGTTTTTGTGATTTTACAAAACGTTTTGTTGAAATACATGCATTTTATTGTTAATATACTTTTTTTGTAAAAACTATTACTAGTAATTGTAAATAAACAAACATATGGTTCATCTACCTTATTTTATATAAAAGAATACACATACTGATTTAAAAGTTTTTTTTATTTACTTAACAGACAAACATACAGAAAATAATTATTAGTTGGTTTTAATACTTCAAAGGATTGCAGATGAGTATTACATTTTTCTATTCTGCATTTGTTGTATAGGTACATATAACAATCTTCCTTGCTTTGTACAACTGTACAAAATAGATGTATGTAACACTATTAGTTAGATTTACCCTTGAATAACTCGAAGAACAGCCTAAATCCACAACTACTTAATAAATCTTATAATGCAGCGGATTCAAATTCGGTTAATGCACTTTCAGATGTGGCAATTCCACTTCCACTTCCAAATATGTCAAGAAAATTTGAATCGTAAAAACCATCCATTTTAAGAAGTTAGAAAATGCACCTAATTAACCTGCACACTCCAAAAACATCGATAAAACTGCCAGTCGTTCCTTGTTAGCAATTTCCACAACTGAAATAAGAATGCTGATGTCATGTACGACCATTTAAAGTACATTTAATCAGAGATTTGGTTACAACAACTAAATAATTTGTTGAATTAACAAAACGATTGTCATCTAAAAAACGTTTTTTATAAGCTTAGTATAATTTTAGTTAATTTAACGTATTTTAGTTTTAGTTTATAGAGAATCGTGTAAATGCTACGAAACTCTTTGTAAGCGAACAATATTATTAACTGGAGGTGTTTTTGTTTTTACTAAAACATTATTCGGTTGTTAAACAACTTCAGAAGAGTTAATTTAACAATGTATTAAGGTAAAAGTTACTTACATCCTAATTGAATCGTACCCTATTTTGTAATATGTTAAACTACCACAGTGTTGTTTTATTTTAACTTATGCGATTTTTCTGAGTGTAGTTTGGTTATATTGGTCTATTTATATTTAAAAGGAGATATAATTATAATTACAATCTAGACGTTTAAATGGTTTAATATATTTTGTTTTATTTAAAAGGAGTTTATTTATCCACATATTTAATATTTTTTGTTGAAAATTAACTGCATGTCCCGCATAGCATGAAATGGCTCAGGGTCTTTAGTAGCATTGGTGTCCGTTAATTCCATAAAATTAATTTTCATATTTTTTTCTCAAGACTTTGTCCCAGTAGTATATACTGGGTATTATCGGTTTTGTAACATAGGGAAATAGCATGTAAAAACACAATTTCTCAAATATTGGCTCCCCAAATTATTTTGGAGAAAAGGTTACTGTAGCAAAGTTGTAGCCTTATTGAATACTGTTCAAAACGCCTTCACTTTAGCATCTGTGTTAAATAGTTTCTAAGATATAAGTGATTTTCTGGTATAGGAAATTAACATTGTGAATGGGAAATTCGCTAATAGCAATTGCCACGCTATATTTAGACCTTAGGTATAAATGCAAGAATTATTAAGCAGAGTTTCATGGAGCAAAATCACTCATTAGAATGTTACTATTGCTACCGGCGTGGAAGAAATACATGAGAATTCTCTAAGAAATCTATTTTTATAAAATCTTATTAGCCATGACAATAGCTGTCAGATTAATCTCAAAAATCACATAGAGGTTATGGCATGCTTTTCTATTATGAACATATTTTATAAATTGATTCTCGTTTTTGCTTTTTTTATTGTTTGTTGTTTAATTTTGTTAAATTACTATAATTGTTAAATGATATATAACCCCATACTAAGATTAAAATGTTTTTTCTTTTATTAGTATCATTCTTATAATATGTTTTAAATTTATAATACAAAAGCATGACATAACCTATCAGTGATTCTTGAGATTAATTTGACAACTATTGTCATGGCTAATAAGATTTTATAAAAATAAATTTCTTTGAGAAAACTTATCTATTTCTTCCACACTGGTAGCAATTGTAACATTCTGATGAGTGATTTTGCCCCATGTAACTGTGCTAAATAATTCTTGCATTGACACCCAATGTCTAAATCTAACGCGGTAATTGCTATTAGTGAATTTCCGATTTACAATGTTAATTTCCTATACTAGAAAATCACTTATATCTTGGAAACTATTTAACACAGATGCTAAAGTAAAGGTGTTTTGAACAGTATCCAATAAGGTCTACAACTTTGCTATTGTGACTTTTCCTCTAAAATAATTAGGGGAGCCAATATTTGAGAAATTGTGTTTTTACATGCTATTCCTAATGTTACAAAATCGATAATACACTCTGTATATACATAAGAATTGAAAAAAGTGTTTATTTTAAATAGGAAACTTCTCATCGTTTACAGCGATTTGATGATGATTCGAATAGAGATAGTTCATATTGGTCTTAAAATTTTTGGGTTTTTTTATTCAAATAGGCACCTGTCAAAACCATACATTCCAACATGATCCAAATAAGAACCACCCTAATACATATATTTTTCTTTATTAAGACGATTTGCATTACCTTAACCATTTTCTTAGAATTTCTATTATATGTTTTCATTTCAAAATAGTTTTTAATAGTTTCTCATAATAAAAGTTGTAAATGTATTAAGGTCCAAGTGTACTCAAAAAAATTTAACGGTACATTCAAAAATCCTAACCAAAATCACAAAGTGAATTTATTTATATTGTAAAAAACTAGACCAAATTTAAAAAAAATATTACAAAGGGGCCATTTAGACACCCAAATAAAGTGCACAAATTTTAATCGCATGATTAATAATCGTTTTTTCATAAATAATATAATAATGTGATAACTTTGATTTTAAATTAATACTCTAGGAATAATAAAACTTGCTTACCTAACTTGTTTTGGAAAACAATGTTTATTAATTATTATTAATTATTTCACATTTTTTACGTGAAAAATTAATTTTAGAGAAACTGTACATTCAAAGTTAACCAAAGAAATACCACTTCAGTTTCATAGTACATATTTTAATTATTTTCCCAATATTTTAAGAAAATCGTATGTCTAGCTACAAAATTACCTACAAGCTACAAAAAGCTACTATTGCCAAAAAAAAACTTTTTTTCCCAAAAAAAAAATAAAAATTATTTCACACGTTTACGTTACGTTTTCTCTAAAATTAATTCTTCACGTAAAATATGTGAAATAATTTAATTAATAAATATCGTTTTCCAAAACAAGTCCAGATAAGCAATTTTTAACATTCCTAGAGTATTAATTTAAAACCAAAGTTATCACATTATTATATTATTTATGAAATTAACAACACACGATTTTTGGGCACACTTGGGCCTTAAATTGATTTTATTTCTAAACTATTTAGTGTAAGACGAATCTACCCTACCTCTGGCCTAAACTACCACACCGGTGGAGCAATTTCAGCCAATTCTAATGTTTTACCACAGTATAATAACATACAGTAACGTGACTCTCGTTAATAGTTCGATTTTTAAAACCATCCACCACACAATAAGCTGGCATGTGCCGGAGAGCAGTTATCCTTCATACACGCGACCGAGCACATCAAATTAGCCAGTTACATTTTAAAAGACGTTAACAGAAATTTTAAATCATCCAAAAGTAGTAAGAAGATTAATTATATTGAAACATAATTAACAATAAAGCTTTCGTTTTGTAAATGAATATTCAATTATGTACTTGTAATATGTAATTATGTAGGCGTCAATTAATTTTGTTGATTCAAACAATTCTATTTCGTATTTTATTGAATACGTTACTGGATATTATCTGTAGGCGATGTCGACCGATAAACTTCGGTGCACTGCTTCGTTTATGGGCGTGATATTCGAAGGTGGATTAACAACATCAAAGGTGCCGCACACAAGTAAACCTACCGATTGTTATATTACCGATACAAAAAATTGACATTTTTAACCTCACCATTTTTCATTGATTAAACTTGGTAATTTGAATTATCCATAAATGTAAGTCTAAAGCTGCCATAATTTTTTTTTATCAAGTGAGAGAAACAATCTAGGCCTTATTTTAAAAGGCATTACACAAGCTTTTGATTGGTGTTTTTATGAATTATTCATTTATAGGTTTAAAGGGTACTTTGATAGAGTATTTTTGGAAAAATATTTAAGTTGATGTTTTCCAAAAAGCTCTAAAAAATACATGTTACAAAAACCATATAGCCAATATGAAGAGATCTATTGATCATAAATATCTGCTAAGTCATGAATACGTTGTTTTGGAAGTAAGCGACCTTTTCTTAATGTATGTTTTTCTTTACTTACAGATTACCGTTGCCGATGTTATGGATTTTAAAGCTTTCAAGAAATCCGTTTCTGTTGGAATCATTCCTTATTCTCTACAAGATGTACCAAACAACTTCATAATTGGGAAATTCAAAATCGAGTGCTACGACATAATTATAATTTATGATATAATCTATGTAACTATCTAACTGTAATAAATATGTACTTGTTGGTGTTTTACTTGCTAAGCCTGGAAATGGAGATTTCAGCATCAGAAGAAAAAAGATACATCATCAAAATTAAATCATCAGTTTTAAAACTTAAGAGTGTTTTCACCACTCACATTAGCAACAGTAACCAAGTACCTTTGCATCTAATGGTTTCTTTACATGAATGGTCAAGGTAAAGTAAAACCAATAACATACAGCGTTAACTCTTTGGGGTCTTTGTTCGCATTCACCAAACTGGTTTGTTCAACTTTGCATCAAGTCACTCCAGCATGGACCTTTCCGGTGCATGACCAAAATTGTACTTGCGTTGATTACCTTTCGTTCAAACGAAAATTACAATTTTTGATTTATTCCATCTATTGAAAACATTTTTATGCACTAATTTCTTTAGTGCAATTTCTAGTCTAGTTTCTTTAAATGCAGAGTAATTTTTGTATTTGTTGGAAAAAGGTCTCACTACATGTGGGAACATCGAACACCTTTTAACAGTTCCAAGAAATACTCTCATCACATTTATTGTAATTCGAAGGATTTGGTTCAGCATTTTTGGCTTGTAGCCTTCATTCATTTTTTTTCTATTGTTTCCGAACGGTTTTAAAGACTGCCTCATTGGCGTGTTCCTTGTATGCCTCGGATCAATAATCTGGAAAAGCATATTTTTAGTGTAATGTATCGAGCGTTTAATGTGTCGAGACTTCAACATTAGAAGAAGAAACATACATCATTGATATATAAATCGTCACTTTTAAAAACTTGAGGGGGTGTTTTGACCATTCCTTCTAGCAATTGTAACCAAGTACCTTTGTATCTAATTGGTTTTTACATGAATGGTCGAGTTAAAGTAAAACCAATAATATACATCGTTAACTTTTTGGGATCTTTATATTCGCTTTCACCAAACTGAATTCATCAACTTTGCATCAGGTCTCTCCAGCATGGACCTTTCCGGTGCCTGACCAAAATGGTACTTGCGTTAATTAGTTACCTTTACGTACGCTAGGCAATTACAATTTATGATTTATTCCATCTATTGGAACCATTTTTATGGACGAACTTCTTCACTCCTCATTTATTCTGCTATTTTCAAATATTTCATAATGATGCTAGATTATTTAAATGCAAAGCAATCTTTGTATTTGTTGGAAACATGTCCCACTACATGTGGGAACATCAAACACCTTTTTACAGTTCCAAGAAATACTCTCGTCACATTTATTGTAATTCGAAGGATTTTGCTTCAGCATTTTTTTTGGGCTTCTAACCTTCATTCAGCTTTTTTCTATATCTTCCGAACGGTTACAAAGACTGCCTCATTGGCATGTTCCTTGTGTACCCCGAATCAACAATCTCTGAAAGCATATTTTGTGTAATGTGTTGAGCGTTACATATAATGGAGTACTACTGTTGCAGTTTTTGTGCAAAAACTTTCAAGTCAAGATTTTGGTAGGTTCAAGAGAAGCAATGACGAAAAGGGTACTTGGTTACAGTCTACTCCTTAAGCAAATGTTTTCTTCATCATTCTTTAGTTGAAAGCTAAGATAACTTAAAGAAAGATATGTCGTTTTTCTAAAAGTTAAGCTAATAATGTATTTAAAGTTCTTGTTATTCTATACCTATCATTTTTTAA
This sequence comes from Agrypnus murinus, assembly GCA_929113105.1. Taxonomy (NCBI): domain Eukaryota; kingdom Metazoa; phylum Arthropoda; class Insecta; order Coleoptera; family Elateridae; genus Agrypnus; species Agrypnus murinus. Next base: position 72,295,003 of record OV816023.1, on the reverse strand, counting down.
CTGAAAGCTGATGCTAGTAATCTATTGAGTCGAAATCTTCATTGGTTCAACAGACGCAGCTGAGTAAAAGAAGACAGTTGATACTTTTATGAAAACCACTGCAATTTAAAGGTATCTGGTTAAATCTACTCCTTAAGCAAATGTGTTCATCATCATCATTCCTTATTTTAAAGCTAAAAGTTAAAAGGAAATAAAGCCATCGTTTCTAAACCTTAAACTAATAATAAAGTTAAAGTGCTCCTTATCCCATAATAAGTATTATTTTTAGCTGGAAGCTGATGCTGGTATTCTATTTTACTAAAATAAAGTCAAATGTTACAACTCAAAGACTGCCTCATTGGCATGTTCCTTGTGTGCCTCGGATCAACAATCTCTGAAAGCATATTTTGTGTGATGTGTCGAACGTTACATATAATGTGTCGAGACTTCAACATCAGAAGAAAACGGATACATCATCGAAATATAAAGAGTCACTTTTAAAACTGAAGGGGGTGTTTTGACCACTGCCTTTAGCAATTGTAACCAAGTACCTTTGCATCTAATGCGTTTGTACATGAATGGTCGAGGTAAAGTAAAACCAATAATATACATCGTTAATTTTTTGGGGTCTTTAATTGTTTTTACCTAATTGAATTCTTCAACTTTGCATCAGATCTCTCCAGCATGGACCTTTCTGGTGCCTGACCAAAATTGTACTTGCGTTGATTACCTTTCGTTCGAAAGATAATTACGATTTATGATTTATTCCATCTATTGGAAACATTTTTAAGCACGAACTTCTTCACTTCTCATTTATTCGGTTACTTTCAAATATTTCATAAGGATGCTAGTTTATTTAAATGCAAAGCAATTTTTGTATTTGTTGGAAAAAGGTCCCAATGCATGTGGGAACATCGAACACCTTTTTACAATTCCAAGAAATACTCTCATCACATTTATTGTAATTCGAAGGATTTTGCTTCAGCATTTTTTTTTGCTTCTAACCTTCATTCAGCTTTTTTCTATATTTTCCGAACGGTTACAAAGACTGCCTCATTGGCATGTTCCTTGTGTACCCCGAATCCACAATCTCTGAAAGCATATTTTGTGTAATGTGTTGAGCGTTACATATAATGGAGTACTACTGTTGCAGTTTTTGTGCAAAAACTTTCAAGTCAAGATTTTGGTAGGTTCAAGAGAAGCAATGACGAAAAGAGTACTTGGTTACAGTCTACTCCTCAAGCAAATGTTTTCTTCATCATTCTTTAGTTGAAAGCTAAGATAACTTAAAGAAAGATATGTCGTTTTTCTAAAAGTTAAACTAATAATGTATTTAAAGTGTTTGTTATTCTGTACCTATCATTTAACAAGAATAATAAACTGAAAGCTGATGCTAGTAATCTATTGACTTGTTGATACTTTTATGAAAACTACTGCAATTTAAAGGTATCTGGTTAAATCTACTCTTTAAGCAAATGTGTTCTTCATCACCATTCTTTATTTTAAATCTAAAAGTTAAAAGAAGCCATCGTTTCTAAGTTTCTAAACCTTAAGCTAATAATAAAGTTAAAGTAAGCCTTATCTTATAATAAGTATTATTTTAAGCTGGAAGCTAATGCTGGTATTCTATTTTACTAAAATAAAGTCAAAGGTTACAACTCAAAGACTGCCTCATTGGCATGTACTTTGTATGCCACGGATCAACAATCTGTGAAAGCGCCAATGTGTCAAGCGTTACAGATAATGTGTCGAGACTTCAACATCAGAAGAAAAACGATCCATCGTCGAAACATAAATCGTCATTTTTAAAACTTAAGAGAGTGTTTTGACCACTCCCATTAGCAATTGTAGCCAAGTACCTTTGCATCTAATGGGTTTTTTACTATGAATGGTTGAGGTAAAGTAAAATCAGTAAATACAACGTTAACTTTTTGGGGCCTTTATTTGCATTCACCAAACTGAATTCTTCAATTATGCATCAAGTCTCTTCAGCATGGACCTCACCTACAAACTACCGTCCAGGCATATTTGCTGTAAACGTAATTTTTTAGCAAAATGATCAAATAATAGATAAGAAATTACAGTAAACTGCTTTACCATCTGACCACTCCGATCTAATTACTTCTTTCATAATTAATCTTAAATCATAGGCTACAAATGGGTAGCACGATTCTGCATATATGTTAATTTTTTCCACTGACCATTTGCTCCACCTTCTTTGCAAGAGCTGTTGGATGTCCCGTCGGCTTTATGTTTGGTTTATTTAGATGTCTGTAGAGAACATAGTAATACCATGTTTCATTTCTGTTTGTCAATATGTAAGACCATTACATCATTTATAGCACATCTTATCTGTTCAGGTATATAGTTATTACTTGGATGTCTTTGTGATGGTTTGTGTTTTCGTGGCATATCATGTTTCCTTTAAGCCCACGTATCCTACAAAACCGGCAACAATCTCAATTTTTCTAGTTTAACAAAGCTGCAGGCAGTTCTTTATTGACTAATTGACTAATACGTTAATTAAATAATGTAATTGTGTAAATAATAACATACTTATGTTTTGTACTACAGATTTAAGGACAGGTTAGTCAAATGGTTGTAGGGCAATCACAGGTACTCCCTATTATTACAGGAATGTGGTTATTTCTATGTTTTACAAGAGAATCGTAGAGTTAACTTTTAGACTAACTTCAAACCCTAGTCAGAGAGTGCCTCCTGGTGCCCGCATCCCAGAGCAATGATTGGGGTCACCGCAACGGTCATCGAGAAGTCTTCCTTATTATTACAGGAACATGGTAGTTACTGTGGTTTACTAAAGAGTTGTAGAGTTACCTTTTAGACTAACTTCAAAACCTAGTCGGAGAGTACCTCCTGGTGCCAGTATCCCAGAGCAATGATTATCAGTTATGACTACCTATTATTACAGGAACGTAGTAATTACTGTGTTTTGCAAAAGCTTGCAACATGTCTAACCAGTGGCATAAGCGAATCAAATGTCGGTTCCCTTTTCGGGACATAATTGTGGTTCTGCCAAGGGCCTTTTTTTAGTTATTTCATGCAGCACTCATGGTGGCGGATACAGATGTGCTGCAGCTGTGAAGAAGCGGGAATGGTATCCTGCTCGTTGACCCGCTTGAAGAGAAACTCCGCAAGATAACCTACGAAGTGCTGACTTCTTCTTCCATAACGGGGAGTACCTCCCCTAACATCCCTCCACAAACGCTCAATGTTTTGAGTATGGATGCTAGGATCAGTAGGATCCACAAAGGTCAGCGAATGGTTGACAGTGAAGTGCCTGTAGCCTTCACCATGCAGAGAGGCATAAGCTCGCCAACAATCAGAAATGATTGTGGTCCCTGGTCGAACCCACTGTTGGATTAAGCTAATTAAAGTATCCGCAGTACGATCTGGGACGGGCACAAGAAAGACTTTCTTTGTTCCCCTCTCAAAACCACCAAAGACCCACTGTATTTCAATGTGCCTTCCCCGATTATACTTCCGTTTACCACCCAATGCAAACATACCTCTCTGCAGAATGACGACCAGTTGACTGCAGTTTGCGGAATTCATTTTAATTCGCACATTATGTAGTGCTGTCAGGGGTAGCGTTGATAGCACCACATAACCACGAAGTAAAATATATCCATCACGGGAAGCCGAGAACTGCCAAACCACGTGCCGACCCGTGCCATTCGCTTCACTTCGTAATTTACCTTCCGAGGCTTCTTCTTCGAGCAGGCCATCACCCGGGTCTTGCGACAACGGAACTCTAGGCCTTCATATTGCAGGACCATCTCCTTCCCGCACTCTGGGCATGGCCTCTCGCGAGCTACCAACCCGTGATCGACAAAAACTCTATGAGGCGTTGGGAGCTTCGCGCAATATGACAGGCCTCGAAGACGGTAACTATACATCCTTCGCACGACGCAGCCATCTTGGATAGAATGAGTTGGTTTGGAGGACAGCTGTTGGAGCACGCTCCAAAACCGGAAGTCACCGTTATTACCAACCTGACAACTACAAATAAACTAGATGCGTATCCAACTTCACTATTTACATCGGTTATTTTAGGCTAAAAATTAGCAACTTTGATGTTAATTTTCTCATTAATTACGGGCGAGCGCCACGAAATTTTTTCAGAATATTGTTCTCCGAGTTATTCCCTACAACCTAGTATAAGTGGTTTACCTGAGTTTAGTGGGGTCACGATATCATTTAATTATTCATGCTATTATTACGTTATTCAAATTATTTACATACCTGCAATTTCAGCTCTTATTTCTTTGCTTATAAGAACACGGCCAAAGTAAAGCGAGTGACCTACATGGGTTATCCAAAACTTCATCAGAATAAGTTCCTCGCTTTTAGTCAAAACCTCCATCCTTGAAGGACAAGCTTTCCCAATTTTATTTGTTCGTTTGTTTTTAAAATGTCTTACACCTTTCCCCTTGTGATGTAATCATATTAGGAGCGATGACAGTTGTGAATATGTTTCTTAATGACATTGGTTAATAATTCAAATAAAGTATGGAGAACATACAGGGACAAATTGCTTTCCTGGATTTGGTCTTTCCATCGATGAAATTCTATAAAATTATATTTCATAAGCGATCATACACCTATCAAATCCAGGTGCTCACCTAAAAGGAGATTCAAACAAACTCATTATACCCATTTTCCACTGTATGTACAGTGGTCACATGTTTTCTTAAATCTGAATAATTTCTGCACTATTCGGAACAATTTTCGAAAGGACATTTGATTCTGGAATTTCGGGTGCATTCTTCCTTTGAAGCAAACATTCCATGAATTTGCTTTTGATGAAGGGAAAATTTTGATTTATTAACAAATTGTTGACCACATATATCACACATTTCCCTAGTGGTTTTTAGTGCAAGGGGGGATCCCTGTCGTGCATTCGTTTTATATGAACGTATAGATTTTTCTTTTTAGAAAATGTAACATCACATTCCTCGCAAATAATCTCTTCCATAAGTTTAAAATTGATAAATTATGTAAAGGCACTTATAAATAATAAGACAAAGACGAAACTTTACTTTTAAATAGGTTAGGTACAAAACAAAATGTCAAATCCTGCGATGTCAAACGACGTGGGCAGTCCAGGAGATTGCTGTCAAAGTATCAAGTTCTTGGACGAAACATAAGACATACTTAACCTCAAATGGTACCATAAATTGCTCACTATGTTACATAAACTATACGCTAAAGCAAAAATTGGATGTTTAAATTACTAACACGCCAAACAGATATTTGAAACATTTATAATATTTTTAAAACTGCAGTGCTTCAAACTTCAATGTCGTCCAGCGTCAGCAACAGCATACAGGGTATGGTGTTGATGATAAGGGACTAACTCGTTGTTTGTTGATAAGGTGGTTGAAATGCTGTTGTTATTGTGCAGATGTCCTCATCGCACGAAGTGTTTATTGAGATATGATTGATTGTAGTTGTGGAGACAAACCTTAAGATTGAGGTGATGAAGTTGCTGTTGGAGGGTGGTTGTTGATGTAGTTAGTAAAAAAACTACTCTTGTCAGGACGTTCTCCGAGATATGGTCCACGAGGTGTCTTCAAATAGCCCTGAGCACTAAGTAAATATTGCTATCGCTTCTTCAGCCCTTGTGGTTTGGTCGATTGGTTGGGTTGAGTTAACATTTTTGTCGTCACGCTTGCTTGCGGCGGATTGACTTCCATCAACAAAATACAAAATATGTTGTTGATGGATCGCGTTTCTAGGCCATTATCTCCAAAAGCATATAAGGTATGGTGTTGATGATAACGGACAAACTCGTTGCATGTTGATAAGGTGGTTGGAATAGTGTTGTTATTGTGCAGATGTCCTTATCGTGGCAGGTGTCTGTTGAGATATGGTTGATTGTAGTTAGTTTGTTGTGGAGACAAATCTTCGGGTTGGGATGGCAAAGCTGCTGTTTTAGGGTGGTTGTTGATGGTGGTGTAGTAGTGGTAGTAAAAAAAAACTCTTGTCAGGACCTCCCCCGAGATATGGTCCTCGGAGTGTTTTCAAGCAGCACTGAGCACTAAGTAAATATTGCTATTGCCTCTTCAGCCCTTGTGGTTTGGTCGATTGGTTGGGTTAACACTTTTGTCGTCACGCTTGCTTGCGGCGACTTGATTTCCATTAACAACATACAAAATATGTTGTTGATCATTATCACAACAGCACTTAATATACTCTGTCTAACCTCAAAATTTGATATTTGTCAGAAATACAGTTAAACTCACTTATAACAAGCAAGGGTATAACACGAACCTGGATATTATGAGCATTTTCCCCATTTACTGTGTGCACCGTTTCCAGAAACAACGAGCAAAAATTTTTAGTATAATGATTCCTGTGGTAAGCTTATTTTTTATTTATGTATGACCTTCACCTATTATCTCAATTACATTAAATTCTACTTATTATTATGTGCAACTACATATGTGCAAAATTCTGTTCTTAAAATTCTACTTTGTACTTTTAATTCTACTTAATGGGTACGTTATTCCCTGAACTTGAAACTTTTTTAATGTGAAGGTTGAACAGAATTTATTTCTGAAATAGCGACTGAAAAGCAGTTAGGATGTTTTAGGATACAATATACCATTTAATAATTTTTGAACTACATAACTCTTCATCGGTACTTACCAAAAGACAACAGGATTAGCTCCGTCCAAGTATAATTTATTAAACGATTTTAGAGCTGTCAGAGGTACTTTACCAAACATAGTTTAAGACACTGATTTTGTGTTTCATAGCAAGGGTTGATACAAAATAAATTAAGAATCGCCACTGTATAATCTTTTGTTTGGCATAACTTTATTTTTTATATTGCCCACTTTAGCTTTCTAAATAACAGATAAAATCATTTTGTAAATTTATTAATATATTCAGTTCTACTGAAAAAAGAACTTAAGTTGTAAAATATGCCCTATCTAGATGTACACAAACATCAACAAACCTGCCTTGCTAACATCCCCCCCTATTATTATAAACTTTGAAGACACACATGCAGAAGTTCGAAAATAACAGTATCATGAATATTTTAGCTGAAGATTCAAGACTTGGACAAATCAGATCAAGCATAATTTTGTCTCTATTACAATATTACCTATGTAATAAAAACAAAAAAATTATGTACACTTAGAAAAAGAATGCGAAGTGAAAAACTAGAACCAAAATCTACAGGAAAAAACAAAATGAAAGTAAAAAAAGAGACAATTTCCATAATTTTCTTTGGTTTAATTGTATTGAACAAAGATTATAAAATTGAAATTAAGAACTATAACTCAAGAACATGTTAATATTTTAAAATAATACACAGATCAAAAAATTTCTCAACATACTCTATCAATGTCTCACCTGGCCTACCTGTTGGTCTATCGCATTGATCCCCGCTAATAGCCTGCCGAAGCCAATTTTTCTTTGCATTGTCATGTGGCTGTTGTGAAGGTAGAGGGACTGTTGTGTTGATGATAATGGGCAAACTTGTTGTTTGTTGACAAGGTGGTTGGAATGCTGTTGTTATTGTGCAGATGTCCTTATCGTGGTAGGTGTTTGTTGAGATATAATTGATTGTAGTTGATTTGTTGTGGAGACAAATCTTCAGATTGGGGTGGCGAAGTTACTGTTGTAGGGTGGTTGTTGATGGTGGTGTATCCGGGATAGGAAAGAAGGAATGAGAACTGACAGCCATTAGCGGTAGCTCCAACGAGCCCGCCCAAGCACGACGAAGTTACCCCTTCAAACACTAATAACTGTCGGGAATGAAGGATGGTGATGTCTCGTGGTTGTTGGAGCTCCTTACCTGCCTCGACACAAAACAGGGTAAGGAACTTCATTGTGGGTTGTGCCCGAAAGCTGTTGTAAAAAGAGGCTGCTTCTTGTAACTAGGCTTTGTCTACTTAGCACTAAACACTAATAGAAGCGACCAAGCCCGGCTTAGGGCCTCAAAGTAGTCGTGGGAACAGCACCTCTACTCGGAGTTCGCAGCATTCTTTCGAGGGACCGCTCATACGCTTGGTTCACTTCACGGACACAAGCACAGCACTGTTTTTTCGACCGTTTGCTTCTCATTCTATATAAATTTCCAATACTCCTCTACATTCTAGCGATTTTGTCACTATTTGTTGATTTCAATTGCACTTACCAAAGAACCCTTGTGCTCTGCATACTGCTCTCTTCATTCTCAGTAGTTGTCGGAATGTGTCCTGCGTTTGACTTGCGATTTGCAACTGTTATTGGTAAGTCTAGTTGTTCTATCATTCTTTTCTCGTTTGATTTGAATTTCCAACTCTCTTCTACTGTCTAACATTTGTCTCATGGTAGTTCATAATGTTAGTAGTCGATGTTCGATCTAAAGAAACTTCCAAGTGACACTTGAGTCCTTGATCGTATATTGAATGATCAAGAACCAGGTGGATATTTGATCCTTATGTCTCTTCAGAAAACTGAATACAAATTTTCGTCTAGGCGTATTTGCTGTTAATGTAATTTCTTAGCAAAACGATCAAGTAACAGATGAAAAACCACTTAGATTAAGCTGATTTACCATCTCACCACTCCGATTTAAGTACCCTTCACAATTAATCATAAATCATAGGCTATAAATAGGTAGCAACATTCTGCACAGATGTTATTTTTTTACTAACATTTGCTCCACCTCCTTTACAAGAGCTGTCCTTCGACTTTATGTTTGGTTTCTTTAGATGTCTATAGAGAACAGGATAACAACTACTTATTCGGAAGTCTTTGCGATGGTTTGTATTTTCGCGGCATACCATGTTTCCTTTAAGCTCACTTAACCTAAAAAACTGACAACAATGTTCTAATATATAATTTATGATAATTCGCGCGGGCGATGTAGCGGTTCATATTTAGCCTAAAATAAAACGCCGAATAAAAAATATAATGCGCTTTTACGCTGTCTGACATTTGTCACACACACTGTCCGAAGCCAACGCTGTGTAATTTTCTCAAGCAGGCTGTACCGCTTTACGCGTTTCGAACACGCTCATTATTAGAACTGAAATCAGACTTACACCGCTAATATTACGATCTTTTAAACTTTTTCAGTTTTTGTTTCTTTTAATTCCCGTTCTTATTACCCCATTTCATGGTACTTAAGAAGTTGCAAGGCGAAGAAAGCAGTTATTACGAATTTTATGAACGTTCTGCTTTGGGTTTTAAGTTTTTTGAAGATACTGTTTAATGTAAAGGCGTCGAAACCAAAACGTTCTGCACGTTTTGAAAAATGTATAACTTTTTTCCTTCGATTTTAGATAAACTGCAATTTCTAAACAAGCAGAAGGTTATACAATAAAAGCAGCACCTTAAAAGCTGGCTATAAAAATCTTTGTCTTTGTATGACGCACTATACTTGCACCTAGCAATCTTTGCCAGAGTGCTTAGTTACTTTTTCTTTTTTACTCTAACTAATGCCTTAAGGTTTTTATTCTTTCTAACACGATGCAAATATTATGAGATGTTTTGGCAAATTGGGATGGTGAAAATTTGGCAATGAATTTCTGAAGTTTATTTACTAATCTTAAGTTTGGTTGAAACTAAATGTTCTTCTTTTTTTAGCCATAATCCCTGGTGGGTTGTGGCCTGCTAATCTATTTGTCTCCATCTCCCACACACATAAAAATGTTTCTTCTAATGAAATAAATATTATTTGTTCCAAATAAATTATATATTTGTATATACTCGAATAAATATTTACACAAAATGAAGAAATAATATTTTCGGGCATATATACTCAAGGTAAATAGACCAATATTCGTTTAAAGTAAGTCACATTCCTCTGATCAACAAATCGATTTGCTCCAACAGAGAAAATCAAATCATCTTATGGAGAACAGTAAATGCTTTGCTTGTGAAAATGAATGTTTATTTTGAAAGTGTCGCAGTTTTCGTTGAAGAAAACTAAATGTTGTGTTTGAGAAATTTTTGCTTCTCCTGATATTCTCAGAGTTTCAGGTGGAGGAGAATAAACACTTCATGTGAATAAATGAATATTTGTTTGGAATATGTGTTGTTTTCTGTTTGAATATTTAACAGCCCCACTATGCTCCAACTGAATGTATTACTTGTTTGATTCATGAAACACGTATATTCAATTGGAACAGAGTTACTCCTTCTGAGGTTCAGAGATGATCAAAATAAATCAACCATACTCATTTAGAAAAGATCTTTGTGTGTTCAATGGAAAGAGACCCAACAGTAATCACAGGGCATAACACGGCAGGCTAATCTAAACGTAGGATTATCCAGAACTACGCAAAAAAAACAGAGGCATGGTTCTGGATGGACCAGTCTAGACAAACCACTACAATCTGATCGGTATCGCAGAAGTGGGCCATCGCCATCTTAAAAGAAGTACCGCTTCAGCAAAATGAATTAATGTTTATTGTTAAAACAAATACCTATCATGTTTATGTACTTACCAACAAATTTGCTTATAACGTCTTTAAAACACCCAGATGTTTACAACAGTTCACTTATGTCTATAGCCATTTTTACAGCAGTGTTTTTTCGGACATTCTTTGCTGTTGGTTGGTTTTGCAATATTAACTGTACTAAACTTGTTAGAACTCGGCGTGGCACTAGGATAGAAACGGGAAGGGGTAAAGCCAAATAAATCTTTCTCGTCTTGAGAATACACTATCATATTTTCTCAACGGAAATAAAATCTGCAACAATTTATTCCGTACAAGAGTAACTCTTTTTCCTCACAAGACTACTACATAATCAAGAAGAAACTAAATAAGTTCAGTATGAATCTTCATCGATTCATATACTAGACAATTAGTGTAAGCATTTGTTTAAATGAAAATTAAAAACGGTTATGATCTATTTAATTTGAACAAATTGCAGATTTCATTTCGAATAATGATTTAGGTTTGTTTCAAAACTATAATATTCACAACAAGAATGTACAGTAACAACCATATCTTTACTTTATGCTTTTTGCTGTACAGAGTTGATATTAAACTATAATTTGATAAATATTTCAATTTAAATAAACGATAACCATAATTTTACAAAAGTATTTTTGTTAGCATTGTTTTTATTTTTAATAAGTTCTCAAGGCAAGCAATGCTTCCATCGCTTCCATGGACCGCACGCCACTGGTATACTCTTCCTATAGGCAGCATTCAGGCTGAGATTTCATAGCTTCATGAATCAATGAAAGATCGAGATTCGTATAATATATTATGTTGCGACCTCCGCCGAATACTACCGAAGACGATTTGTTTTATATTTTGTTTTACTTTTCAAAATCGTATTTTAACGTGATTAACTTGTGTGCTATATAAGGTGTTTTATAAGGTATTCACGGGAACATTTAGGTATATTAGTGAATAAGTCGGGGATTTTAATTAAGCAGCTAGAAACAAATTTTTGTTTTAGATGCATGGAAATGATCCACAATAGGATCGCGTGATGTGTTTACTAGAAACATCATTTTTAAGGCGTAATGAAATAGAACAGCTACACGTTTTAGAGCAACGTCTGACGCCAAAAATCGATGTTTTATGTCTGTTGACAAATTACAAAAATAATGTTTGGTATGCAATGCATAATAATAATAATAATAATAATAATAATAATAATTTTTATTTATACAGACGCCATTAAAACAATGGATGTACATGTCAAAAAATTAATTAAAGCATATAAAACAGAATACATATATAAGATAGAATAACAATTGCAATAATAATACAAATTAGACAAAGTCGTCCAGAAATTCTTGGTGGTTATAGTATGCTTTTTCCCACAACATTTTTTTAATTTTAGTTTTGAACAATTTGATGGACAAGTGCCTGATATCCTCATGAAGTCTATTAAAGAGTTTAGCTCCAATGAAAGAGGGAGTCTTTTCAAACTTGCAAGTTCGGTGTCTAACAACCATCAGATCATTACAAAATCTAGTATTATAGTTATGATACTGATTATTTAGTTCATATTCAATTAGATTTAACTTCGTATTTACAAGAGTTTTAAAAATAAAGATACAAGGTAGAGTTAAAATCTTATACTTTCTAAAGTATGGTCTGCAAGACTCTGTTGATTTTAAGCCAAAAATTACCCTGATAATTTTCTTTTGTGCAATAAAAACTCTTTCCCAGTATACAGATCCACCCCAAATAATTACGTTATATTGTAAGTGGCAATAGACAAGCGAATAGTAAACTTGAATAAGTGTACTAGTATCGAACACATCTTTTAACTGATACACAGCAAAAAATGCGCTATTTATTTTCTTACAAATATGATTTATTTGGTCCTGCCAAGTTAAAGAGGCATCAACATATAGACCTAGAAACTTGGTACAGGACTTTGAACTTAGCGTTACATTAGAATTTACACAGAAATTATGTGTATGAACATTACGATATGAGAATTGAATAACAACAGTTTTATCAGCATTCATTATTAAGTTATTTTTAGAACACCACAAGTGAAAACTATTAAAAATATAACTAACCTTATGAACTAGTTCCGCAGAGGTCCTCGCTGCGACCACCATGGAGGTATCATCAGCAAACATGATTGTAACGCAATCATTAATTTCACTGGCTAATTCATTAGTATACATAAGAAACAAAAGTGGCCCCAGCACGGAACCCTGCGAGACACCAGTTTCTAACCTAAAATTAGAAGATTTCGTACCATTTATTTTTACACATATATTACGATCAGTTACATATGATCTCAACCACTCTAATATAGTGCCTCTAAAACCCAGAGCATATAATTTTTCACATAAGAATTCAATATCTAAGCTATCAAAGGCGGCTGAGAGATCAAAAAACATACCAACAGTCTCATAGCCTTTATCTAATTGTTTATTGACATGTTCCAAAAAATATGTAGCAGCTTTTTCAGTGGACCTGTCAGTCCTAAAGCCATATTGAGAATCACTAAACAATGAATATTTATTTAAGAAGTCAGTTATTCTACAATACATTATTTTTTCAATAATTTTAGATAACACACTAACTATCGTAATTGGTCGATAATTATCAATACTTTCAGGGTTTCCCTTTTTGTGTAAAGGTATCACAGTACCTGTTTTTAATAATTTAGGAAATACTCCTTGCTCAACTGAATAGTTGATCAGATATGCGAGAGGATAAGTGGCTCTGTGGCAGTAATTACTGAGAACACTGTTAAAACTGTATGGTTAAAACAGTACAGGTTATAATGATTAAAAACATTTTCCAGAGGCGTAAAAAATAACGATTCAAAAGCACGTATTAAAAATTTTCTAGGTCTCATACCTACTATGAGAATGTAAAAAAAATCGGCAACTTATGTGTTATTTAATTGACGTTACAATTTTCTTAGGCAATCAGAAATTACCACTTCAGGGCTATGATGAATCGACTACTTTAGATAATCGTAGCAAATTTTAAATAAATATTTGAGTGCTTGATTAAGCGCAATGTAGAAATTAGCGAACATGCTGAAGAAGTTAAAAACATTTTTACTGGTCAAAAACTATTAAAATCAATTAATTTCTTGTTGCGAGAATTATTTAAAACAATCTATTGACAGTGAAATTAATAATGTTAATTATTTTGCAATAATTGCTGATGATACAACAGACATTAGTGAAAAATCACAATGCCCCATTACTGCCCGGCTTGTAAATAATGGAAATTTAAAAGAACGAATTTTAGGGTTTTTTGACGTAAGTGCTGACACAACTGCAAATACATTATTTAATATAATAGCTAACGTTTTATAACCCTTTAATTTTAAACAAAAATTAGTTGGTCAATGTTACAATGATGCTAGCGTTATGGCCGGAGAGTTAAACTGCCTGAAATTGGATCTGGTGCACCTTTAACATTATTTACACATTGGTGCGCCAACAGATTAAATTGGGTTTTGCAGCAGTTTTTCCAGCCTCACCTTCCTAGGAAGCCACGAGCCCCCACTGTTTGTCAGTAGTAGATAGAATGATTTTGACTACTAAACAGTGATACGCCCATGTCAAGTACGGATTCTTGCAAAGCGATAACACAGCCTTAAGTGCAGATGTTTAAAAGTACCGACTTATTATTTCTGAACATTTTAGAACCTCTTTGCACGTTTTTCAGACTATTCATATCACTCAAGAGCATTTTGAGGGTTGTTGAAAGGGTATGGTGAGATTCCACTTTTATTCGATTATTTGGATCATAAATAGAAAAGTAATTTTCTGATTTTGCTAGGTTAGCGATTTTAAGGGAGATTTTTGATTTTGAAGTTTGTATTGCCACGTATGGTGAGAGAAGCGCTGTAAAAAAATTAAATTTTGTTTAAATTCAAATATTTTTACTGGGAAAAGGTTTCCCTGGGGGTTTTTGGGTACGAGGAATCCGAATCAGAGGTTTATTTTTGCCTAATATAAACACTAGGGGCGCTGCCGAACAAATGTTCCTAATTTTCGTGTATTTTCACTAATATCTTTCTGATTATTTTTAAAAACGTTTTTAATGCTGATAAATTAACCGTTATAATTTATTCAGGTGTAAATCATAATTTTGAAGAACATAATTTTTCATTTATACGCACTTCCATACCATTAAGTCAAGAAAGACTCAATTTTTTTCCATTAAGTTCTCATCTCATCTTCGTCGTATTCATCCAAATCTTCTTTTGCAACCTTCAACCACCAGAAATCTCAGCTATCATATATATATATATATATATATATATATATATATATATATATATATATATATATATATATATATATATATATATATATATATATATATATATATATATATATATATATATATATATATATATTGATAAAGGGTACCTTGTCACCTTCAAAGTAGATACCCAGCATACGTTGTCACCTCATATATAACGTTGTGACCTCCGTTTTCGGAGGTCACAACGTTTTGCCCTGTTTTCGACTGTATAAGCATATAGATGGTGTTAGAAGCCTAAATTCAAATTTTTGTCTGGAGGTGATAACGTCATACTTATACTCACAAAATAAATTTTTAGTTCAGCTGTAGATCGCTGGCGTTGCCGTCGCTGTTAGTTGTATAATTGCCAATACGATGTCACCTCCGCCTGTATATGTTGTTTTTTGTATCATGCACGGTACGTTGCAGGCTCCACACATTGGCAACGTTGTGTACAAGACCTAAACCACTCAGGTATATAGAATTCCATCGAAACCAGTACCCCTGGCGTAGTTTCGGCCATTTCACGCTACCTGAATTTTTACAGACACTTTTTGGGTATAGTAGCAACATTTAAATAAATATTTGTAAACTACTCAGAAAATTTAAGGGATCTCTTGAATTGTACGTCATTTTTAAATAGTTAATGATACTTAAGAACAATAAAATAATAATTTCTATTTCATTTAAAAAGTTTTGAATTGAAAACGACTTTCTTTGAGATATGAAAAAAATTAAATAGGAAATTACGTTTTAGCCGTAATTATGTATAAATAAAAAATTCATCTTTTTACAAAATGATCATTTCGGATTTACTGGATTATTATTATTTGATTATTATTTTAGGAATTGTCATATGACATATGATATATTCATTCTCGCATCCACAAAGAAAGATTTAAAAGATTTAGTATTACAATTAATAAATTTTCAAAGAAAAATAATTTTACTAAGCAAAATAATGTAATATTTGGCATGTAGTTTGCAAATTTCACCAAATTACCCGGTTAATAAAGTTTTCATTGACATTCTAACTATGTTTACATTTGATGAAGGAAAGAATAAGTCTGAAATACTCATTTTGTAATATATATTATGTAATTAGGAGATCAAGCGATATTTTAAATCCAAGAAGATGTATAATGCCGAGGCGCCAGCCGAGGCGTTATAACATCTTCGAGGATTTAAAGAAGCTTGATCTCCGTATTGCATAAGTTGTTTTATTTTATTTCGTATTTCAATCCTAATTTCTCCCTTTTAAAATCCATCCGAATTTATTGTATAAAGAAGCAAGTTGCCTTGTCGGTGTCATCATACTCGTAACTAAGGAGATAAAAAGCAGCATGCATGCATGCATGTGGCTATAATGCAACATCAAATTATTTACGTTGCCAACAACAACGGAGATCAAGAACGTCTTGAACTCCGGTATCATTGACAACGGAGATCAAGATATACTTTATATTACTAATTGTGGTATATAAAGAATTGTTTGAAATACGAAATGAAATAAAAAATATTAACTGTTTATATTTTTACATAATTACGACTAAAACATATTTTCTATTAAATTCCATATTGTAGCGGAAAATAAAACCTTACGTCATAATCTTGACATGAAGCTTTACGTACTGAAAGGCTTAAACAAACGTCAGTTTAACATAAAGTGTCGTATTTTTATTATTAGTATAGTCAATTTTTGCATTAAGTTCGTATTTTTTACTATCTAAAGATAGAGACTTGAAATCTTTTCTAATGCCTTTAGTACTGGACCAATATAAAATGTAATATGTTTAATATGGGGGCACGCCCCCCTGGTGGTTGAGACCTCCATTTTGTACCCCTGATTTAATAACGCAGCCAAATTGAGCAAAGTTGTGTTGGGAGTGTTCGTGGGGTCGCTGATTATGAATCCAATGAGAAAATTAAAAAATTCAAATAGCAGACCCAAAATGGCGGCTCTAAAATAACGGCCTTTGATATTGAGAATGCGATTTACGCCATTTCTATTGATTCTAGAGAGAAATTTAAAGAATCAAAAAGTGTTTATAATGTGATTTTGCAAAGGACTACGCTATTTTGGTTACCTTATTATGTAACCCCTTCGCTCTGCCCTAGTAGTAGAGTCAATTTCTGCATTAAGTTCTTATTTTTTACTATCTAAAGATAGAGACTTGAAATCTTTTGTAATGCCTTCAGTACTAGACCAATATCAAATGTAATATGTTTAAGGTAGGGACACGCCCCCTCGGGGGGTTGAAATCCCCATTTTAAACTCCCAATTTAACAACTCGGGAAGTTTTCAACCAAGTTGAGCAAAAACTATGTTGGAGGGAGCTGTGAGGTCGTTGATTATGAATCAAATAAGAAAATCACAAAATTCAAAATGGCGGACACAAAATGGCGGTATTTTAGATTGAAAATGCGATTTACGCCGGTCCTATTGAATTTAGAGAAAAATGAGAAAAGCCAGAAAGTGTTTAGAATGTGATTCTGCATAGGAATACATAATTCCGGTTACCTTATTATGTAACCCCTTCACTCTCCCCTACTGAGAAGCCCAGTAGGATTGATTGAAGGGGGTTACATAATAAGGTAACCAAAATAGTGTATTCCTATGCAAGATTACATTCTAAACAATTTTTGACTCTTTGGATGTTTCTCTAAAATCAATATAAACGGGCGTAAATCGCATTTTCAATCTCAAATACCGCCATTTCGAGTTCGCCATTTTGTATTTCTTAATTTTCTCATTGGACTCATAATCAGGAACACCAAAACCCCCCCAAAATGAATTTCACTCAAGTTAATGGAAAACTTCCCGAGTTATTAAATTGGTAGTGTAAAATGGGGGTTTCAACCCCCCGAGGGGTAAAACCGCCATTTTAAACATATTACATTTTATATTGGTTCAGTACTGAAGGCATTAGAAAAGATCTCAAGTCTCTATCTTTAGATAGTAAAAAATAGGAACTTATGCAAAAATTGACTTTACTACTAGGGCAGAGCAAAGGGATTACATAATAAGGTAATCGAAATAGTGTATTTTTTTGCAAAATCACATGAATTTTTCTCTAAAATCAATAGAAACGGCGTAAATCGCATTCTGAATCTCAAAGGCCGTTATTTTAGGACCGCCATTTTGAATTTTTCAATTTTCTCATTGGATTCATAATCAGTGACTCCAAGAACCCTCCCAACATAAATTTCGCTCAATTTGTTTGCGTTATTAAATTAAGGGTACAAAATGGGGGTCTCAACCACTAGGGGGGGGCGTGCCCCCATTTTAAACATAGTACATTTTATACTGGTCCAGTACTGAAGGCATTACAGAAGATTTCAAGTCTCTATCTTTAGATAGTAAAAAATAAGAACTTAGGCATGTTTTTTGCAAAAATTTACTCTACTATATAGAATGACTAGATTATTATAAAGCAGGGGATGAATGAACTTTCGTTCAAAGAGAAAAATTGCAACACATGAAAAAAAAACGTTATAGGTCCTGTAAATGATTCTCCTTAGTTATCGTTTCAAGATTTCAGACGCGACTTCTGTCTTCCTTCAGAGATCAAACTCGTTCTGTAAAGTTTCATTGCCGGATTTATAACATAAATAACTATAAATCAAAAATGTTTCTTTTTATAACATTCTATTCGTAAAAAAAATCCTATACTAACATCCTATCCTATTCGTTTGTTGGCGAAGGAAATGGACATGAGCTCCAGATCTATGTCGCCACTGATCAAGGAAGACCTTAGTATGAGGACTGGGCACTTGTTAACAGCTCGACATAATGAAATAAGAAGAGTTGGAGACAAGTCTCATTTGCAGAGATAGGTGAAAAATTTTCATCGCCCAATCTTGTTTCCCTGCATTTTATATTTGGATTTAGGATTGATGCATTATGATTACAATTAAAGTAATTGTCAAACAATTCACATAGTTGATTTGGAAAACCCGTTTGCACATCGCAGCTAGGATGCGTGAACTCTCCTAAAGTTATTCTATTTAGATTCCTTATAGGAATCGAGCCCAATTAAGTAAAATACTTGTATTTACCCTATAGCGGAGTTGTTCACATGATAAGATTATTATTTATTTATTATTTAGGCGGAGTTATTTATCGCTCGTAAATAGCAACAAACAAAGTCACTTTAAATCCAAATAAAACATACAATTTTTTTCCACTAGAGTAAAAGTGACTCCTCTCTATGATTAGAAGTTTAGTCTAGCAATACCAACAATTTTTTATTAGAAGAAAAAAAATTAAAACACAGGTCTTTGAATAAACCCCAGCGTGGCTGAATACTGGACAGTCAAATGTCGTTTTCTCGACATTGATCCAAGTGTAGGCGAATTTTCAGATATCGAATCTTGGTTCTCTAACTCATGTTTAATATGTATTTATTTTTAAGCGTGTTATATGTATAAAATGATGATGTACTTCAAACAATATTATTGCTTGGGTGATTGTTAAATCTAAGACGGCTGTGAAAACTGCCGCACCGATTTTCACCCACGTTTCAAGCAATTTTCAGATTCTGAGTCTCGGTTGTTTAATTGTCACTCGAGGGTTAATCAACAACCTGATACTCATTTTCGGTTCACTAAACGTTGTACAAGTCGGAGCCAATGTTCAGAAACCGAATCAGGGTTCCTTACAACTTGCCCAAGCTTCAGCCAATTTTCACCCGTTAGGTCAATGCCAGTTACCCATAGAATATACTTAAGTCAAATATCAGATACTATTTCGCTAATTTGCTTTAGCTAGTCTAAAGCTAAGTACTCACAGCAGCGGATCCGCAGGCGGATGTCATACGATTGGTCGGATTGAGTCGATTTGACTCAAACCGACCAATCGTATGACATCCGCCTGCGGATCCGCTGCTGTGAGTACTTACCTTTAGTCAATCTCTACATATCAAGTGCCGGTTACATACTTATCACCCAAATCCTTAGCCAACTTTGAATCTTAGGTTCGCTAAACTAACTCCAGTTTTAGCAATCTTCAAAATTCAAAATATTGGTTTCTTACCCTTCGGCTAAGGTTGGGTCAATATTCATATATTGACATTATATTTTGCTAAATTTCTGTAAATGTGGTTTATTGTAAAGATGGATTAGTGGTTGCTAACCTACTGAATCTTTATGAACTTAAACTTACACTGGCAAGACTAAAGTGTAAACTATATTGACTTACCGACTGTACATATGTATTTGCACAAGAAGACGTACACTATGAAAGTGTTAGGTTTGTACGGTCTCAATATGTGTTGAGAGTCTAAGACATTAATCATTTATACGAATTTTCGATTTCTTCGTATTTATTTTGTTAATGAAAATTTTATATCCAACACAAAAATCGACTTTGCATTCAGTTACGGCGAAACAGTAATGGTAGACTTCGTTGCTTGTTTGCACTAGCATTCATTAAAGGAAAAGGATTGTGTAATAGTTGCTTTGTTTCTCAATTACCAGCCTTGGTACTACATTAACATTCAAGATCGGTCCAAGACTAACTTTAGTTTTATTGCGATATCGGTGTCATTTATTGTCCAAAACATTGCATAACGTATTGGTTTTAGCCAATAACAATCAATATTGGGTAACTCTGATCTTTCCATGTCTGAGACCAAGCTTGGTATCAAATTATCATCCCTACTTTAGTCTAGCAGTGGGCCATTTTCGGATATTAAGGTTGTGCCAAGGTTGATAAACATTGTTTCAAACAAAAGCTTATAGTGGTATTTTGTTTTAAATGGAGAGCCGCGATTGCTAACATAATTAAGCGTCAAATAAACTGCCACTTTTAATTCTGATAACGCAATATACCTACTATTTATCTATGGTTTATACAATGTTATCAAAAAAGACTACATTAAGTTAAACCTGTCTTTAATGTGGACTTAAAGTACACGTTCCATAAAACGTACATGTTTTGTCGTTAGTAAGTACTTTATTTAAAACACAAGTTAAAACATAAATTTACAAGAGGTAGGTACATGTATAACAGTGTAACATACGTATTCTGTATTTCGTTAGATCAACAAATGCTGGAAAAAATGTCTTAAGCAAAAATTCTATAAAAATGTTGATTAATTTGTTGTGTTTCGATTTGTTTTAATCTTAATAAAGTTGGTAACTCTTTTTGTTAATCAAATCACGGGAAATTCAATGGTCCTACATGATACGTGCGTGACTTCGGAAACAACAAGCATTTGTTGTAAAAAACACAATATTTAATTTGTTTATATTAAACTCTTATCGAGTTTAGTAAAAATTAAAAGAGTATCTGCCTTTATTTCAATCGAAATGGAATCTGGATAAAAGCATATTCAATTTAACCGTTATTTCCGAGATTAAAAGAAACTTTGTAGAATATCATATTTATACAAATACTACGTTACATAACTGATTTATGTCTAATACATCTAAATTTCAAAAATGTGCTATACTAATTATACGCAATATTGGTACTGGTTGCGTTCTTATTGACTTTTATTGACAATAACAAAAGAATTCTCTTTTTCTGGTTTTGTTATATTTTCAATTCATTATAGAAAGAAATTTCTTTCTAATATATAACCGATCTATGTATTTCTAATCAAATTACTAAAGTTTTCATTTAAAAAATACAACTTTATGAAGTAAACCAGAAATCAATGATTATAATTAGAAAAGCCTTATTCAACTAGTCAGTGCTACTCATAAAGACGCTTTAATAGTGTCGAAACGGCTTTTTAATATCTTTAATAACAATTCATAAGAAATACAAAAACGACAATTTCCTATAACTCAAAAAATAAAAAATAAGTAAATCGAGAATGCTCGCTTGTTTTCTTTTGTTATCTGGCCACTAAAATGCCCTCGGCGAGCAATTTAAACCACCCGATTTCAACATCTGGAGACCCACAAGAGAACCTTTTTATGAAATGTGCATCTATGGAATGTGGAGTCAACGCTCTGTATATATAACTGCACATAACGGTGGTATCGTCTGACCTCCGAACACTTGGCAGCGCTGCTGGAGGTAACAGCGAACTATAAGTATCTTCTTATATATAAATTTTGGAGGTCGGTTCGTATCTTCTGTATACTCTATATATGACAAAATAAAACAAGGGAAATAATTTCCCCTTTCTTGAGATTCGGATTCTAGAGATTCCCCTCATCACAAATATAACAAATTTTTAGCAATATATCCACGGGAATACCCGGAAGTCAGGCCGTCTCCTCTGTATGACGGAGGTGACAGCTTAACAGGCATCAATATATATATATATATATATATATATATATATATATATATATATATATATATATTGATAAAGGGTACCTTGTCACCTCCAAAGTAGATACCCAGCATACGTTGTCACCTCATATATAACGTTGTGACCTCCGTTTTCGGAGGTCACAACGTTTTGCCCTGTTTTCGACTGTATAAGCATATAGATGGTGTTAGAAGCCTAAATTCAAATTTTTGTCTGGAGGTGATAACGTCATACTTATACTCACAAAATTAATTTTTAGTTCAGCTGTAGATCGCTGGCGTTGCCGTCGCTGTTAGTTGTATAATTGCCAATACGATGTCACCTCCGCCTGTATATGTTGTTTTTTGTATCATGTACGGTACGTTGCAGGCTCCACACATTGGCAACGTTGTGTACAAGACCTAAACCACTCAGGTATATAGAATTCCATCGAAACCAGTACCCCTGGCGTAGTTTCGGCCATTTCACGCTACCTGAATTTTTGCAGACACTTTTTGGGTATAGTAGCAGCATTTAAATAAATATTTGTAAACTACTCAGAAAATTTAAGGTATCTCTTGAATTGTACATTTTTAAATAGTTAATGATACTTAAGAACAATAAAATAATAATTTCTATTTTATTTAAAAAGTTTTGAACTGAAAACGACTTTCTTTGAGATATGAAAAAAATTAAATAGGAAATACGTTTTAGTCGTAATTATGTATAAATAAAAAATTCATCTTTTTACAAAATGATCATTTCGGATTTACTGGATTATTATTATTTGATTATTATTTTAGGAATTGTCATATGGCATATGATATATTTATTCTCGCATCCACAAAGAAAGATTTAAAATCTTTAAAATCTTCAATATTTTTAGTATTACAATTAATATAATAATTAATATAATTTTCAAAGAAAAATAATTTTACTAAGCAAAATAATGTAACATTTGGTATGTAGTTTGCAAATTTCACCAAATTACCCGGTTAATAAAGTTTTCATTGACATTCTAACTATGTTTACATTTGATGAAGGAAAGAATAAGTCTGAAATACTCATTTTGTAATATATATTATGTAATTAGGAGATCAAGCGATATTTTAAATCCAAGAAGATGTTTAACGCCGAGGCGCCAGCCGAGGCGTTATAACATCTTTGAGGATTTAAAGAAGCTTGATCTCCGTATTGCATAAGTTGTTTTATTTTATTTCGTATTTCAATCCTAATTTCTCCCTTTTAAAATCCATCCGAATTTATTGTATAAAGAAGCAAGTTGCCTTGTCTGTGTCATCATACGCGTAACTAAGGAGATAAAAAGCAGCATGCATGCATGCATGTGGCTATAATGCAACATCAAATTATTTACGTTGCCAACAACAACGGAGATCAAGAACGTCTTGAACTCCGGTATCATTGACAACGGAGATCAAGATATACTTTATATTACTAATTGTGGTATATAAAGAATTGTTTGAAATACGAAATGAAATAAAAAATATTAACTGTTTATATTTTTACATAATTACGACTAAAACATATTTTCTATTAAATTCCATATTGTAGCGGAAAATAAAACCTTACGTCATAATCTTGACATGAAGCTTTACGTACTGAAAGGCTTAAACAGACGTCAGTTTAACATAAAGTGTCGTATTTTTATTATTAGTATAGTCAATTTTTGCATTAAGTTCTTATTTTTTACTATCTAAAGATAGAGACTTGAAATCTTTTCTAATGCCTTTAGTACTGGACCAATATAAAATGTAATATGTTTAATATGGGGGCACGCCCCCCTGGTGGTTGAGACCCCCATTTTGTACCCCTGATTTAATAACGCAACCAAATTGAGCAAAGTTGTGTTGGGAGTGTTCTTGGGGTCGCTGATTATGAATCCAATGAGAAAATTAAAAAATTCAAATAGCAGACCCAAAATGGCGGCTCTAAAATAACGGCCTTTTATATTGAGAATGCGATTTACGCCATTTCTATTGATTCTAGAAAGAAATTCAAAGAATCAAAAAGTGTTTATAATGTGATTTTGCAAAGGACTACGCTATTTTGGTTACCTTATTATGTAACCCCTTCGCTCTGCCCTAGTAGTAGAGTCAATTTCTGCATTAAGTTCTTATTTTTTATTATCTAAAGATAGAGACTTGAAATCTTTTGTAATGCCTTCAGTACTAGACCAATATCAAATGTAATATGTTTAAGATAGGGACACGCCCCCTCGGGGGGTTGAAATCCCCATTTTAAACTCCCAATTTAACAACTCGGGAAGTTTTCAACCAAGTTGAGCAAAAACTATGTTGGAGGGAGCTGTGAGGTCGTTGATTATGAATCAAATAAGAAAATCACAAAATTCAAAATGGCGGACACAAAATGGCGGTATTTTAGATTGAAAATGCGATTTACGCCGGTCCTATTGATTTTAGGGAAAAATGAGAAAAGCCAGAAAGTGTTTAGAATGTGATTCTGCATAGGAATACATAATTCCGGTTACACTCTAAAAAATTCCCCTTGAAGTTGCCTCCATTTCTTGGGGTAAATTTACTTCAAAGTGTAATTTTCATAGGAAGTGGGAAATTTCAATATTATATATGCATGGCATATAATACCGAATTTGTTGAACATATGCATTCTATACGCAATTAAACAATGATTCAATAATAATTACATAGAATGTACCCTATTTTTAAATATTTATATTTATTGGACTTGACCTTATAGTGAAATTGTGCTCTAGAACAAGCACAAGCTTTTATAAAGTATACTATGTTACCTCCATTTTTTGGGGTAAATTTACTTTCAATGTAATTTTCATAGGAAGTGGAAATTTCAATATTAGGTCAATATTAGGTAAAGTTATAACTTTACGCAGGTGTTTTAATGTTAAAATGAAATGTAAGATTGCATTGAAATCGTAATTTTAATCTGTAAATTTATTTAAAAAGGAAACATGACAATGCAAATTTAACCTAATATTGAAATTTCCCACTTCCTATGAAAATTACACTTTGAAGTAAATTTACCCCAAGAAATGGAGGCAACTTCAAGGGGAATTTTTTTAGAGTGTACCTTATTATGTAACCCCTTCACTCTCCCCTACTGAGAAGCCCACTAGGGTTGATTGAAGGGGGTTACATAATAAGGTAACCAAGATAGTGTATTCCTATGCAAGATTACATTCTAAACACTTTTTGACTCTTTGGATTTTTCTCTAAAATCAATAGAAACGGGCGTAAATCGCATTTTCAATCTCAAATACCGCCATTTTGAGTTCGCCATTTTGTATTTCTTAATTTTCTCATTGAACTCATAATCAGGAACACCAAAACCCCCCCAACATGAATTTCACTCAAGTTAATGGAAAACTTCCCGAGTTATTAAATTGGGAGTGTAAAATGAGGGTTTCAACCCCCCGAGGGGTAAAACCGCCATTTTAAACATATTACATTTTATATTGGTTCAGTACTGAAGGCATTAGAAAAGATCTCAAGTCTCTATCTTTAGATAGTAAAAAATAGGAACTTATGCAAAAATTGACTTTACTACTAGGGCAGAGCAAAGGGGTTACATAATAAGGTAATCGAAATAGTGTATTCCTTTGCAAAATCACATGAATTTTTCTCTAAAATCAATAGAAACGGCGTAAATCGCATTCTGAATCTCAAAGGCCGTTATTTTAGGACCGCCATTTTGAATTTTTCAATCTTCTCATTGGATTCATAATCAGTGACTCCAAGAACCCTCCCAACATAAATTTCGCTCAATTTGTTTGCGTTATTAAATTAAGGGTACAAAATGGGGGTCTCAACCACTAGGGGGGCGTGCCCCCATTTTAAACATAGTACATTTTATACTGGTCCAGTACTGAAGGCATTACAGAAGATTTCAAGTCTCTATCTTTAGATAGTAAAAAATAAGAACTTAGGCATGTTTTTTGCAAAAATTTACTCTACTATATAGAATGACTAGATTATTATAAAGCAGGGGGTGAATGAACTTTCGTTCAAAGAGAAAAAATTGCAACACATGAAAAAAAACGTTATAGGTCCTGTAAATGATTCTCCTTAGTTATCGTTTCAAGATTTCAGACGCGACTTCTGTCTTCCTTCAGAGATCAAACTCGTTCTGTAAAGTTTCATTGCCGGATTTATAACATAAATAACTATAAATCAAAAATGTTTCTTTTTATAACATTCTATTCGTAAAAAAAATCCTATACTAACATCCTATCCTATTCGTTTGTTGGCGAAGGAAATGGACATGAGCTCCAGATCTATGTCGCCACTGATCAAGGAAGACCTTAGTATGAGGACTGGACACTTGTTAACAGGTCGACATAATGAAATAAGAAGAGTTGGAGACAAGTCTCATTTGCAGAGATAGGTGAAAAATTTTCATCGCCCAATCTTGTTTCCCTGCATTTTATATTTGGATTTAGGATTGATGCATTATGATTACAATTAAAGTAATTGTCAAACAATCCACATAGTTGATTTGGAAAACCCGTTTGCACATCGCAGCTAGGATGCGTGAACTCTCCTAAAGTCATTCTATTTAGATTCCTTATAGGAATCGAGCCCAATTAAGTAAAATACTTGTATTTACCCTATAGCGGAGTTGTTCACATGATAAGATTATTATTTATTTATTATTTAGGCGGAGTTATTTATCGCTCGTAAATAGCAACAAACAAAGTCACTTTAAATCCAAATAAAACATACTATTTTTTTCCACTAGGGTAAAAGTGCCTCCTCTCTATGATTAGAAGTTTAGTCTAGCACTACCAACAATTTTTTATTAGAAGAAAAAAAATTAAAACAAAGGTCTTTGAATAAACCCCAGCGTGGCTGAATACTGGACAGTCAAATGTCATTTTCTCGACATTGATCCAAGTGTAGGCGAATTTTCAGACATCGAATCTTGGTTCTCTAACTCATGTTTAATATGTATTTATTTTTAAGCGTTTTATATGTATAAAATGATGATGTACTTCAAACAATATTATTGCTTGGGTGATTGTTAAATCTAAGACGGCTGTGAAAACTGCTGCAGCGCTATATTTCCAGCGGTGTGTTGGACGCACCGATTTTCACCCACGTTTCAAGCAATTTTCAGATTCTGAGTCTCGGTTGTTTAATTGTCACTCGAGGGTTAATCAACAACCTGATACTAATTTTCGGTTCACTAAACGTTGTACAAGTCGAAGCCAATGTTCAGAAACCGTTTCAGGGTTCCTTACAACTTGCCCAAGCTTCAGCCAATTTTCACCCGTTAGGTCAATGCCAGTTACCCATAGAATATACTTAAGTCAAATATCAGATACTATTTCGCTAATTTGCTTTAGCTAGTCTAAAGCTAAGTACTCACAGCAGCGGATCCGCAGGCGGATGTCATACGATTGGTCGTATTCAGTCGATTTGACTCAAACCGACCAATCGTATGACATCCGCCTGCGGATCCGCTGCTGTGAGTACTTACCTTTAGTCAATCTCTACATATCAAGTGCCGGTTACATACTTATCACCCAAAACCTTAGCCAACTTTGAATCTTAGGTTCGCTAAACTAACTCCAGTTTTAGCAATGTTCAAAATTCAAAATCTTGGTTTCTTACCCTTCGGCTAAGGTTGGGTCAATATTCATATTATATTTTGCTAAATTTCTGTAAATGTGGTTTATTGTAAAGATGGATTAGTGGTTGCTAACCTACTGAATTTTTATGAACTTAAACTTACACTGGCAAGACTAAAGTGTAAACTATATTGACTTACCGACTGTACATATGTATTTGCACAAGAAGACGTACACTATGAAAGTGTTAGGTTTGTACGGTCTCAATATGTGTTGAGAGTCTAAGACATTAATCATTTATACGAATTTTCGATTTCTTCGTATTTATTTTGTTAATGAACATTTTATATCCAACACAAAAATTGACTTTGCATTCAGTTACGGCGAAACAGTAATGGTAGACTTCGTTGCTTGTTTGCACTAGCATTCATTAAAGGAAAAGTATTGTGTAATAGTTGCTTTGTTTCTCAATTACCAGCCTGGTACTACATTAACATTCAAGATCGGTCCAAGACTAACTTTAGTTTTATTGCGATATCGGTGTCATTTATTGTCCAAAACATTGCATAACGTATTGGTTTTAGCCAATAACAACCAATATTGGGTAACTCTGATCTTTCCATGTCTGACACCAAGCTTGGTATCAAATTATCATCCCTACTTTAGTCTAGCAGTGGGCCATTTAAGGATATTAAGGTTGTGCCAAGGTTGATAAACATTGTTTCAAACAAAAGCTTATAGTGGTATTTTGTTTTAAATGGAGAGCCGCGATTGCTAACATAATTAAGTGTCAAATAAACTGCCACTTTTAATTCTGATAACGCAATATACCTACTATTTATCTATGGTTTATACAATGTTATCAAAAAAGACTACATTAAGTTAAACCTGTCTTTAATGTGGACTTAAAGTACACGTTCCATAAAACGTACATGTTTTGTCGTTAGTAAGTGCTTTATTTAAAACATAAGTTAAAACATAAATTTACAAGAGGTAGGTACATGTATAACAGTGTAACATACGTATTCTGTATTTCGTTAGATCAACAAATGCTGGAAAAAATGTCTTAAGCAAAAATTCTATAAAAATGTTGATTAATTTGTTGTGTTTCGATTTGTTTTAAACTTAATAAAGTTGGTAACTCTTTTTGTTAATCAAATCACGGGAAATTCAATGGTCCTACATGATACGTGCGTGACTTCGAAAACAACAAGCATTTGTTGTAAAAAACACAATATTTAATTTGTTTATATTAAACTCTTATCGAGTTTAGTAAAAATTAAAAGAGTATCTGCCTTTATTTCAATCGAAATGGAATCTGGATAAAAGCATATTCAATTTAACCGTTATTCCCGAGATGAAAAGAAACTTTGTAGAATATCATATTTATACAAATACTACGTTACATAACTGATTTATGTCTAATACATCTAAATTTCAAAAATGTGCTATACTAATTATACGCAATATTGGTACTGGTTGCGTTCTTATTGACTTTTATTGACAATAACAAAAGAATTCCCTTTTTCTGGTTTTGTTATATTTTAAATTCATTATAGAAAGAAATTTCTTTCTAATATATCACCGATCTAAGTATTTCTAATCAAATTACTAAAGTTTTCATTTAAAAAATACAACTTTATGAAGTAAACCAGAAATCAATGATTATAATTAGAAAAGCCTTATTCAACTAGTCAGTGCTACTCATAAAGACGCTTTAATAGTCTCGAAACGGCTTTTTAATATCTTTAATAACAATTCATAAGAAATACCAAAACTACAAT
The DNA here is from genome assembly GCA_929113105.1 of Agrypnus murinus. Taxonomy (NCBI): domain Eukaryota; kingdom Metazoa; phylum Arthropoda; class Insecta; order Coleoptera; family Elateridae; genus Agrypnus; species Agrypnus murinus. The sequence goes on along the minus strand of OV816023.1, from coordinate 72,265,680 downwards.
TTCCTATAACTCAAAAAATAAAAAATAAGTAAATCGAGAATGCTCGCTTGTTTTCTTTTGTTATCTGGCCACTAAAATGCCCTCGGCGAGCAATTTAAACCACCCGATTTCAACATCTGGAGACCCACAAGAGAACCTTTTTATGAAATGTGCATCTATGGAATGTGGAGTCAACGCTCTGTATATATAACTGCACATAACGGTGGTATCTTCTGACCTCCGAACACTTGGCAGCGCTGCTGGAGGTAACAGCGAACTATAAGTATCTTCTTATATATAAATTTTGGAGGTCGGTTCGTATCTTCTGTATACTCTATATATGTCAAAATAAAACAAGGGAAATAATTTCCCCTTTCTTGAGATTCGGATTCTAGAGGTTCCCCTCATCACAAATATAACAAATTTTTAGCAATATATCCACGGGAATACCCGGAAGTCAGGCCGTCTCCTCTGTATGACGGAGGTGACAGCTTAACAGGCATCAATATATATATATATATATATATATATATATATATATATATATATATATATATATATATATATATATATATATATATATATATATATATATATATATATACATGTGTTTTGTAGAAAGTGGCACCCTGCACGATCAATGTAAAAGTGACGCCCTGTGTATATAATTGCAATATAAAACTGGGCATAATGACACCAGCATATATATAGTGCAAATGGCACCCAAGTGTATATTTTTTATATCATAAATTACCAGTTTGGCACCCTCCAACGTTGCCAAATTAGCGGGTGTCGCTTGTCATATTATTCTGATAAACTGGTGGCATTGATATATTTGGTGGTTCAGAATAGAAATATTTTATTTGCATGGTGGCTACTTATAAAACAAATTTATATCAAGTCTTGTTTTATATAAGTTATAACACTTGTAAATTCGAAAGAGCAGATGGAATTGAAGATACATTGAAGATGACAATTCTAGACAAAGCAATGCTCCTTTTATGCAATTTTAGGGGTTTGAGTTTCGAGAGGTCGGAATGACATCACGGAAAAGGAATGTTTTATGTTTAGTGCGGTCGATCCTTTAATCTTTAATGTAACTTAATTAGAACAATAAGTTTAGATTGTTTTCTATATATAGTAAACTAACCTTTGGTGTTAAATTTAAACCTACAATCCATATTAAATAATCTTCAAATTATCCAATTAATATTACTAGTTAAAATTGATTATTTTTTATACAAAGAAAGTTAATTCCATAAAGATTTACGATAAATGAATCAGCTTACAATATTACACTACTGTGCTTTATAAACTCCAAAACTTTATGCCGTATTGTACATAATTTTCTTTTGACTGACAACGACAAGTTGTATACTTAATATGTAAAATAGAATTTCATAAGTTCATACTTTCTAATAAATCTTAACGATGTATCTTAATTTTTTTAATATTTAGTTATTACAGGGTAAGGAAATTATCACTTGCAAATGAAAAAGATTCGATTCTTTTCGTATTTTATCATTTGTGAAAGAATTTTATAGGAGTATTTAAAAATTTATGATTTATTCTTTCAAGAATTAAATTTTAACGAAGGCAGTTTTATTCGTTCGCGAACGAATGCAAAATCAAAATTTCATTCGTGAATGAATACAAGCGGAAATGAATCATTTGTTTTCAGTTCTTGCTTATAGTTCTTACTACTCTGCAGTTTTATTTGTATAAAATCGTTAACCAACTTCATACAATATGGACCGCCACAAATAATTTAATTTAACCAAATATATTAACTATTGTCGATGAACAGACAACAGGAAGACGTTATCAATGTTACAAAGATTTGGTTGGTTCTATAATAATAAATTATAATTAATCACAATAAACCCTTCTTATTAATACTACCACAAAATTTCTTTCAGCGTAAAATAATACCTGTAACTATGAATCCAATTTTCTTAAATGAGATAATTGAAATCTATTTTTGTTTTATCGTCTTATTTATGCGTTAGATATAATTCTGTTATATAAATAGGGATAGTGTTCTGGGAAAATTCACTTGCCATTGTTAAAACTTTATTTTCTTTCTAGAGGCTTTTCAATTTAGTTGGCATTCGGCTTTCAAGTGCTCGTAGTTTTGAATTTCTTAGCTAAAAGTATTTAGCTTTCGCAGTTTTTCATTCCCAAAAAGTGAGTTACTAACTACATGCTTGACCGTTGTGCAATTTGTGATAGGGATTCACTTTAGATAGTTTGTGACTGTAATGGAGGAGTCAAACTATAGAAGAGGATCAAAAACCCCTACAGTCACGTTAGTTAACTTTTCAGGAGATAATCCCAAAATGATCAGTGTTTTCTATACCCAGAACCGTATTTAGTTCAAACACGACTCGTGTCCGTATCAACATCTCATACGGTCATTTCCCAAGATAACCTTGCTCGGCTCAGCCGTATCGGGTTTCTATGCTTGGGTATCCCAACCTATTTAAAGGCTGGAGAAAACTCGCAAGCTCTCCGACTCAACGAATCCTGGGACCCGAGTTTACCGAGAATATCCAGAGCATCTGATTCGCAGTTTTGACTACCTGGAACTATCTAGCAACCAGGTATCTCATAGGACAGTGGTCAGTGCAATTTGGAAAATAATTCACGAAGAGTTGGACATGTCCAAGCTTTCATGAGGATACGGGGCCCAGTGCTGTCAGGAGAACTTGGAAGCGCTCCGTGAAAAACAAGTCAATCTTTTTCATTGTTAGGTAGATAGATGAGACTTGCCTGTATCATATAGAAGTATAGATAGTATAAAAATTCTACATTCGATGATGAAAGATTCAAGAAAAAACGTGAAACCATACATCTATGGTGCTTTTAACCCTTATATTTCCACCCCTATTGTGTTGCTAGCTTCGTAACATGGGTGCTATGGATTATCTAGTGCTAAGTTTTGAAAAGGATAGAACAAATTGGCGGGGCTGGCGTTAACTTAGCCTCCCCTCTCTCGAATTTACCTTTAAGTAGCTCTGGAACTAAAATGGTGTTAGCTTTAAAATTTGGGTGCTAGACGATGCTAGGTAAGAGCATCCTAGTGCTAGTTTTCAACGGAAATCTATGAATTGGACGGGCACAAGTTAACGGGCCCTATATTATATATTACTAATTTTTTTCAAAATTTGTTGGCAATAACCCTTATATCTTTCAATAAGATGGATGACGTTACTTTTCTTATCCGCTCATATAAATTTCTAGAATTCGTTCCATCCGTTTCCGAAATGTCTACAATTTAATTTGCTCCAAGTTTTTGGTTGAAACAATTCGATTGCTGAAGTGAAATTGTTTACAAAGTGAGATTTCCAAAAAGTGTTTTTGGTCATAACTTCTACCACTTTGATAACTTTAATATTTCTATAATACTTTACCAAACAAGCTTCACTGCTTTCAGCACAGAAAATATTACAATAAGCAGTGAAGGTAATGATGTACCTAGCTAGTACAGAAAAAATAGAGGTGAGATTTAGAGTGGATGATAACATGTTTTAAATGTTTTTATTTTACCTAAAGTATTCTCTATTCAGAGAAGTAAGAGCTGGTTTAGTCTCAAAATTACCATTTGAGTGTAACATGTGCTACTTCCACGAAACTGTTTGTTGTCCGGAAAACCCAAAAAGACTCGATATTAACATTTCCTCTGTCACTGCTGTCATAAATGCTGTTGGCGGCTACACATAGTTAGAAATATTACATAAACCATGGATATTCCTTGTTTTAGTTTTACCCTACATAAAAATGTTCATACTATGGTATGCAATGCTTGGGAAGAAATAGCTTGGAAATCCATGAGAAGCTGCGGAACAAGAAGCTAGATTGGCCATAGAATGTTGAAATATAGATGAGAATGGCACACCAATGATCGCAGTTGTCTGTGATGGCAGTTGGACAAAACGATCTTATTGTGGTGGAGGAAATTGTAATTCTCTCTCTGGAGTGGCTGCAATTTTTGGAGCTCAAACAGACAAGTCTGTGTTTGTCAAAGGGCCGAGAACAAAGAGGAACAGGTCCCAGAAGATACATGTTACAAAAATTGGACTGCATCATCAACAATCACAGAAAAAAGAAGATTAAGACGTACTTGGTAGCAATCTAGAGCCCCTCAAGGTGAGGGGCTCTAGCCTCAAGGTAAAACACCTCTGAATAGTGCTAGTCAACAACTAAAAAGAGAAATTCAAGCGAGTAAAGAATGAATCAATTGAAGCGTATCTAAGAAAACAAACGACTGGCAGCAGCACTATTCTCTTTGGAAAGCTACAAACAAGCTGAAAGGGCCAATAACCCAAATTCCTTCAATAAGACAAGAAGCTGGAAAGTGGACAAAAAATAACGAACAAAAAGCAAATAATTTTGCGATTCATTCAAGATGAAGCCTTGCTTCACCTAAGGAAGTAATGTCTGAAATCAAAGACAACATCAATCCGAAAAAGTTCCAGGGTTCGATGTAATAACTGGTGAAGTGTTAAAGCAGTTACCAGGGAAAGCTACAGTTAAGCTGAATTACCTAATAAACGCTGCCTTTAGATTAAAGTACGTGCCTAGGTTGTGTAAAGACACAGAGGTCATTATGATTCCCAAACCTGGTAGGTCACCTCATGAAGTTCCATCTTACAGAGCTATATCTTCACTACTTGTAATATCGAAGTTATTTGAAAAATTATTGTTAAAAAGACTAAAACCTATCATTGAAGAGAGAAATTTAATTCAATAGAAACATTTAACCATTGATCAAGTACATAGAATCACTAATATTATAGAAGAAAATAATGTCTGTTTTACATCTTTCTTGATGTAGTACAGGGATTCGATAAGGTATCGATGAAGGTCTAAATTATAAACTGAAACTATTCTTGCCAAAGCAATATTCTCAAATCTTGAAGTCTTACATTTCTGACAGATACTTCGGGATCAAGCAGGAAGGTGCTTATTCTGAATTGAAGGAAATTAAAGCAGGAGTGCCGCAAGGAAGTGTTACTAGGACCGATCTTGTATCTCTTGTACACTTGTGCTATTCAAGCATTAGAAAACAACACCTTTGCTACTTTTGCTGATGACACAGCTATATTAGCAGTAAAAACAACCAATGCAGAAGCCATAGAAAAATTACAAATGGTTCAGTTTTGGGGCTGTACCAAACAAAGTAACACCGACACCATCCAACGATTCCAAAATAAAGTGTTAATTGAGGTGTCTAGTAGATGCATTTGAAGACTTGATAGTGGAATTTCCAGAAAATTTTAAAAATCAGAGAAAAACTACAAAGAAACAGAAGCACAAACTTGATTGCAAGCTGATTCTCACAATGTCTGATTGAACAATATAGAAAAGAGTTATTAACTACTTCATTATTTGGTAAAGTTTGTAAGACACACAGGTTGTGCTTCAACCGTTACTGGAATCCTTTATACAGAGTTTCTTTCTAGAGCCACAGCTTGGGGAAAAATAATGAAGATAGAGCTAAATGTTTGTTAGAAACGAAATTTGGTTTTCGCATTTCTAGTTGTGGACTTTTTATAAACGCGAAATGGCCACTTCTCGGTGCTTCAACAGACGGTATAGAAGAAAATTCTGGACACTTAGTAGAAATTAAATGTCCTTTCACGGCCAGGAATTACGAGATAAATGAAGCAATTCAAAAAAATAGATGGTTATCTAGAAAAGGATGGTGACCAAGGCCGAATGAAAAAGATAATTATTTTTATCAAGTACAAGGACAATTAAGTATCTCTTCAAAAAAGAAATGGTATTTTGCCGTTTGGACTTAAAGAAATTATTTACTTGAAGGTTGAAGTTGATGAGTTTCTTCAGAGAAATATGTCGCCAAGATTACACGCATTTGATTATAATTGCCTCTTGCCAGAAATAAGCATAAGCTTTAATTTAAAATATGTCAACTTTTAGTCATTGTTTCCGAAAACAATTAAATGAGAAATCAATTAAACAAGGTGAAATTGTCATCGATATATATTTAAGATATAAGCCTTATATAGAAAATTTAAAATAAAAAAACAATCAAGAAGTAGGTATAGTACTTATCAGTAGCTTTTTTTTGTTTATAAATAAGTAATACTAGAATACTTGAATAAATGGCAAAAAACATTATTTTTTATAAAGAACACTTTCAAACACCTGCAAATCCTAAATTGACAGTCCAAGGTGGTAAATAAATCCCTTGAACCGTTATTTCTCACCATCTGGTGTTATTTTAAATTTTGTTAAAATATGTTTTAAGCTTAAGGGGTAGATACGCATTTTTATTACCTGCTAATTCATCCCTTAAGAATACCGATGTCTTTAATTTTTTACAGTTAGGACGTTACGTTTGCTGGCAAATGTACGATATTTTGCCATTTGTATTTGTGGAGATTTGACAATTAAACAAATAGATTTTGTTTATTGTTTCCAGCCTTATTTTGTGGAACTCCATAATCATGAAATAAATAAAGATTATTAAAAGTTTCACAGTTTTATTAAAATATAACCTGACAATATTGTTTCGACAGCTATGCTGTCATTATCAAAGGTAATATAATTATAAACAAACACGTCGCTAAGGTAGATACAAAATAGGTAACTAGATAAAATAATAATAATAATCATAATTAAACATCTAATACTTCCAGTAACGTAATAAACAAATAAATAATTCCAGTAAAACAAATAGATAATTCATACAAAACGTCTTATGCAGTCTATAGCAGAAAGTTGCTTATGTCCTCTTCTATTCAATGGTGTGATAATACAAATTTTTGATCATAGTGTGTTTTGTCCGGTTCTTCTAATTTCTTAAATTAAAAGTATTACACAATTCCTCTTTTTATAGAGATTACACAGATTATATATTTAAATAAGTGTATACATATACTGTTCAACAAATGAACTGGACAATTTGTTTATATTGGTATTTGCGTATATTTTATTAATAAAAATATGATTATGTTAATACGTAAGTTGATATTGAAGCACAATACAATTAAATATGCTTGATATAAGTACTATAAAATAAATACTCAATGGTTTTATGGGAAATATTTAAATATTTAAAAAATTACACCAATCTGTGCAAATGGTGCAGTTCATTAGTTGAGCAGTATATTTGTACACCGAATTGACCTAATACATTCATAAACATATTTCAATTGTACTTTTTATTTATCTTTTAGTAGGTTTGTTTACGCCTGGTACAAGGTTGAAATGCAATCGACTGGGTTATATTGGGTATTACAGAGTTGCCAAATGTCGGGTGTCACTAAATGCAATAATTGTTAAGTAGTCACATTGACAAATATTATATAAAAATATACACCTGTATATTAACGAGCGCCGCCTGGTGGAGACCCTCTAGAACTAATTTGTATATAGCTATATAAAATATGTCAATTTGGCACCCAACCAACAGTTGTGTTTTTTTAATGTAGATGGGGCTGTATTGTATACACTCTATTTCCAGCTAAAAACAGTCTGACACCCAATGCTGGGTGTCGGATTGCAAAATTGGGTGCCACTCTTACAATGAATATGCAATTTTGGTGTCACAAAGACAAGATATATATATATATATATATATATATATATATATATATATATATATATATATATATATATATATATATATATATATATATATATATATATATATATATAGTAGTCTCCAAAGTAGATACCCAGCGTACGTTGTCACTTCATATATAACGTTGTGACCTCCGTTTTCGGAGGTGACAACGTTTTGCCCTTTTTTCGACTAAATTCAAATTTTTATCTGGAGGTGATAACGTCATACTTATACTCACAAATTTAATTTTTAGTTCAGCTGTAGATCGCTGGCGTTGCCGTCGCTCTTAGTTGTATAATTGCCAATACGATGTCACCTCCGCCTGTATTGTAGTTTTTTGTATCACGTACGGTACGTTACAGGCTCCACAGTTTGGCAACGTCGTGTACTAGACCTTAAGCATTCAGGTATATAGAATTCCATCGAAACTCATACATCTGGCGTGGTTTCGACCATTTCACGCTACCTAAATTTACACGTACTTTTTTAGGATTACTAGCTGCATTTAAACTAGTATTTTTAAAGTACTCAGGAAATCTAAGGGATCGCTTGAATTGTACATCATTTTCAAATAGTTGTATGTTCGAAAAACGTGATCGGATAAAAGGTGCAAATATATAAGAAATGACATTGATTATGGTTTAAAAAAATAAACTAATAATTTCTATTCCATGTAAAAGGTTTTGAATTTAAACGAGCTCCTTTGAGATATGAAGAGATTAATATAGGAAATATTTTGTAGTCGTAATTATGTAAAAATAAAAGGTTATCTTTTTCCAAAATGATCATTTCGGATTTATTGGATTATTATTTTTGGAATTATCATATGATACATTCAATCTTGCATCTACAAAAGAAGATTTAACTTTAAACATTCTTACAGTATTCTAATTCATAAATTTTTAAAGAAAAAAATGGTATTAAACAAAATGATGTAGCATTTGATATGTGGTGTGCAAATTCACTTGTGCTCACCACATCCGATTAATGAAGTTTTAATTTACATTATAAGTATGTAGTATGTATACAACTGACGAAGTAAAGAATAAAAGCGAAATGATCATTTTGTAAAAAAATATTAACTCTTTTTATATTTACATAATTACGATTAAAACATATTTCCTATTAAATCTCCATTTCTTTTTCATATTGTACCGGAAAATAAAACTACGTCATAAGCCTGACAGAAACTTTACGGTACTGAAAGGCTTCAACAATCTCAAATTTGACATAAGGTGTCGCATTTTTTATTACAAAATGACTAAATTATTATTTTATTATTAAGCAGGGGATGATTAAACTTCTGAAACCATGATTTAAACTTGGCACAGAGTTTCTTTTTAAGAAATCCTGTTGGTAAAAAGTTTGTTAGCGAAAGAAATAGATATGAGCTCCAGATCTATGTCGCGACTGATCAGGGAAGACCTTGGTATGAGGGCTTGCCGTAGAAGTACTGGACACTTATTAACATCTCGACTTAAAGAAATAAGAAAATCGGAACCAAGTCTAATTGGCAGAAGTACGCGAAAAATCTTCATCGCTGTATCTTGTTTACGGATGAGATAATTTTTACTATTAAAGAAAAATCTAATCGTCAAAAGGACAAATGTATGCTAAAAGCTCTAAAGAAGCTACTGCTGCAGTTGGCAATGTTCTGCGTGGTCATCATTCAACAAGGTTGATGGTTTGGTGGGGAGTAAGTTGGCATGGTGTGATAAAAAACTTTATTTTTGCAACCAAGGTGTTAAAACCACTGTCAAAGTGAATCGAACAGAAACTCTTGAGAAGGTGGTTTTGCCGCTTAGATCAGACTTTCATTTTAAAACCAACACTGGATTCTCCAGCAAGACGCAGCCCACACAACAGGAAGTTCACAATTGTGGCTTGCAGAGAATGTGCCTAAGTTTATTAAGAATGAAGATTGGCCTCCTGAAAGGCTAAATTTAAATCCTTTGGATTATAAGCTTTGGGTTAAATTAAAGGCAATGGTTTGCAGAAAACGACATGCATCAATGGAATCCTTGCAACGCAGTTTCTCCAAAGCGGTTTAGAACTTTCCTATAGAAAAAGTACGTGCTGCTATAGATGAATGTCCAGATACATTTTGGATTGTAAATATTATGATTTATAGTAATAACTTCTTCTCCTGTAGCCATCCATATCTTGTGCTTTAAAAAATTCTAAATTGTCTAGTAACAGTGTTCATTGACACGTTCACTAATCAATTATTCTATATCGACAATTTATGGATGGTAATGGAACAATCTACAGAGTACAACATAAGGACTGTATCGAAAAGAAAGTTGACACCTTTAGACTCATATACCTTTTATAATTATCTAATACTTTTAACAATTTTATAATAAAACAACGCTTTAATGTCTAGAAAATTTAATAATTTACAGAAACATAAACAATTATTATTATTTTGCCCGTTTTCCCACTTTCTTTTTTAGGTTAGGTATTAAGTTTTGGATGACTTCGTTCGCTTTGGTGGCCTTATTCAATTTTTTTTAAATCTTCTAGGCTAGTTGCAGCTTCAACGTTTTTCTGAAGATGTCGTTTAATAATAGTCCAATATCTTCAATAGAACGTGCTTCAGGGTAGTTTGGAGGATTAGGCTCTTTCTCGTTAAAATTGATATTATGCTGTTGATATTAAAATAAAGTAGGCGCTGTATGCTTTTTAATCATTGGCGCCAGTCCTTCTGGAAACATACTTTTCGATATAAATTTACATTCAAATTTGATTAAATAAATAAATAATAGTAGATTACATACCGAGGCGGGAAGTGTTTCATTCCTGTCGAGAGCTAAGATAGCTCACCGAGGGCCCAGGCCCGAGGTGAGCTAATGCTCGAGACAGGAGGAAACGTCCCGCCGAGGTTTGTATACTATTTTATTCGGAATCATCATATTTTTTAACAAATAATAATTATTTACAACTGACAACTGAAGTGACAAACTTGACCTAATAATGCACCCGCCCTCTACCGAGCAAACTACGAACTTACAACAGGTCGGGAATGATCACATTCCTGACCAAGAGAGGGATAACAGGTAGGGAATGATTACATTCCTGACCAAGAGAGGGAATTAAAAGTAAGTTAGGAATGGTTAATTTCCCACCCTCTGAGGCGGTTAGGAATGCACATATTACCATATGATTCCGAATAAAAATGTAAACATAGTTAGAATGTCAGTTAAAACTTCCTGAACCGGATTTGGTGAAATTTGTACACTACATAACAAATGTTACATTATTCTGTTTATAAAATTATTTTTCTTTAAAAATTTATTAATTGTTGTACTGTAAGAAAATCTTAAAGTTAAATCTTTCTTTGTAGGTGCGAGAATGAATATTTCATATGCTATATGACAATTCTGAAAGTTATCAAATAGTAATAACCCAAAAAATCCGAAATGATCATGAATGAACACTTTATTTATACATAATTACGGCTAAAAAGTATTTCCTATTTAATCTCTTCGTATTTCAAAGAAAGTCATTTTCAACTCAAAATCTATTAAATAGAATAGAAATTATTACTTTATTGTTTTAAACCATCATCAACTATTTGAAAATGACGTACAATTCAAGCGATCCCTTAAAAATATTAGTTTAAATGCAGCTACTATTCCCAAAAAAGTATGTTTAAATTTATGTAGCGTGAAATAGTCCAAACCACGCCAGATGTATAAGTTTCGATGGAATTCTATATACCTGAATGCATAAGGTCTAGTACACGACGTTGCCAAACTGTGGAGCCTGTAACGTACCGTACGTGATACAAAAAACTACATATACAGGCGGAGGTGACATCGTATTGGCAATTATACAACTAAGAGCGACGGCAACGCCAGCGATCTACAGCTGAACTAAAAATTAAATTTGTGAGTATAAGTATGACGTTATCACCTCCAGATAAAAATTTGAATTTAGGCTTCTAACACCATCTATATGCTTATACAGTCGAAAAAAGGGCAAAACGTTGTCACCTCCGAAAACGGAGGTCACAACGTTATATATGAGGTGACAACGTACGCTGGGTATCTACTTTGGAGGTGACAAGGTACCCGGTAGTACATTTCCAAATGTTTTATGCGTTACACATTCAAAATGTAACATGAATACATACATGAATGTAAAAAGGCAACTAATGGAAAAAAATTGTGTCTTTTTTGACTTAGTGGTATGGAAGTGCGTAAAACTGAAAAATTAAGTTCTTCAAAATTATGATTTACACCAAAATAAATTATAAAGATTAATTTATCAGCATTAAAAACGGTTTTAAAAATAATTAGAAGTAGATATTAGTGAAAATACACGAAACTTAGGAACATTTGTTCTACAGCGCCCCTAGTGTTCATATTAGGTACAAATAAACCTCAGATTCGGATTCCTCGTACCCAAAAACCCCCAGGGAGACCTTTTCCCAGTAAAAATATTTGAATTTAAACGAAATTTAATTTTTATAGCGCTTCAAACTTCAAAATTAAAAATCTCCCTTAAAATCGCTAACCTACAGAAACTAAGAAATTACTTTTCTATTAAGGACCCAAATATTCGAAAAAACTTGAAATCTCCTCATACCCAGACGGCTGCTGTTGAGTGTATGTATTATGTTCTTCAGGAAGTCCATCATTTAATTTCGAAATGTATTTATTACCTGGTAATAAGGTGATTTTTTGGAACAAATTCAACAATAAAATAACGCACACTGAAAATTTGAAACAAAAAACAAATCAAAAGAATGCAAATAAAACAACGATGCGATCGAGTGAGATGGAGATACGTAGAAAGCGAGATGGGGCTACGTAAAAAGTGAGTAAGTAACATTTTCTACATTGAATTGAATATTTTCTTTAAAATTACTCGTAAAAATAGAATTCACACTTCACTGTCTTCTTCATGGATAGGCCACAATCTTATAAATAATACTTTTTCCGATTCGGACTTTTGTTTCAAAGATAGGGCGATGTAAACTGCAGATTTATTAAAATTGAAACGGATTTTGAAGCAGTTCGAACCGAGATATGCACTTATTTGTAGTATTTCGTCCCATAAGCGCCAATGTTATTTTAACAATTTCAAAACCTTATAAAAATGTATAGGCTATAAAATTATTTTTGAATTTCATACAACACAATGCTTTTTTTCTCTACTTTACGACCATGTAAATATCTCAAATTTCCATTTTAAAGCCCTTTTCCATGGTCCAATTTTTCCGACCAACCTAAAAGGTAGGTAGGTCCATGTTTTTCTTGTTAGTACGAACATTTTATTTTGGAAATCTAATTACAATGGGTGCTTCAAGAGTAGACCTGGATAGTTATCAATATTTAAATATGAGTGCCTACTTAATCTAAGAAGTCCTTTTTGTTTATGTGATTTCCAGTTAAGTCCATCTAAGTAACAGGCTCTATTCAAAAGGTTGTTTTTAGGAGATCAGATTTATAAACACGACAAATTATTGTACTATCTAGAAAGTGCATTAAAATGCCAAACTAGTGAAACTGACTGTTCCAAGTGAAGGTTGTTTTTTAACCTCAGTAATACTCCACTAGTATTGAGCCTATCGACCTCACGTACGTTAAGCTCCAATCGGGTACCGAGGAGGTACCGTAAAGCTCCTTCAAAACCGAAAAGGCTGTTTTTGTTTCAGCGAACGTCATTTACAAATAGAAAGCTTCAATTACGTAATTTGCTTGCACTCTGGTCACGTTCGGCACCTGACAGTACAATCTGAATTGTCATACATTGGAAAAAGAAAGTTGTTATCTATTTGTTTACGTGCCAATGTTCATAGGGGAAATTTACTATACTGACTATGGACGCAAACATTTACTGGAAGTGAATAACAATTATATTTACCCAAGATTAAATGTTTGACAATCATGAATCACTTTAAATAGGTCAATAGTAAACAAATAATAACAACTTGCACTTAGAACAAATTAGTAAAAATAGATCAATGAATGAACAATAATAATGATAATGAATCAACTAGAAAAAAACAATAATTAACACAAAAGAAATAATGAGTATCTAACAATATTATAATAAAATAATGATATGAAAAAACGCACACAATAATAATCAAAACAAATGCTGACTAGAAAAATAATGTTTATGTCTGTCAGGAATAAAAATTTGACCGTATTCCCCAAACGTCATTAGTCATTACGATAACTGACAAGTGGAAGGAAGTTCACGTGTATAAACTTAGGATGCGAATTTATCAAAATTATATTGATCTGGAGTTACTGGAGCAAGAAATCTACTTAATATTTTTAATTACAACCTTCAATACTAGTTTAAAGTGGGAGAACCATACTGCAATTTCACGTAAGCTTATATAATTATAATACGCCTACAAACTTAGATAAATCTGAAAAACGGTGATAAATTTTATCAATTTTTGGTCTCTTTGCATTTCTTTTCTCAAGTAAGTATTCAACATTTTGTTGAAGTCTTACGTGAAAATGTAGTTCATACTTTGTAGTTTCCGGGAAAAAAATGTTTCATTTGGTTTGTAAATATTGTTACTACAGTATCGCACGTTTTGCATGTTTTAGCACACAATTTCTAAGGGATTAAATATGCTGCTTTTATTAGATCTAGCGGAACCTATTACGGACAAAAAATTTGTGTTATGTATATCGTTCATAATCTACAAGCTTAATCATTAATGAATAGCAAAACAATAATTAAACTATGTAATCCCTTCTTAAAATGAAATAGGACATCATTCAGAAAGACGTGTATAGAAGGTGTAAATAGATTAGAATGATAACGGAAAATGGCGCTGCCACAAAAGACAATTGTCCTCCGCACTTGCAGTAGCGGCTTTGATAGCGGCTAATCTCAAAGAAAATAGCAATCGCATTTCTTCTTATTCAACTTTAACTTTGACGGGTTCATTTCCTGTGTGTACAAAATCATCCTGTTACATCCGCCTACAAAATATTTAAATATTTTGACATATGAATCTAGCGGCATGATAAAATTACGAACTAATCAAGCTCGAATAATAACAAACCACATTTGGTTTTTATAATGTACATACGAATTATATGTGTTACGAAATTGTTAAAAAATGCTGCAAATTATATAGGACGCTTTCGTTGACCCATCATCATGAATGTATAATAATTGACTGATTTTCTATTTACTAATTCTGCATTCTTTTTAGAGGTTTAAAGACGCATTTAAAAAGAATAATCATCCTTTTACTTATAAATTACAATATGTACTTTTGTTTACCGGCGTGAAGTTAGCAGCTAAAAGCTAGCAGCCAAATTCCCGAAAGTACCCGAATGCCCATAGGCGGAGGGTTTAAGTAAATATTAAATAGCAGCATTTAATAAAAATAATTAAGACATCAAGGCGTCATCCTTTCCAATTTAAAATCAGTGTGGGAGTACATGATAAGGTAACACATCATTTTCCAAAAGGACAACCCCTTAGCAGCCGTTTAAGGGTAGCTGCCATCAACCCCTAACTAAAAAAATAATTTAAATATGAAGGCGTCATACTTTCCAATTTAAAATTGGTGTGGGAGTACATGATAAAGTAACACATCATTTGCCAAAAGGACTACCCCTTAGCAGCCGTCTAAAGGTAGCTGCTATCAACCCCTAACTAAAATAAAATAATTTAAATATGAAGGCGTTATCCTTTCCAATTTAAAATCGGTGTGGGAGTACATGATAAGGTAACACATCGTTTGCCAAAAGGACAACCTCTTAGCAGCCGTCTAAGGGTAGCTGCCATCAACCCCTAACTAAAAAAATAATTTAAATATGAAGGCGTCATCCTTTCCAATTTAAGATCGGTGTGGGAGTACATGATAAGGTAACACATCATTTGCCAAAAGGACAACCCCTTAGCAGCCGTCTCAGGGTAGCTGCCATCAACCCCTAACTAAAAAAATAATTTAAATATGAAGGCGTCATCCTTTCCAATTTAAGATCGGTGTGGGAGTACATGATAAGGTAACACATCATTTGGCAAAAGGACAACCCCTTAGCAGCCGTCTCAGGGTAGCTGCCATCAACCCCTTTCTAAAAAAAATAATTTAAATATGAATGCGTCATCCTTTCCAATTTAAGATCGGTGTGGGAGTACATGATAAGGTAACACATCATTTGCCAAAAGGACAACCCCTTAGCAGCCGTCTCAGGGTAGCTGCCATCAACCCCTAACTAAAAAAAATAATTTAAATATGAAGGCGTCATCCTTTCCAATTTAAGAGCGATGTGGGAGTACATGATAAGGTAACACATCATTTGCCAAAAGGAAAACCCCTTAGCAGCCGTCTCAGGGTAGGTGCCATCAACCCCTTTCTAAAAAAAATAATTTAAATATGAAGGCGTCATCCTTTCCAATTTAAGATCGGTGCGGGAGTACATGATAAGGTAACACATCATTTTCCAAAAGGACAACCCCTTAGCAGCCGTCTCAGGGTAGCTGCCATCAACCCCTAACTAAAAAAATAATTTAAATATGAAGGCGTCATCCTTTCCAATTAAAGATCGGTGTGGGGGTACATGATAAGGTAACACATCATTTGGCAAAAGGACAACACCTTAGCAGCCGTCTCAGGGTAGCTGCCATCAACCCCTAACTAAAAAAAGATAATTTAAATATGAAGGCGTCATCCTTTCCAATTTAAGATCGGTGTGGGAGTACATAATAAGGTAACACATCATTTGCCAAAAGGACAACCCCTTAGCAGCCGTCTACGGGTAGCTGACATCAACCCCTAACTAAAAAAATAATTTAGATATGAAGGCGTCATCCTTTAAAATTTAAAATCGGTATGGCAGTACATGATATGGTAACACATTGTTGGCCAAAGGGACAACCCCTTAGCAGCCGTCTAATGGTAGCTGCCATCAACCCCTAACTAAAAAAAGTAATTTAAATATGAAGGTGTCATCCTTTCCAATTTAAAATCGGTGTGGGAGTACATGATAAGGTAACACATCATTTGCCATAGGGACAACCCCTTAGCAGCCGTCTAAGTTTAGCTGCCATCAACCTCTAACTAAAAAAAATAATTTAAATATGAAGGCGTCATCCTTTCCAATTTAAAATTGGTGTGGGAGTACATGATAGGGTAACACATCATTTCCCGATTTTAAATTGGAATGGATGACGCCTTCATGTTTAATTTTTTTTTAGTTAGGGGTTGATGGCAGCTACCCTTAGACGGTTGCTAAGGGGTTGTCCTTTTGGCAAATGATGTGTTACCTTATCATGTACTCCCACACCGATTTTATATTGGAAAGGATGACGCCTTCATATCTAAATTCTTTTTTTTAGTTAGGGGTTGATGGCAGCTACCCTTAGACGGCTGCTAATAGGTTGCCGTTTTGGCAAATGATGTGTTACCTTATCATGTACTCCCACACCGATTTTAAATTGGAAAGGATGACGCCTTCATATTTAAATTATATTTTTTTAGTTAGGGGTTGGTGACAGCTACCCTTAGACTGCTGCCAAGGGTTTGCCGCTTTGGGAAATGATGTTTTACCTTATCATGTACACCCACACCGATTTTAAATTGGAAAGGATTACGCCTTCATATTTAAATTATTTTTTTTTAGTTAGGGATTGATGGCAGCTATCCTTAGACGGCTGCTAAGGGGTTGTCCCTTTGGCCAATAATGTGTTACCATATCATGTACTGCCACACCGATTTTAAATTTTAAAGGATGACGCCTTCATATTTAAATTATTTTTTTAGTTAGGGGTTGATGGCAGCTACCCTTAGACGGCTGCTAAGGGGTTGTCCTTTTGGCAAATGATATGTTACCTTATCATGTACTCCCACACCGATTTTAAATTGGAAAGGATGACACGTTCATATTTAAATTACTTTTTTTAGTTAGGGGTTGATGGCAGCTACCATTAGACGGCTGCTAAGGGGTTGTCCCTTTGGCAAATGATGTGTTACCTTATCATGTACTCCCACACTGATTTTAAATTGGAAAGGTTGACGCCTTGATGTCTTAATTATTTTTATTAAATGCTGCTATTTAATATTTACTATAACCCTCCGCTTATGGGCATTCGGGTACTTTCGGGAATTTGGCTGCTAGCTTTTAGCTGCTAACTTCACGCCGGTCTTTTGTTTTGGCGATGATTGAAGTAGATTTTTTATTTATTTAGGTTTCCTTGAGTTATTCTTATTATTCTTTACTAGGAAGTCGTAAAATTAAAAAACTGATGATAAGTCGAGGAAAGTATGAAACAAAAGTCGCTTATTTACGATTTGCGTGCGAACTGAAAGGTAAAAATGTATGCATGCATTTTTATGATAGTATATGTCTTGGGGATGAACTTCCAATAATTCGTCAAAAATCGTTCTGTACGGTGTTCTAGGGGTGGTTTTATGATAAAACTATCAATTTCTGATTTTTGCACTAATCATAGGCTTTCTGATGGCACTAACAGTAATTACAGTAAAACCTGTGAATCTGACCACCTGTTTAAACTGACCCTCTGGTCATATTGACCACTTTTTCTCAGTCCCTCCAAAAATCCCATTACTTTAATGTATTTTATACTGTATAAACTAACCACTTCTCTTTTGTGACCATTGACCACATTTACCTTGAATATTTGTTTAAAAATGTTTATGTAATGTGACCATTAGCCAAGGGATTACTTATAACAGTTAGAACGAATCTTCTAAATGTTTAAGTAGGCATGTACATGTAAATTGCATTTAAAGAATTTCTAAGAATGCATCATAATCCCTTAATAGTGACCAGTTGGGCTCAGGTATTTCCAAGTTTTAAGACTTTATTTCTGCTTCTGAGAAATTCATTAGCTGCAAACATTCACATTAGTAACCCTTGGATAGTTTTAAAATTGTTTTATAAAATCAGTCTTGTTTCATCTGTTGATTGAAACCATCGTGTTAATTAGTGCGATGAATATGTCTTATGCAAGAAAAACAAAAGCTGTTAGAATTTTTAAAAAATCACAGTGAATGAAAAACTGCGGAACATTTTGGTATTAGCAAAACAACAGTAAATAATATTTAAAAAAAAGAAAATTAGAATATCAACAACGTTACGAAGAAGATGCTTTAGACTCCTTCAAAAAAAGACATTTAACAGAATTTGAAGTGGTTAATTGATTAACTTTAAATTGGGTTTTAAAAAGGCTCTGTGTAAATGCAAGACTTATGTTTATTTATTTATTTATTTAAACTGTAGACTACAGTATAACCAATTACAGTCTACAGGATATTAACATGAACATAACATAACATATTCACAAGCAGTTTATAACCTACCACAACCAATAAAAAGAACTTAATAATTTCATGGTAACTTAATAATAAATTCGAGTGCTAGATATGAATAAAAAAAGAAAAAAATATATATATATACATACACATAGTATATATACACACATACAAATTAAAGTAGGTAATTAAAATCAATTTTACATTATTACACATTCTTCATTTAAGAATTAGTGGTTTTAAGTGCAGATAAACATGTTTTTTTGTAACTTTTAAAACTTGGATGAAATATATCTATTTCTTTCGAATGTTTATTTATTAAACTACATGCTACATATATAGGTGACTTTAAGAGTTGATTTGTTCGAGCTCTAGGTAAGTAAAACGTTGATGGATTTCTTGTTGTTAACTTTGGAACTAAAAAGTTTATTCGTTCAAGAATATCACACGATTCAATTAAATTATGTAAAATTTTATAAAGTAGTATAAGATATGCATACTGACGCCTACTCTCTAACGAATGCAATTTATATGATTTAAGAAGATTGTTGTAGGGAACAAAGGCAGGATAGATTCCAGTAGATCTCAAATCAAGGTATCTAACGAATCTTTTCTGTACTCTTTCAACCGTTAGTATATTATTGTGGTAGAAAGGCATCCATATTACCGAAGAAAATTCTAGTTTCGACCTGACATAGCTATTATATAATGTAAGCAGAGTTTGTATTTGTTTAAAATTTGACGAATTTCTAATAATAAATCCTAAGGCTCTCAAGGATTCATTAACGATTCTCTCTGTGTGTATATGGAAAGTCAATTCTTTATCAAACACTATTCCCAGATCCCTTATGTTCTCTTTTGTAATTAATGGTATATCATTCATATTATACTGAAATTCTATAAAATATTGCTTTTTTGTGTATGTCATTTTACAACATTTATCTATATTAAAATAAAGCATGTTTCTCTGACTCCACTGAGTTATATTATCAATATCTGTTTGTAATGAATTACAATCTCGAACAGTTTTAATTGTTTTCCATATCTTAAAGTCATCGGCAAACAATGCTTGTTTTGAGTTCCCAACCACCCCTGAAAGGTCATTTATAAACAAAAGAAATAAAAGAGGTCCTAGGTTTGCTCCTTGTGGAACACCAGACATTGCTCTATACCTCTCCGACTGACAGTCTCCATATACCACCACCTGCCACCTGTCCGACAAATAGGATTCAAAAAATTGTAAAAGATTGTTAGAAAATCCAAATTGAATTTTTAATTTGTCCAAGAGTATTTTATGGTTCACTCTATCGAAAGCTTTTGAAAAGTCGGTGTATATAACGTCGACTTGTAAGTTATCATTTATTGCCTCAGATATATCTTGGACAATATTTATCAGATTAGTGACAGTGGAACGGTTTGGCATGAAACCATGCTGTGTTTCAGAAATCGTAGGTTTAACATGACTCATTACCTTTTTATACAGGATGGTTTCGAATACCTTGGATATAGTCTGTAGAAGAGATATTGGTCTGTAATTGGCCACATTACCCTTGTCTCCACTTTTATAGATAGGACACACTTTAGATAATTTCCATTTATCTGGATATTTACAAGTTGATAAACACAGGTTAAATATCGTAGCCATTGGTGTGGCTAAGAACTCACAACAAGCCTTGTAGATATATATAGGTATTTGGTCGAAACCGCAAGCTTTCTTTGGTTTGCATGACCGTAAAGCATTTTTTACATCTTCATTAGAAATATTTTGAATGTTTAATTTTGAAATTATGTTTTCTAGATCAGAATAATCAAGATTAATATTGTTATAAGGTAAATTTTGCTGGGAATAGATCATTTCAAAGTTTTTTGCAAAAGCATTTGTTATTTCTAATGTTGAGTTTAAAGGAGTTCCATTGCAAGACATGTTATTGAGTTGTATATGAGATTTATTTTTCGATTTAATAAAAGACCAAAAGGCATTAGGATCGTTTTGTATATCCTTCTCTTTGATGTTACAAAACGTCTTAAAAGCGTCACTTATGTCAATTTTAATCTTTTTTCTTAACAGTCTAAAATTTTGCCTAACTTCTTCATTGGGATTGGTTTTTAACTTTTTGTGAAGACTCGCTTTTCGTTTTATATCTTTAATTATGGTACTTGTAAACCACGGAGGATACCTTCCTTTACAATTTTTGGTTTTAGGTACAGAATCGTCCAACGCCAGATAAAAGAGCTCATAGAATTTATCAACTGCCGCGTTTATTTCGTTGTAGTTGTTTAAAATATTCCAATTTGTGTTTTTTAAATTGTAATACAGCCTAAGAAAGTCAGCTTTTTTAAAGTTGTATTGTTCACCTACAATATTTCTTATCGGTTTACGTTTATCGCAGTTCAAACCACATTCTAGTACTGGATGATGACTATCTACAGAGACAAGAGCTTCATCCGACTTGCACACCGATATGTGAGTACTACATAATACAAAATCTAATATTCTCTGATTATTGTTAATGACTTGATTGTACTGATTTAAGTTATAATAATTCATAAAATTTAGAAATTCATTTTGTACGTTATTTAAGTTTGCTTGTCGTATTGGAAATAAATTTGGGATGTTAAAGTCACCACATATCAATATTTCATATTCGGACTTGCTTGTATAAATGCTGTCAATGCTAATATAAAAATCTGCATACTCATCAGATGTGCAAGTAGGAGAAAAATAAACAACATAAATGTAATAATATTTACTATTAAATTTAATTTTAACACATATACTTTCAAACGATTTATGTTGGATTTTGTCTATATACGTACTGTCATACTTATTTTTTATTGCTGCCACCACTCCTCCACCATCCATTTTTTCAGATATTAAACAGTCTCGATCACAACGGTACACTATGTAACGATTATCAAAGATCTCACTTGTTGATATACCTGAATTTGTCCAGGTTTCGGTTAGTAACACTACGTCGTAGTTTTCTGAGAGCAAATTGTTAAAAAAAGACATAGTTTTAGTTTTCAGACCCCTTACATTTTGATAATAAATTGACAGTTCATTTTTGTTAATGGACGTCATTAAAATTACAAGTTGAAGTTATTTGATATACTCGACTATTTTCACTTGCTCTCATAAATATGTTCCCGTTCCGTGTCCACAAATATTTTATCTCGTTTTGTTTCTTAAACTCGCGAGCTTTGTTAAATAAAATTCTATTTGTTGAAGTTAAAGATTCATTAACATAAATGTAATTATCTTGCTTGATAAGTTTACCAAAGTCAGGATGCAGATGACTTACTTTTAGTTCACGTTTTATTTTCTTTAATCTCAAGAACTCTTCTTTATCCATCCTCCGTACAAATTTTATTATTATACCCCTCATTTGATCCGGGCGATTCGTATTTTTACGTAAACGGTGACAAGCATCTATCATATTCTCTTCTAACTTAAAACCTATAGAGGTAGCTACTGCTCTGACAACTGTAATTATATTCTCGCCGGGTGCTTCTGGAACTCCCTGTATCTCAAGAGCGTTCCTTCGAGAATATTGTTCACATTCATTCAACTTGTTTTTTATATCAGTATTTTCTTTCTGCAGCAATATATTTTTTGTTTCAAGATCCTCGATTCTCCTTAAGCAATTTGCTACGGATGCCTCAATCTTTTTAAAATTATTATTCAATTCATCAATTTTTTCGTGGCATAAATTGATGGAGATTCCAGTTTCTTTTTGAGTTTCTAAAATAGCGCTCAATTGTAACATAATAGAATTTAAGGTGCCAGCAATATTAGGCCGATCGTCACTTGTCCCTTCTGTAGCAGATTGCGGTTTAGTTTCTTTATCACTAGTGATAAGAGTTGAAGAACTGGCGTTTCGTACTTTTCTAGAGGTTTTATCACATTGTATACATTTCCATTTTTCGTTATTTCCTGAGAGAGATTGTATATCTGTACTTGTTAAATTTAAACAGGTTAAATGGTATTTCTTTACGCAAACTACACATACTATTTTTTGTTGGTTGCTTGCAATTTTCAAGGTGCATGATTGGCAGATTTCCGACATTATGTTAAAAAATATTGGAAATAACTTTATCCACAAATAAATACTTCCGCACTTTGAAACACGTCCACACTCGACGACTGCTTCTATTCTATTCTATTACCACTAGACTTATGCACCAATGTTACAAGAAGTAGCATTAAAATTTTCTCAGCAGTCAAATTTGGCTAATTTTAAAGCATCGTCGGGTTGGCTTGAATCATTTAAGAAACGAAACAACATTTTCCAGAAAAGTTCAGTTGGTGATGCAAATGAAATTGATCCTGCAACAGTAAGTGATTTTCGTATTCGTTTTACAGAGTTTGCAAATGGCTTTAAATCAGAGGATATTTTTAATGCTGACGAGTGTGGGCTGTTTTGGGCAAATTGTAGTGTATAAAAATTCATACTTTTACAAAGTGACCACCTGCTTAAATTGACCATTTTGGGTCAGTCCCAAAGGTGGTCACTTTAGGCAGTTCTACTGTATATGCGAATATTAGAAATAAACAATATTTAAGATTTAAATAATTTAACACGGTTGTATACGGGCAAGAAATATTACAAGTGCGAATATCTCAAAAGCGGCATTTTCTGTAAATTGCAATTTTTGTTTATCCTCGGTTTTCTCGATAACCATTAATGTTATCAAAAATTGCTTACCTTGTTACTCAATAGCTTAGGTCCTCTATGGTTTTTTTACTTTTTTAATTATCTCTCTTAATAAGGGAGATAATATGGGTTCTCAACACTACCCGCGTGTCACGACACTTGAGAGTCGAAACCTTTATGACGTCAGAAGTGTCGACTCTTCATGATACTTTAACGACACTTCGCCTTTACATCATGCATGCGCTAGCGTAAATGTAATCCAATTGAAACGAGAAGCAGTCAAGATTCATAGTTACATAAATCATAAGCAAACTATGGATTAAAAAACAATTATATGAGTAAATTCTGTTATGTTTATATATTTATGCATTAAGTACATTAAAAGACATTAAATTATTTATAAAAGCAAATACATATTATGAAACAGAAATTTAAAAGAAAAGAAACAAATTCTATAAATAACTTGTAATGAATAGACTTGATTCGTTGGATTTATTATAAAAACTATTTAAAAATGTAATTTCGCTGACGACGTTGGTCTTTAGAGAACGTGTTTTTGTTAAGATTGAAGATGATACATACTTTTATTTTGTGTTTTCAGCAAGATAAATTGAATTAATTAAAATTAATGATCATTGTATTTATTTACACGTGTTTCGATAGTAGTCTTTCTTCAAAATACATTATAAGGTATAAATATAAGAAGCTGAAATAATAATTAGGTACATGAGGAACTTATTCAACTTCAATTATTGATTTTAATTTATTTTGCGGAAAACCCAAGATAAAATTATCACCGTCAATATTATACCTACTTATACAAAAGAACAAAATCCACAACAAAATATTTTTATATGTACGTCTCATTCAATACTTGTTGGTCAGTTCAACAAATCTGCCTTTAATTTCTTTGTAAGAATGATCAAGCAACTTCGAATTATACTCTAATAAGAGCGATACTGTTCGACACGAAGTGTCGCGACACTTCAAGTGTCACGACCATGAACAGTATCACGACACTCGACACCCAAGTTCCCATCACTAATGTAAAGGTCTTCATATCCCTCCCCCTTAAAACGTTGCCATTGTATACCCACGTAATCCGCAGCGTTCCATAAACTACCGATTCATGCATCAAGCATTGCTGCCTGATATTTCTTACTGTTGATATTTTTTACCCCTTGTTACTAAATATTTAAACTTCCATTTTTTTAAATTGGAAAGTCCTTTTTGTATTGACTTTTAACACCACGTGTTTCTCTCTGTCAAAAATCAGCTGATTAGTGACAGTATTAGGATTCGCGCCTTGTAAACATACAGTAAACATACGTGGAGGTCCCCTAAATTTTGCTTTTCATGTGAAATTAGTTGCATTTTTGCACTTTAAATGGTAAATATAAATAATCTGTTATTATAAATTTCTAAATACGTTGTTTGTCGTGCAGGTTGTGGTAGATGCGCGCTTATTATATATTATCATGTATTTGAATTTGTCTTCTGTGCTTACCTACTTAAACTGCAACCCTAACAGCCGGTGTTTTATTGAAGGAGAACGAATTTTAAACTCTGACCATTTAGTGATGTGTGGAATCAAAGAAAAAAACGGTGAAAACTGGATTGTGAAGGCATATTGCATTCAAGGCAGTGGAATTAAATTGAGTCCACATGAAATATCAGGTGTTTTTAAGGTTACTGATCATGTATTTAATAAATAATAAATTTATTATTGTTTTCTGCTATACCTTCATCAGGGGTAATGTAATCATCAGTTTTAAAGTGGCGGGAACACACATGCATGCTAGGCGTAACGACCTTCCCCATTTTCAGCTTCACTTCCCATACTTTTCTTCGTTCAACTACACTTTTTCCGCCAAATCCATCCTCAATAGTGATTTTTTGACCAATAGGAGGAAATGTATGAAACGATAACTCCGGATTTTTTCTATTTACAGCAGTGCAGCCATAAACAGAACAGTTCAGATTCGATTTACTGCTGGTTCGCCGCAAATGCACAGATTTCAAAACGCCACTCATGCTCAATGAACACAGTAACACAATTAGTTAAAAGCCGTAATCCCGTAATTCATCAAATAATACGATTTGTTGTAATTTCCAAGGTTTTGCTTCAACTTATCGTTTAACACGCCATGTAAACAATGCAACAACTGACATTCTATCCTAATAACAGGTCACGTGACCACGTTGCGCGAGGCCACCACCAGGGAGCGTATCGCTAAGCAATAATTCACAATAAGCAGTTAGAGAAGATGTTACGTATTTAGACCCATTTAAATTTTTTTATGGAAAGATATAATTTATTAATTATATCTGTCAAGTTTTGACTGTTAATAGAGAAAATAAAATTAAGACAAATTCGGAAAATAATACAACAGTATCGAAACGTATAGGTGAGAGCGATTTGATTGCGAATAATATAAATATCACAGTTCCTATTTTTAAAAGAATGGAAAATTAGGGGTAAAAAAGTATCCAGGTGTAAATCCACTACCAAATCGCACGAAACCGAGTTTTTAATTTTCATTTTAAAATACTGTAACGTTCTTTTTCAAATAATAACAAAAGTGCTGTTTAAATCGTCTATTAATAAGAAATATTTATTTACAAACACTAATGAATACACTATAAATTAACGCTATGATTATAAACCATTAAAACTATTATTTACAGACTATAAATTTCTAATACAACATTTATCTTTACATTCACTATTTATTTTGTGATACACAGTTAATGACTTGCTGTTGACTGCCCCTTTTTATCGGCGAAGTCGGTTATATACCCTCATATAATCGTACCAGAAGCCGCTGGAACCTACTATGTATTTCTAGAAGGCACTAGATAAACCGCGTCTGGTTTACATGCTTGGTGCGATGAGTCATTCTCTCGAATGCCGTAGAATATTCCATTTGTTGTTCGAGAAGAGGTTCTTTCTTTTTCTCTCTTGTTACACTGCCCCCCTCTTCAAGTCTGTTCTGTCCCAGAACAGATTTTATGCTCTGGTTCCTGTAGAACGGGTCATGACGATATCGACAGTCTTCACCTCGACTACACGTTCCATTACGGTAGAAGTAACAGTCTACACTCTTCGTTGGCCTTAATGCGGGCTGTGGATCAAAACTGCAGACGAAGATCTTGACGTCCGTACCTCTAAAGACAACTTCCAACATGTTTCTAACGATTCTCCAATCCAGCTGGTCCCGCCCACAGCCGAGTTTGGGAACTGCCAATTTGTTAATACCCCTGCTAAGCAACTCGATCCTCAAGTTCCATAATGCCCTCCACAAGTCGACGTAACTCGGTTTCTGGTAGTAAAACTGCTTGGTTACCAAGTAGTAAATGGATCGGTCATGATCAGGCAAGCGTAAGGATTTCCCAACAGAGGGATTTTGTTCTCGAAGTTCATTCAGCCGTCCAAATTTATTTCTAAACACTACTGCGATCCCCCTGGACATACGGAGATCCTCGGAGACACAGTGGGCAATGGAATAATCACCAGGGACCCGGAAGAGATCTTGTTGCATCTCAGTCGTGACTCCGAATCGCGCTTTTCTAGTTCCAGAAAACGCAGCCATAAATTCTCTGAAGGTTGGCTGATCATCTCCAGGCCTTACGGTATTGATAGCCACCTCAGCCTCATCTTCCCGATCCGGGACTGCGTCATTATTTCCCTCATAGTGCGCCAGACGATTGGAGTGTATCACCTTTGGTTTCCCTCTTGGCAATTTCTGGATGCGATAAATCAAGTCATTTATTCGTTTCTTCACCTGGTATGGGCCCTCCCAATTCCGCTGTAACTTTGGAGAATAGCCACGACGTCTTTGCGGTTTGTATAACCAAACAAGCTCTCCAGGTTGAAACCCTCCATCTTGGGCTCTCACATCGTACGTAGCCTTCATCCGGTCACTCGCGATTCGACTATTGTTTCGGGTTCGATCGTGAATATCCTCCAACTTCTTCTTTAAGTTGATGACATAATCATTGCCGGCTACCTCCTGCTCTATAGGTGGAGACCCAAATTCCAAATCACACGGTAACCGTAACTCGCGTCCAAACATCACAGACGCTGGTGACTGACCGGTTGTTTCGTGGACCGATGCACGATAAGCCATTAGGAATAAATGCAGGTATTGGTCCCAGTCTCGTTGATGATCGGAGACAACCTTGGCCAAATATTTGCCCATTATCCGATTCATGCGTTCTACCATTCCATCGGACTGCGGATGTAACGGTGTGGTCCGAGTCTTGCGAATGCCCAACAATCGACAGACTTCTCCAAAGAGTACAGACTCAAAATTGCGGCCTTGATCCGAATGCAGCTCCATTGGCACTCCGAAGCGACTGAAGAACTCTTTGACTAGTACGTCAGCAACAGTCGCAGCTTCCTGGTTTGGTAGGGCATATGCTTCTGGCCATTTGGTAAAATAGTCCATTGCCACTAAGATGTATTTATTCCCATCGTCGGTTTCGGGAAATGGTCCGGCAATATCTATAGCTATTCTTTCCAGAGGACTACCCACATTGTACTGCCTCATAGGTGCTCTTCGCTTCCCCAAGGGTCCGTTACCCGTGGCACATAGTTCGCATTTACGGCACCACTCTTTCACGTCTTCTTTACAATTGACCCAGTAAAAACGCTCTGTAACTTTCTCCAAAGTCTTCTTCACACCGAAGTGTCCTCCTGAGGCACCGTCATGGAGATGTCGCAATACTGTAGCCACTCGGCTTCTTGGAACCACGAACTGAGACCTAATGGTGGTGCCATCTTCACTCTCCAGTACTCGCTTCAGGAGATCGTCTTCCACCTTCAAGGACTCCCATTGGGCCCAATATGCTTTAAGCGTTCTGTTGAAAGGGCTGACGGCCTCCCAGGCAGGCCTTTCTCCCACGCGCTTCCATTCCAGTACCATTTTTAGTTCGGGATCAGCCTTCTGCTGTCGTTGCAATTCTTCCGGCAACCAATTGTCGTTGACGATGGTAGTTCTTAATACTTGGCAAACCCTCTCTTCCAAGCGAGAGCAATGACGGCAATCCGTTGGACAGGGTCTTCTTGAAAGAGCATCGGCATTTTGATGACTAGTGCCCGCTCGATGTTCTGTGTCAAAGTCGTATCCTTGTAGTCGCTCGATCCACCTTGCGACCTGGCCTTCAGGATTACGGAATTGTAGAAGCCATTTCAACGCTGCATGGTCCTTCCTCAATAAAAACTTCCGTCCGTACAAGTATTTGTAGAAGTGCTCAACGGACTTCACGACGGCCAATAGTTCTTTTCTGGTCACACAATAATTCCTTTCGGCTTTCGACAAAACCTTACTAAAATAGCCGATGACCTTTTCTTGTCCATCCTGTACCTGAGAAAGTACACCCCCAATGGCCAGATTACTTGCATCTGTGTCAAGTATGAATTTCCCTTCTGTCCGTGGATAGCTCAATATTGGTGCTGTTGTCAAGGCACGCTTCAACTGTTGGAAAGCCGTTTCGCACTCTCCGCTCCAAACATACTCGCGCCCATCTTCAGTTAACCGTGTTAGAGGCTTCGCTATATTGGCAAACCCAGGAACGAAACGCCTGTAGTAGGTACACAATCCAAGAAAACTACGAACTTGGTGTTTATCTTTTGGGGTTGGCCACTCTTGGACTGCACGGATTTTATCGGGGTCGGCTGCCACTCCATTTTGTGATACGACATGCCCGAGATATTTTACCTCCCTCCGGAATATGTGGCACTTTTTCGGACTCAATTTCAGATTAGCTGTACGCAGTCTCCGGAACACTTCCTCCAGATTTTTCAGATGTTCACTGAATGATCTTCCAACTACGATCACGTCATCCAGATAGACCAGGCAAGTCTTCCACGACAGCCCCCTCAGGATGGTCTCCATTAGACGCTCAAAGGTGGCCGGAGCGTTACATAGACCGAATGGCATAACTGTAAACTGCCATAGTCCGGAACCAATAGTGAACGCAGTCTTCTCTCGGTCTTCAGGTTCCATTTCAACTTGCCAATAACCACTCTTTAAGTCCAAAGTCGAAAACCATCGTGAACCAGACAGGGTATCTAACGTGTCGTCGATGCGTGGTAAGGGATAGCTGTCCTTCTTGGTCACGTTATTGAGCTGCCGATAGTCCACACAAAATCTCGTTGACCCGTCCTTCTTACTGACCAGGACCACCGGTGATGCCCATGGACTGCTGGATGACCCCTTGTTCTTCCATATCGGTAATAATCTTCTCGGCTTCTGCTCGCCTTGCTAGAGGTAGACGCCTCGGCTGCTGACGGACAGGCATAGAGTTTCCTGTATTGATTTTATGTTTTATTATATCTGTTCGTCCCTTCTGGCTATCGTCAAGAGCGAAGATATCTTGGTATCGGTGAACCAAACCCTGTACCTCTTTCACTTCCGTTCTATTTAGGTCTTCGCACGAACTGACAACCATACCCACTAATTTTTCACCATGGTCTTTGGGCACTGGTTTTGGAACATCAGCCATACACCTGACTACTCGGAATACTGGCACACACTGTCCCACAAGGGTACTCTTCTTCAATGTCACCGGATCCACATTAACGTTCATAATTCTCACCGGTACTATCTTTCCAACCTTGATCAGCGCTTTTCCCACCAGTATGCCACTATGGATCTTCTTATCACAGACAGGCTCCATCATTCGCACACATCCTACCCGAAGATCTCCATCCAAACCTGCTTCGACAACCATCTCGCTTTGACCCGGCAATATCACATCTTCAGTCAGCAAAACCCTTACAACCGGGTCTTCTCGTGGGTGCAACGGAAGTTCTTCGTTACCGACCTTCAAAACACCTTCTTTCAAATCCAACGTAAAACCAAATTTTCTCAGGAGGTCCATTCCCAAGATAAAGTCGTCAGTGATATCGGCTACCAGCACCTCATGATCACGTTCTTCACTTCCAATGCCAATCTTCATCTTCACCACTCCATTGTTGGTATCACTTCACCTGTTGCTGTACGGAGTTGAATAGTTGTCTGTAACAGCTTCATACTTGTTCGTAGAACATCAGGGCGTACGATGGATTTTGTCGCCCCCGTATCAATAAGTAGTGAAACAGTTCGGTTAGCAATCTTCCCATCTACAAACAAACTGCCGTTACTATTCTTTG
Source organism: Agrypnus murinus (assembly GCA_929113105.1). Taxonomy (NCBI): domain Eukaryota; kingdom Metazoa; phylum Arthropoda; class Insecta; order Coleoptera; family Elateridae; genus Agrypnus; species Agrypnus murinus. The sequence goes on along the minus strand of OV816023.1, from coordinate 72,235,027 downwards.
ATGTTATGGCATGGATGGTGATCTCCGGGGCATCTCCACTCAAGGTCAACGTTCGCCCCCTCTCGTCGACCCCCTTTAGTTTTCCGACTGCTGAACTTGTTTGGGTTTTAGGGCAACGACGTCGTATGTGTCCTTGTTCGCCGCAATTCCAACAACGAGGCCCTCGAACTTCTTGATGATTCTTCTTACGGCTTTCTTCCTTCCGAAGAACTCTCAGTACTAACTCCTCTAGATGATCTTTAGAACCTTCTTCTTCTTTCACAACGGCCCGAACACGCCCGTGACCTCGGGACGCTTGTTTTGCAGCTTCAAATTCTAAGGCGTGAGCAAGCGCATCATCAGTTGTTCTTGGTCGTGCCAGCCTTAAGGACTGCTGTGTTTCTCCGTCTCTTAACCCATCAATGAAGGTCTGCACAGCCAGTTGTCCCAGAAATGAATCGGGTGCCGTAGGGTACACCAATCGGACAAGCCGCGCAACATCGGCTTCAAACTCCTGCAGGCTTTCTCCATTCTTCTGGATACGATTCTTCACTTGCGCGTGATACACTTGTTGAAGATGCGCGTCTCCATATCTCATCTCCAATCTAGACACTAACAATTGATAATCATTTTCCTGTCCTGCTGGGATTGTTTGCAGGACGTTCAACGCGTCTCCACGCAAAGCCACAGTTAAAGAAACGGCCTTTTCCTTGCCTGTCCATCCGTTGGCCCCAGCGGCCGCCTCAAATTGTTTGTAGTAGGTGGACCAAGGTATCTTTCCATCGAACGTGGGTGGTTTTACTTTTATCCCTACGGCAGGAACCTTTTCTTCTTTAAATTGTTTCTTTACTTCATGAAACGGCCACTCAGAAGTTGAGGGAAACTGTAGTTGCCTCATTCTATCTTCCAGCATTTCGGTCATATCGTCTTTCTTAGTTGTTGGTGGTAATTGCATTTGGGATATTTTCTCTTCTACCATCTTTATTACCCTATCATGTTCCGCCAATCTACCTTCCAACAGTCCTAACGCGCTGGCATTCTCGAAAAATTTCTCCGAAAACTTTGTCTTCCAACGCTTTGACATTTTCCAGCAATTCTCCTTTAAGCCTTCTAGAACTTTCTTCAGACTTTTCTAGTAATTCTTCTTTAAGCGTTCTAGAGTTTTCCAGTAAATCTTCTTTAAGCATTTTAGAATTTTCAAAAACTTTTTCTTCCAGTGCTTTAGTATTTTTAAGTAATTCTTCTTTTAAAATTCTAGAATTCTCTTCGGACTTTCTAGCATTTACTTCGGACTTTCTAGCATTTTCTTCGGACTTTTGCAGTAATTCTTCTTTTAAAATTCTAGAATTCTCTTCGGACTTTCTAGCATTTTCTTCCATTTTACTTAATAACAAATTAGTATCAATTGCGGGTCCAGGTATTTCAAAGAGGAAACTTTCAGGGTCTTCTTGCTGCTCCAAAAGCCATTCTCTTAGCCGATTTATTAACACACTTTTAAGGCCCGTTGTATCTAAATCTCGTTCTTCAAGTTCGTGTTTTAAGTCTATTACTTTGAGATCTTTTAATAGTTTCATCACCATTTTAATTGTTTGTTGAAATTATGTTTAACACCAAAAATTTTATTCTCACAGCACTTTAATTAATTATTACGCGATTTTATTTATTTTAAAACTCCACACCTGACAACACTGTAACGTTCTTTTTCAAATAATAACAAAAGTGCTGTTTAAATCGTCTATTAATAAGAAATATTTATTTACAAACACTAATGAATACACTACAAATTAACGCTATGATTATAAACCATTAAAACTATTATTTACAGACTATAAATTTCTAATACAACATTTATCTTTACATTCACTATTTATTTTGTGATACACAGTTAATGACTTGCTGTTGACTGCCCCTTTTTATCGGCGAAGTCGGTTATATACCCTCCTACAAACGTACTAGAAGCCGCTAGAAACTACTATATATTTCTAGAATATACGCGTCTCGTTCACATGCTTGGTGCGATGAGTCATTCTCTCGAATGCCGTAGAATATTCCATTTGTTGTTCGAGAAGAGGTTCTTTCTTTTTCTCTCTTGTTACAATACTACACGTCTGCATGCACTAGAGTAAAAATAAATGAAAAGGGTTTCGTTGGGGTATCGTATTTCAAGAGGTTCCAACATCGAAGCGAAATATTCATTACATTTCAACAATTGCATAAACTATAACAATCATGTAATTATAAAAAGAATTAAAAAAGTAAAGAATATTATGTTACGATACGCTTAGAATAAACAATATTCTAGTTTACATGGCATCTTTTAATTCTAATTTTACTAGTTCATCAAGGTGAAAATTATAATAAAATTTATGTAATTGATCTTTCATTTCATCATTCATAAATTTTTCATCTAGGAATATCTTTTCAAATCAAATCCCTTTTGGCGTCCAAAACATAAAATAACAATATTGTCTACGAGTAATGTGCAACTGTCCCTGCACTTGATAAAAGTAGTTGTCCGTACGTTTTAGAGAAAATTTGTTGTTCACAAGTGTACCAAATTTTACTTTTTTGTTCCAAAATAGCTTCTTGAGGAGTGTACATACGAGCGTTATGAGTGCACTTAATTTCAACCAAGCCATCGTTTTCTATCAGTCCATCGGATGTAGTACCTATATAGCACTCATCTTCTTTACCAACCAAAAACCCACATTATCTAATTTCTTTTCCTATTTAGTTCACTAAATTCTCTTCTAGCTATTGGTTCATGATCCTTTCCGTTCCGTTAGTGTATGTATTTCCTGTAAATGTGGAATATAGTATGGACTTATTAATTGTATTTTTAGGATGAGTTGTTGTTCTCATTTTACTTGTATATGCACTTATATCCAATGCGTGTACATTTTCCCAGTCTTCGTTGTTCTCGGATTCGTCTTTTTGCTGAATCTTAGATTTAGGCTCATCGGTTTTGAATAGTCTTTTCCTGCAAGTGGTTTTGCGATGCTGTTTTGTCAACCTCTGTGCAAACTTCTATGTATAACGTATAAGACCAGGGCTTCTCTTTGTAATGGCACTGTGTATTGTAGCAAGATAATCATCAATCGTCTCTAGTATTGATAGAAAGTCCTGCTAAATTAGATCTCATTTGGATAGCGTCCTTTCTTTGAATGATCAACTCGTTTGCCACCAATAAATTTTGCTAATACTGGGTTATAATCTTCCGCACTATTATTCGTCATATTGTAGTGGTCAGACCTACGGTCAACCAAAATTATCACAGTAGCTGTAGCAAGTCATTTAATCACAAAACAATTTGCATAATAATCAATTTACCTAGTTGTGTCATTACATACAGGTTTAGGCCAAAGATATATTTGATTTTAAAAAATAATAACTATTTGGATCAATATAAAATGTTTAGGGATGTTTATTACAGGTTCTTTAATGTTGGTAATTTGAGTTGTGTTGCTAGGGGGTAGTTAGAGACGATGCTTTTTTGTTTTGTTTTGATATAGGATGATTATGGAATGTAAACAAGAGGTACACAGAGAAAAATGTATTTAAATTTCATCAACAATTGTGTGGTATTGTAAAACAAATTGGTCTTAAAAAAGTGACAGGAACAATTTGTGTAGAATTATAAAACAAGATTGTGTCATTTGGTTTGTCAAGATTTTTTAAATAATGTTTTTAATTTTTTGTAAGGATGTGTATAAACTCAAATATAACATTTTGTGGAAGTCAATAGTAATTTTGTAGAATCAAATGAATAGTTGTCTATAAGTTTCCATAACAAATTGTGTTACTTATTAAAACAGAATGTGTAATGTTGTTGCATACAATTTTATACAAAATTGTACAATTCTTGCGCTAGTTGTGCCACAATTGCTTATTAGTATTTAACACAATTACTTGTTCACATTTATACAAATTGTGCATTACTCTGTCACAAATATTCTATACAGAAGGTTAGGTATCACAAATAAAATATATATTTTTACATATATTAAAATATATGTAACTAATATGTATATAACTATACAATGTATAGTATGTACAGGTATAACACTAAAATTTCCTTTTGCTGTCGCCTGTTTATATATAAATCTCGAATTTACATTAATAGCGACAATTACAAGTGGTGACATCTATAAGATGTCATCCATAAACTTTGCGAAACACAATAATTAGTAGCAAGCAGTTTGAACACTGGATTATGATTTCATTCAAACAAAATATTGTATTTTTCTAAACATTTTTTACAATTATACTTCAACATAATATGCTAGCTTATCCTCTACAACATTGTTCCAAAGAATGCAGAACTAAATTTGGCTGTGTTAAATAATTGTCGTACGTTCCTGTTAGACAATTCAGTAACGAAAACCTACACAACGCTGGACAATACGATTCTACAATTATAATATAAATTTCTCCAACACCGTTTTGAACAATATTGTGCAAAGCTCTTATGAAGTATTTCTATCTGTGTAGGTGACCATTTTTGATTCTGGGCATATAAAGTAATTTTCCTTGATGTAAGTTTATTTATTTGTTTTATATATGTTGATTGTAGTTGTGTGGTATAATTTCTATATTATTTAATTAATTTAAAACACAAATCTCTCGGTTTAAACTATATATAAATCAAAATCTAATTGGTAGCTAAATTTAAATGATTCGTATGATAATTTTTAATAATTTCTAAATTTGTCTTTTCGAAGTATACTTACTTTTCTAACCTAACTAAATGTTATACTTTGTGTGTGAGAAACTTTAAACCTTTATTTATTTATTTGAGAGAGTATTAATCTACACGTTAGTAAAAAGCGCATGATAGGCCGTGTAAGAGAACCCTCAAACCATTATTTTATTTATTGATATTTCTTGTTTCGTATGTGTCTTTTATGTATATATAAAAATATGGTCACAACGTATCTATTGCTATGTCAATTATGATATAACTTTTGTTCAGTAGTTTAGGCGTATTCTTTTTAAACTGGCACGTTTACCTTTTCTAGTTTGTACTTAACTTTACATGATTGATTCAATTTACACTTAATTTTGATGTTCTATGTCGCTGAGAGATTTGTGTTTGACTACAGTAGAAACTCTTTAATCCGAACCTATAAATGCAAGGCTAATTCGTATTAACGAGGAATTCGGATTACTGGATATACGAATATAAACATTGCTTTATGCCATGGTACTGTATTATAAAGAACTTAGCTTATGTAATTTACTAATTTAATTTTTATAACAAACATTTTATTTTTAATTAAGAAAATCAGTAATTTGTTTGCTTTAAGTTTTCTCTTTCTCCTTTTATAGCGATGTGCCCTCATTTCATAGTCTTAGTTTCATGTTTTTCTATTTTCTGTACCTTTGTCAGCAGACGAGATATATTCTAGAGAATTTTAGTTTTGTTTTTCTTTATATCGCTAACTGTCGATTTACCAACACCATATTTTAAAGCAATCGCTAAACACTAACCCAACATTTAATTGTTGAATAATTTCTCTGATAGTTTTAATAATGGTGTTTGTGTTTTGACATTTTTTAATTGAATTTTGAAAGTCACGAATACAAATTGTGTATTAACAAAATTAAAAGAAAAAGGTTTTAAGGTAGATGATGTCATTATACAAACAACTGTGGTAAAACTGCAACATCAAAACATTTAGGGCGTCTTTGTGATGGTATCATTACTATATTTATAGCTTATTTTTTACATCTGTAGCCTTCAGGAGTTTTATTACTCTTTATATTAATAAGAAAAGCGTTTGTTAATCTTCGTAGAATTTGTTTACACCCGTCGGGTCGTAACAGTATCAGCCAAAAACTGCATCAGCAATCTGTTACAATCTCATTTATAATTAATACTCACCTTCCAAGAACGCTACATATTCAATTTTAGTTTGTACAAAGAACTTTCCTGTTCGGATTAAAGAGATTTGTTCGAATTAAAGAGGATTTCGGATTAGAGAGGTTTTTTCGGATTATAGCTTGTAAATGTTGCTGTTCGGATTACTGGATGTTCGGAATACAGTGTGTTCGGATTATGGAGTTCCTACTGTATTTATAAAAACGTTGTATAAACATAAACACACGACTGTATCAACTTGATAAATTGATTTATTGATCTGTATTCATTGTAATTTAAAATTCATTGTAACCAAACTAAATAATCATTTGGTCACCTATTGCAGTTGAAGCATTGACGTATTTAAGCTGGGCTAGCAAACTTTCAAGGGTTTTTTACAGAACTAGCAGTTTATTATTTTGTATCAGTTTAAATCCGTCCCCCCTCGTTCGAGATTAAGAATAAATTAATAAAATACTAGAATCATATATAATTGTTCTTTTATTTGTGTTCTTTCATTTGTGTTTATCTCTGTTTCTCCGTCCTTATGAAGTATGTCAATCGTATCGAAGGACCTTTCATTCTGTGGAGCCACAAGAGAGAATTATGATCTGTGACACCAGTAAAGGTAGTTCCTTCAATGTAGCCTCTAAACTTTTCAACTCCAAATACAACAGCAAGACATTTCCTTTCTGTTGCACTATAATTTCTTTTAGTCCGTGAAAGACTTCGACTTGCAAAAGCGATCACTTTCTCAACGCTGTCCTGGAATTGAGTGAAAACACATCCCAACCCTACTTCGAAAGCATCGCATTGCAATGTGAACGGAAGTGAAAAACCGGGAGCTACTAATATGGTGCTGATACTAATGCTTGCTGGATTGCGATGAACGCATCATCGGCCTTATCAGACCAAAACACTTTTCCACCCTTTCTTTTACCATTTATTAAGTCATTGATCGGGGCCATGAGAGACGAAAAGTGAGGAATAAACCTCCTATACCAGCTACACATTCCAACAAAACGTTTGACCTCGGTAGTTGTTTTGGGTTGCGCATAGTTAATCATCGCTAAAACTTTTTCCGGATCTGTGCGGAGACCGGTCGCACTATCTATAACGTAGCTTAAATATTCAAGCGAGGTTTTAGAAATTCACATTTTTCTAGATTGGTAGTTAAGTTGGCTTCATCTAGACGTTTTCTGACCTCACGTAAGAGATTAAAGTGATGTTCTATAGTTGGTCCAACCAGAATAATATCGTCTAAGTAACAGAAGAGGTAAGGCTCAAATTCAGGGCCGAATATGATATCCATCAGTCGTTGCTGAGCTTGAGCTGCGTTTGTCAGCCCAAATGGTAGAACGTTGAAATGGAACAGACCTCTACCTGGGACGACAAAGGCTGTTTTTTCTTTTGACTCATTGTTTAAGGGAATTGCCAGAATGCACTTTTTAAGTCAATTGATGAAATAAAACTGGCATCCCGCAGCATATTGAGAATCTTGTCGACTCGAGGAAGAGGGTACGAGTCTTTTTTTGTGACCGAGTTTAGAATTCTGCCGTCGAAACAAAACCTGTAACAGTTGTCCTTCTTTTTAACTAAGAGCACAGGTGATACCCAGGGACTATTAGAAGTTTCTATCACATCTAGATCTAACATCCTATTAAGTTCTTTGTTTAAATGACTTAACATATATGGAGACATTAAGTATTGTCTCTGCTTAATTCGGGTTGCATTTCCCGTATCAATATTATAAACCAACCTATTAGTTCGAGATCATTTTCCTTCTCGAGCTAGACTTTTGAATTCTTTGATAATATCGTTTAATTCTTGTTTTTGAGATTCGGATAAAGTAGTATAGACTTCTAGGCTGTCCTAACTTATATAAATAACCTCATGTGAAGGAATACTAACTTTTATGTCTGTAAGACTCTTATGTCTGTCTGTAAGCCAAGTCTGGTTCCAATATAATTGTATAGATTGTTTACTAGTACATGGGCGATTGTACTGTTGTTTCAGGGAAACCTCTTCTAATTTTTTACAAGACTCGCTAAGCTCACTTAAATTTTGAAAATCAATTAGAGCTAATTGTTCCACATATTTAGGAAGTAGTTGCTTAGTTAATTTCCCTATCAAAACGTCTAAAAAAGGATTCCATGGCTGCTACAAAAATAGTTACTGATTCGTTAGCTTCTCACCTACGATTTTTAATCGTTCCATAGCTGATCCTCATAATCACTTGCAAGAAAGTCGCTTTTTATAGCTAATACCAATGACTCCCAGTCCGTTATACTAGGTTTAATTGCCCTGTACCAAATAAGTGCTTTTCCTGAAAAAAGATCTATCACGGAATCAAAAAGTTCTGATTTATCAATGTTTCTAGCTAAGCATAATTCATTCACTCTTTCCAAGAAACTATTAACACCTATACCTTTAGAATACCCAGAGAACTGAACGTTCCATTTGTATACAGGTATTGATTTAGGTTTAGAGACAGGTATTTGATTTGTTTGATGAATAGAAGGAAATAAAGTATGAGTTGGTTGTTGGACTTGAAGCTCACATACAACTCTTTCATCTAATTCGGCTTCCAATTGCAAAACACTGGCATATGTTTCGTCTTTATAGGTTTGTGTCTCTTCAATCAGTTCTTGGTTAATGGGCATACGTTGTACCCTACCTAACAAGTGTATAAGCCTACCTTTTAATCTTAAATACAAAGAATCCGATTTTGGACCATTGAAATCGGGAATAGAAGCCTTAATATAATAAATTATATCGAGTGTTTTTTTAAATTTGACGTCAACGTAGGCTGTGAATAGTCGATTGTGAATTATTTAAACACGTGATTAATTTGAACGTTTTGACAATGACATTTATTAATACGATCAAGATCCGTTCACAATCAACTACCCATAGCCGCCTTCGACGTCAAATTTAAAAAGCACTCGATATGTTCCCAATAACCTCCTTTGTAGTGATCAGTGATAACTAGTGATGGGAACTTGGGTGTCGAGTGTCGTGATACTGTTCGTGGTCGTGACACTTGAAGTGTCGCGACACTTCGTGTCGAACAGTATCGCTCTTATTAGAGTGTAATTCGAAGTTGCTTGATCATTCTTACAAAGAAATTAAAGGCAGATTTGTTGAACTGGCCAACAATCATTGAATAAGACGTACATATAAAACTATTTTGTTGTAGATTTTTTAGTTAAAATTATAAATTCATGAATTATTTGCAAAACATTAATTTAAAAGCCGAAACCTGAAAAGTTGACGCAACGCCTCCGTGGTTCGATGGCAAACCGTGGCTTGCTAAACTATACGGGCTGGTGGAATGCACGATCGAACCCCGTTACAAGCATAACTTTTTTTTAAATTTTATTTGTTATTATTCTTTTATTCGAAAAACGTACAAGAAATAATACATTACAAATAAAAAATAAAGATACCCAATTAATAAGACATTGTCTTATTAATTGGGTATCTTTATTTTTTATTTGTAATGTATTATTTCTTGTACGTTTTTCGAATAAAAGAATAATAACAAATTATTTAAATTGTTTTGCAACTATTAATCTGACCGACTTTTATTCGAGAACGAACTATTTGGCATATTTCAGATTTCCCATACTAATTTTCTATAGCAAATGTTAGAACGAATGCGGTGTATAAATAATTTAATGTCTTTTAATGTACTTAATGCATAAATATATAACCATAACAGAATTTACTCATAAACCTAATTGTTTTTTAATCCCTAGTTTATGATTTACGTATTAGCTATGAATCTTGACTGCTCGTTTCAATTATATTATATGAACTAGCGCATGCATGATGTGTAAATGCGAAGTATCGTTAAAGAGTCGTGAAGGAGTCGACACTTCACACGGCTAATGGTTTCGATTCGCAAGTGTCGTGATACGCGGGTGGTATCGCGAACCCAACACTAGTGATAACAAAGGGGATGTTTTAAATAAAAGAAAATTGCTCATTCAACCAGACTATTGCATCTATAAGTATTTATTTTGTATTTTTGGCTGTGTCTAAACATCTTATACTTCCTGTTATTTAGGATCCTCAGTTGAGGTAAAATAAATTTAACTAAAAGTTTCTAGAGAATTTACCGACCAAAAAGCGTCTTAAGTTCGGTGTCGTTCCTAAAAATAGTTACTGATATTTAAATGCGTTTTCTAAAAAATAGTTTTAATAGATGGCAAAAATAATAAACCGCCCCATCCAAAATCCCAAACCCTATAGAGGGTAGTCGTAATAGATATTCAGTTCTGTAGCTCAAACTGTGCCGAGGTGTTCGTTATTCAAATTAGTTGTTCTATTCACTCGTTTTTTAACCTTTACCGAATAGTATAACCTACTTGTAAGCTGGTTACATGCCTAATTAAAGGAAAGAAGAATTTTGCAATTACAAATAAATTATTTTAAACATTGTGATAAATTATCTTACGACTATAATGGTCAAACGGGGCACAACATTGCGAACAACTTTTTAAATTATCCATTTACATGTATTTTTTTTGAATAGAAAAATCCTCGGCACCGTACCCTACTTAATTTATTAAAAAATGTTTTCTGTTGAAGATAACAAATATGGACATTTCTTAAAAGTAAAAAGACAGAAACTGGAAATAATTCTGAATCGGGGCTTTCAAACGATCAAGGCCCTTCAAAAGAATCAGGGACATCACATGATAGCATCAAATGATAACGAACCAGAGCAACCTAAGGACCCATTAGAACGTGTAAACTGTTCTATCGTGGCTTACAATTGAAGGAGAAGTTGACTTGGGTCTGAGTATAATCGAAGCTGAACCAAGTAAACCTGTCTTGGACTTTTATCCTCGAACTCAATTTGGCAAACAAAAGCGCTCGTTTTCCGCAACATATTTGAAAGAATTTGCTAGGGTGCAGCACAGCATTCAAAAAGACGCTGTATATTGCTTTAGTGTAGACATTTTGGGAAAAGTAATCTTGTATCACACGAAAGTAACACGTTTATTAAATATGGTTCCAATAACTGGCATAAAATTAGAGAAAAGTTAAAGAAACATGAAACGTCTTTAAATCAGATTGACGATATGCTAAAATGGTCTATTTATCTGCAAACGCGTAGAACTGGTAGTGTGGAAACCCAGCTCTCTTCTGCATATCAAAGTCAAATTACCAAAAATCGAGAATATTTGAAAACTTTAGCCAAAATTACATTATTGTTAGCTCGGCAAGGATTAGCTTTTAGGGGACTTCAAAGAAATCTGCGATTTTTTGGCAAAATTTAACATGACTTTTGCAGAGATTTACAAATGCCACAAGAACTACACCAATTGGAAAATACAGAATAAATTAATAAACTTGTTATCAAATAAAGTCCAGTCCAAAATTGTAACTGAGATTAAAGAGTGTGACATTTTTTCAATAATGCGTGATGAGGCTAGGTGTTTCAAAGAGGAACAGCTTTCACTCTGCGTCCGGTATGCCGTTGGTTTGGAAATCAAAGAGAGATTTTTAAATTTTATCAATTGTTCCGGTGAAAGAAGTGCTACCGCCCTTTTTCATATTACTTTTGATTCGTTGAAACAATTCAAACTTGAAGATAATAAATTAATTCGCCAATGATCGTACGATGGAGTGGCTGCAGTGGCGTGCGGTGAGAATTTAGGCTAGGGAAGCAACCACGATTTTAATTATAATACACCTAGGTACAGGCGCGGATTAACGGGGAGGGAATAATTCCCCCCTACCCAATTTAAAAATAAGTACACATATGACATAGAATAGAAACAAATAATGTTTGTTTAATTATTATTTATTAAAACAATTATTTTTCCAAAAATTCTCCCCTCAAAATACTTCTCTGGATCCGCCCCTGCTAGGTACAATAAAAAAACAGTGTTACAATAATTAAGCTTAAAAGTTTTTCAAAGAAGAACTTTTACACTTTATACTTATGGAATTTGTTGACTATTATTCTTTATTTTAAAAAAACTACTACTATGTATTTATACTGCAACTCTATTTTCCGGTCTTTCTTAGCTCAATACCACTGCAGGTTTTAATCTTTGTTGTTAAATTTGAAAGTTCGGGTTTTGATCTGCCTTTCTTAATAATTTGTAATTTCTCCCCAAAACTGTATGCGGAAAATTCTTTATTAATAATTTACAAACTGAACAAAAAAAAATCGACCCGATTCGGATGTATCGAAGGTACTCGAACCTTTCACCGAAGCAGCTGAATTTGCAGTCGTGACGATAATGCAATTTTAAATTTGCATACAGGTAAACTAAATAGAATTATTTGTCTTTAAAAAAATCCAACTTATATAAATTGAAATAATAAAATGCCACAAAATACAGTCTCATTCGCAGATTTACATTACTTAAGTAACATTAAATTTAACAAACACTAATAAATCGAACAAAGAACCAAGTTATAAAGAATAAACATTTGGGCATGAAGCACACTAACAATAACGGCCAAACAATGCTAAGAGCATCGTCTACTATATGACCACGCCTGCTGAATCACGCCAAGGCTAAGAGAAGAGCAGTTGTAAGCAGTGATTATATGCAGTGTATGTAACACATTTGAATCGGTATTACCTTTCCGTGCAAGTTTAATGAGCCTAATTTAAAATAGTACTCTAAATAATTATACTTTTTGCTGTACGGAATTGATATTAATATTAATTGATATTAAATATTACAAATTTAAATAAACGATAACCATAATTTTATAAAAATATTTTTGTTAGCATTGGTTTTTATTTTTAATAAATTCTCAAGGGACGCGTTGATTGCGCATTGCTTCCATGGACCGCACGCCACTGAGTGGCTGTAATGTCTGGTAGATGCGCAGGACTACAAGCAAAAATAAAACAGAGGTATCCTACTGCATATACACACTGTTAACGCTACGTCTCGATTAACAGAGCCTTTTTAAATACAATTAAACACTGGTGGTACAGCAAAAAGTAACTTTATTTACAATATAATATTAGTATTCACTCGAAGACCGATCGTAATGGAATAGACCGGTTGTGGTCAAAGCATCCCTCAGGTAGGGGCTTGAAATAATATAAAGGTGGGGGAGAAGTACAGGTAGTACCGAACATGGCGGCCCCCTTGAACCAATTTAGGTTCAAAACAAAACAAATGTAATATAACAAATTAAAGGAAAAATTAGTAAATATAAATCAGATAAAAATTCATAGAACTACAAATAAATATATACAAAACTCATACAATTAAATGTTCGTAATCAAGATAACCGACTCAACAAATTATTAATTATTGCAGAAATTATAAAGGTGAACAATATGAAATATTAATATACAAAACAAAATATATTTACAAATCAAATGTAATGTAACACAATAAAATTGCAGACAAAGGTGATAGAATGGAATAAAACATTTCAAATATGTACATGTAGTATATAGAAATGGAAAGAGTTAACGATATTTCACACTACTGGCATTAGACAAACATTATGTACCGCTCGTTTTGTAATAGTACCGTCAGAAAGTTTAATGCTAACAACACGCACTACACTGTCACTACCACGATGAAGTTCTGTAATCCGACCTCGTTACCAGTGCATTGGTGGTGTGCAATCCTTGAGGATCACAAGTTGTCCTGCTCGAATTTTCTGAGTTTGTGGTTCCAATCTTTTCCATTTATTGCGCTGTTGAAGTTGAGAAAGATACTCCGCCTTAAATCTGCGCCAAAAATGCTTACGTATTTGTGATAATAAATGAAAACGTTTAATTCTATTAACTGGGAGATCAGTATAATCACTTTCTTCTCTCAGTGTAACTCACCAATTAGAAAATGTGCTGGAGTTAAGGTTTCGAAATCGTGTGGATCATTGGAAATGGGTATCAATGGACGGGAGTTAAGGACAGCTTCTATCATAGTTAATACGGTGGACAATTCCTCATAATTTAAAGTAGTAGCACCTATAACCCGTTTTAAATGATATTTGGTAGATTTAATTCCCGCTTCCCATATACCGTCCATGTGTGGGCTACGGGGTGGTATAAAATGCCAATTAATACTATTAGCACTAAGATCGTCCTTTACTTTAGAAAATGAAGGGGATTTTAAAAATTCAAATAATTCCTTTAAGGAACGATCTGCCCCGCGAAAATTGGTTGCGTTATCTGAATAAATGTCACTAACTACACCTCTTCTTGCAATTGATCTTCCGAGGGCATTCAAAAATGATTTCGTTGTTAAACTGGTGACTAATTCTAGATGTATTGCTCTCGTGGCCAGACAAATAAAAAGACAAAATAAATGATTTAATTTGTGTTTTACCTCTACCAATGATTGACTTTAATGATATAGGGCCTGCATAATCAACACCTACTTTCAAAAAAGGTCGAATTAGTTCGAGTCTTACTTTATTAGGCAAATCTCTCATTAGCTGTTTACAAGATAATGGTTTTTGTTTAAAGCATTTGATACATTTATGTAATATTTTTCTAACAACATTTCTACCGGAAATAGGCCAATAATTTCTCCGAATTGCTGCAAGTGTTCCCTGAACTCCTACGTGTAAATGTTGTGAATGAATTTGATAAATAATTGAGTGTGTAATATGATGTCCTTTTGGTAAAATAATTGGAAATTTCTGATCATAGCTAATTGGAGCGTGTTTTATACGCCCTCCAACTCTAATCAAACCGTCTTCGTCCAGAAATGGACTTAAAGAAAGAAGAGAACTACTTTTATTAAGCGGTTGGCCTAATTTTAACATAGAAGTTTTATGGGGAAAGGCTAACGATTGTACAGTTTTTAAAATGAAAACGGTTGCTTTATTAGTTTCCTTAAAACTCAAAGCACCTGTTAGTGAATTTGGTCTATCCTTGCTGTTATGTAAAAATCTAAAAATATAAGCAATCACTCTTTGTAATTTACGAAAGGAAGAGAATTTACATATTAAGTCATTAAACAGATTGTTAACAATTACACCCGAGTGAAAACAAGTTTTTCTTTTTTCGGGAATTTCCACATTTTTTATTATTTCTTCAGTACTGATAGTAGGCCACCTTTCTTTTGGAAGATGCAAAAAGGAAGGCCCTTTAAACCAAACAGAATTTGTTAATAATAGTTCAGGTGAAGCACCTCGGCTAACAATATCTGCGGGATTGTTCACGCCTTTACAGAAATTCCATTCGTTTGGGTTGCTTAAAGATTGAATTTTAGACACACGATTTGCCACAAATGTTGCAAGAGTATTGACGGGAGTGGATATCCAAGCCAGTTCAACAGATGAATCGGTCCAAAGATATCGGTTACAAATCTGTAAATTTAAAGTAGATTGAACCTTGTTTATGAGTTCGGCCAATAAAAGAGTCCCGCAAAATTCCGCTCGTGGTGTGGTTATAGTTTTAATTGGCGCTATTCTGCTTTTCGAGCATATAAGATTAATATTCATATTGCCAAAATTATCTTCGGCACGTATATATATGCAAGTGCCGTATGCTTTACAACTTGCATCTGAAAAACCATGAAGTTCAAGTTTTATTTGTGTTATTGGTATAATTTTTCTAGGAATTTAAAATGCATTTAAACCTTGCAACTCTAAAGTATATTGATTCCATATTGTTAATAAATTTAAAGGAATAGGATCATCCCAACTAATCTTTGATAGCCATAAATGCTGCATAAATATTTTGAATTTAATAATAATTGGTTGTAATAACCCTAAAGGATCATAAATTTTGCTCAATACTGATAAAACGGTTCTTTTAGTCACCTTGTTGCGATCATATTCTACGTTTACTAAATACTGAATTTCATCTAATTTAGGGTTCCAAACCACACCTAACATTTTTGTATTTTTATCAAAATTTAAGCTGATTAACGGATCATAAGAACTATTATTAATTTGCGCTAAAATCTCTGGAGAATTGCTTATCCATTTACGTAACTCAAATCAGCCACTTTGAAAAATTGCGGTGAGTTGCTCGCGAAGAACTACTGCTTGTTCAATAGACCGGTACCGGTTAACACGTCATCCATAAACATATCATTTTTAATTACTGAATAAGCTTCAGGATATTTAAGTTTTTCGTCCTTAGCTAACTGATGTAAAACTCGCATTGCTAAGTACGGTGAACATGTCAAACCGTAAGTTATTGTTAACAATGTATACACCTTAATAGGTTGGTCTTTGTCATCTCTCCACAAAATTAATTGATAATTTGCATCGGAATGTGAAACTATAATTTGTCGAAACATTTTTGATATGTCACTGCATAAAACGTATTCATGGGTGCGAAATTTACAAAGTATTTGAAATATTTCATGTTGCAAGTTTGGCCCGGTAAATAAGGTGTCATTTAATGATAAACCGCTGGAAGTAAGTTGGCTAGCGTCAAATACTACCCTTAATTTGGTGGTTAATGAATCTTTTAAAATTGCATGATGTGGAATGTAATAAGATTCGTTCGGTTTTAATAATTCCGGATTTTGAACTTCTTCCATATGATTTAAGCTTAAATATTCGTTTACAAAGTTTGTATAATCCTCCTTTAAGGAAACATTTTTGTTTAATTTTCTTTCTAAAGAATGAAACCTTTTTAAAGCCTGAGATTTGGATTCTCCTAACTGAGCCTGTTTTTCATTAAAAGGTAAGTTAACTGAATAACGACCATCACTTAATCGTTGATAGCTATTCAAAAAATAATTTTCACAAAATTCTTCGTCTTTGGATTTGATAGTTGGATTGTTTATACTTTCTATTTCCCAAAATTGCTGAATTGTTTTATCAAGAGATGCTTCATTAATTGATAAATGACAATTTGTGGAAACATTGTGTTTATTATTTTTAGGTAAATCAGAAGAAAAGTCAAGTGTCCCTCCCAAAATCCATCCAAACTGCGTTTCTTGTAAATGTGGATGTTCCTTACAACTAGCAATATTATTGTTACAAATTTATGCCCAGTAAACATCAGCCCCAAGTAACATGTCTATCTTGTCTGACACATTAAAATGATCATCCGCTAATTGCAAATCTTTGGGAAGTTTTAGGACTTTTGTATTAAAAGAAATTTGAGGTAGATTTTGAGTTATACCGTCAGTTATAAAAAATATGGTATCCATTTTAAAAGAGGTATACTTAGAAAAGATTGTTAGTTTTGCATGTTTAGTAATTTTGGAAATGGTTTGGTTTATACCTGAAACCTCTGTATTACAATATAATGCGGAAATCTTTAATATTCTAAGAAAAGCCTCGGTCAGGTAACAACTATGGCTGCCATTGTCGAGTAAAGCCCGACAAATGTGTTTTATTCCTAAGGAATCTTGAATGAGAACACTTGCTGTTGATAATAAAACTGACCTAGATCCGTTTTCTCCGAAATGGGTTAGTGTTTGTGACTGGGTACCGCTACTTTCTTCTATATTCAAAACAGGTTCTTGAATTGTAGAAATTGTTTGTATTGTTTCCCTTCTATGAAGAAGGGAATGATGTTTTTTATTGCACTCAGTGCATTTCTTTTGGGATTTACAATAATGAACAGGATGTTTTCTCAAACAATTTATACAAAGCTGCATGCTTTTAATTTTACTAAATCTTTCAGAAATCGATAATTTTAAAAAATCTTTACATTGATAAATCTGATGTGTGGCCGATTTACAGATTACGCACTCCCTTTGAGTAGCACTAACTAAAGTAATTTTTTTATTTGATAATCCTTTCGAAAAATTATTTTGAGAAATTTGTCCTAAAGCTTCTAAAGACTCGAGCATTTTGCATTTCTTCTCTATGAAATTTAAAAATTCTTGCAATGTAGGAATTTCTGTACTTAATGTTAATTCAAAGTCTTTCCTCGTGGAGAAGTCCACTTTATTAGAAATTATGGGCAAAATTAGTGGATCCCAATGATCTACAATTACATTTTGATTTTTTAAAGCTTCGATATTAACATAAAGTACATCTAGAAACTGTTGCAAATTGAAATGACTAGCTTTGTGAAATGGTGGATAATTTATAATTTTGCAAACTAATTCTTGAACCGCTAATCATCTATTTGAAAATCTTTTTTCTAAGGTTCTTATTGCTAACTCGTAATTTTCATCTGGAATTATCAGATTCAATAATACGGTTAACTTCATTTCCCTTTAAACAATTCTTAAGGTAATGAAATTTAGTAATTGCATTAAATCTTGAATCATTATGTACCAGTGCTTTAAACGAGTTAAAAAAGGTAGGCTATTCTGAATAAGAGCCCGAAGATATTGGTAAATTCAAGATTGGTAACGGTAAACTAAATGATTCTCGATTTAAATTAAAATTATTATTGTTAGCCACATTGGTAGCGGAATTCGGTTTTTTCTTTTCTAGCCACGAGTCAATCATAACAAGAAGATTAAAATATTGAGTTTCAACTGTTTCCCTTTCTGCTTCGGCTAATAATAATTCAGTTTGATTGAGTTCAATTTCGGATTGAATATCGGAACATTCTTGAATTAATTGCCCTAATTTTGATTTTCTAAATTTTAAATGTGCTACATCATCGGTTTCCGTAAAAGCCTTTACAAAAGTTTCAATTCTCGTAATTTGTCCCTTTATTGAACCGCGTTTAGATTTAAGAGAATTTAATTCAGCCATGTTGTGCAACTTTAGTGTTAAACAAACTAAATATAAATTTATCGTCAAAGATTTATTAACTATTATAGACAGGGTTCGCAAAAGCCCAACCCATCGGTTTTTTCCGGGGAAAAGTGTTTTTTTTCCGGATTTTTCCCATTTTTGTCAATGGAAAAAATCAGCTGTCTTTTTCCGGTTTTTTCCAGTAAAACATCTTTTATGCCAATAATTATGATACAATTTTGTGTTAGAAAAATAAGCAATTTTCTACGCTACAGTTTTTATTTTACCTTTTTTTTTTACTAAAACTATGCTCCCGAAAATCCAGAAAAGGAAAATGGCTTATAAATGTAGGTTTGAGGATTAGCTTATATTCCACCTATGTATTTGTACTTGCTCTGTCAACTTACAAGGTTTATTGTGCCTTACAAAGTATAAAAATAGTGATATTTATTATAGCTTATAGCACTATAAACGAAAGTATCTGTTTCTTCATGGTAGGAAACGTATTTTGTTGTATAAATTTTTATGTTGGCCCGTTTTATTATACTATTACATAGTTAAATGTATAAATAAAACTGCACAAGTAAACAGAAACATAATACGCAAAAATTCATATCACAACCATAAAAGCCATAAGTAACCACAAGCATGGTATATTATCCTCAATAACGAATGATAGAAAAGAAAACAAATGATTCATTTCTGCTCCTATTCATTCACAAAAGAATTTTTTAAACTGCCGTTTTTGCATTGCTTCGTGAGCTAAAGTTTTATTATTTCTAGAATTTTACAAGTATGCAGGAGTGTACGTAATTTATAAAACAATGTAATTAAGTATCAGGTATTAAATATCAATTTTATTTTGTACATCCTTCAGCTCTTTCAGCATTTATTATTCTCTTATCATAAATTCTTTAATAATTATAATAACAGTCGCTCGGTATTCGCCTTGATTTACGTGCTCTATTCTTATGCACTTGCATTAATTATTAAACTTATAGAGAGGCTCTTTTGTAGTTGCGTATTTAAATTTGTTTATCGGCTTGTTAGTTCTTATTGGTCGATGCATATTAATTAAGGGCTTAAAAAATATTTGAAATAATGTCGTTCGGGGGCAGAAAGTTGGGTCCTGAATGGGCTGAAGTTTTTGAAATTAATAACAAAACATACTGCAAATACTGTAATCAAGTTGTAATCAAAAGCTGAAAGAATAAGGAACTATTTGTCCAAATGTACAAGAAAAAGTTCTTCAGTGGATCAAACTCCAGAAAATAATAAAGGTAAATGTGCGAGGCAGATTGTTTTATTTATAAATGTCAAAAATATTGAAATTAGTTTTCGTTTGTTTTCCTCTCAAAATTTTGATTTTTTTACATTTCCCAAATTTCATAGATGTTGAACTGTTGAACTAGCTAGATGATCTTGTTAAGGATTAAACATGAAAAATTCATAAAATATTAAATATTATAGATATGACTAGAAATCATTGGGCCAAAGGTGGAAACTATACATTCAGTCAGATAGTTTGTTCGGTGAAATAACAAAAAGTAAAAAACCTTTAACATCAAGATTAAGGCTATAAATTTCAAATTTAATTAAAAATGTTTTGTCAATGTATTAGCTTTGTTATTTATAATTTATCGAGTTCCTAAGATTCAGTTTTTTGGTTAGCTAAAATGTGGAGACGCGTGGATTTTTTTAGAATCACGTTTTAGATTCTTAGGAAAACAACGATTTTATATCAGATTCTTAAACAATTTAGATTCTATCAAAACAGTTCCTTTTTTTCAGATAACGACACTGATGACAGTGACAAAATATCCTCTCATTCTTTTCAAGATCAACCTTCAGCTTATAGAATTAAAAGCATTACGGAGTTTGTAATAAAAACAACTTCAGAACAAGCAGTACAGTTTGACGAAGTTGTAGCAGAATATTTTTATGCATGCAATATTCCATTCAACAATTCAGAACATCCAGCATTTCTCAAGATGATAAATAGTTTGAGACCAGGTTATAAACCTCCAAACCGAAAACATCTTGCCGGCGATTTACTGACGAGAATTAATGAAAAAGTTGATGCTCAGTTAGAACAGGAAATAAGAAACAGTGACCGACCTCTCACTATTTTGCAAGATGGTTGGTCTAGCGTAAGGAACGATCCAATTATTGGCACGAGTATACACAATGGAAATGTTTCGTACTTGCTCAGTGCCACCGATTGTGAGGCTGACAAAAAGACAGCAGAGTACTGCGCTGGTAAAGCATTAGATATCATCGAAAATATTAAAACCAAGTTTAATAAAGAGGTATTTGCAGTATGCACCGATAATGAAAATAAAATGGTAAAAATGAGAGAGATTATCGAAAAAAGTAACTCGAAAATTTTAACTTTTGGTTGTTCAGCTCATCTCTTAAACCTGGTTCAGCAGGAAGTAACGCCTAAAAATTTAATTAAACACATTGTCGAAATTCAAAATTTTTTTAAATATAGGCATCAACCAACAGGATGGCTCAAACAGAAAAAAAACTCTAAAATTCCTCAAATTCCAAATGATACCAGATGGAATTCGCAATTTGATTGCTTAAAAACGTTTATTAACAACTATCACATTTACCGTGACATTGTCAGTGAGAATTCTGATGTTTTCAACAGTCACTCAGATTTCTTGGCTATAAAACAAAGCTTAAACAATGTAGGCATTTACAGCAATGCTGTTGATTTAAAAAAGCAGTTAGAAATCGTGGGAAATTCATTAGACAAAGTGCAGGGAAATACATCTAATTTGTCAGATGCAGTCCATGCATGGTTAAAATTATTATCGTCTGATCATTTGGAAACATATAGAGACGCTATAAAAAAAAGGTTTGACCAGGCAATAACTCCACATCATTTAATTGCTTATATGGTTGATCCAAAATATTTTGGATCAGATCTCAACTACAAGCAGGAAGATGAAGCTCAACAATGGCTGGAAATGAACCATTCAGAATTCATGGCAGATTTTTTTAAGCTTCTGCATCAAAGATAACGAAAAATACCCTAAGTCATTGTTTTCAAAAGAAGTCATACACAATATGTCATCATGCAAATGGTGGTAATTAATAAAGGTTCAAACTGATAAATTGGCAACTCCTCCAAACAAAAAAAATGTGTGATTTCTTTGCTAATTTGTTGAGTGATCCTCCAAGTTCAGCTGACATAGAAAGGATTTTTTCGACATTTGGGCAAATCTGGTCCAAACTGAGGAATAGACTTTCTGCAGAAAAACCTGAAACGCTGGTTAAAATCTACAGATTCCATAATCAGAAAAAATAATTGTGTCTATATATTCTATTATTTATTGTTCTTTTACGTAAATAAGTGTATTTTATTGTGTATGGTATATTTTATTCTGTAGGGTATATTTTATATGAAAAATTTTGTAAATCGGAAGAATACTACATTCCATTAAAATGGAAATATTGTATAAGTAGTATATAAGGTTAAAATATCGTTTTTTGCATTTGTGTTCTCTTAAATATAATTATTTTTCAACCTGATTTTTTTTATTTAGTAGATCTGTCAATATACATCATTAATCAATAAATTTCCATGAGCAATGCAACTCTGACTATCATGTTTTAGTTCTTTGCAAACACATAATACTTTTTTAAATCAGAAACAATGTTGTACAAAAGTGGATTAGTTCTTAGGCTGAAAAGGTAAAAGTAAAAAAGAAAGAGTTATTTAAATGTGTGGAAAACTGACTGGATTAAACCAAAAAAACCATTGGTTTAAACCGGAAAAAACCACCTGCCTTTTTTTAACTGGAAAAAACCAGAAAAAAACAACGGGTTTTTCCGGGCCGGGCGAAATCATGCCAACCCTGATGATAGAAGAGGGAAGGGTCGTTTAAAAATATTTGGGTTACTATAAAAATATAAAGGAAGGATGCTAGGATTTGAGTCACTCACGCTTTTGAAGTTAAAGATGATCCCGGACGTTGCTTTTAGTGAACTCCTGTTAAAAAAGTGGATATTAAGGACAGGGAAATCAACCAAATGAGCGAGATGATACGAGATGGGTCTGTACCGATGCTGCAGTGCAGTAAAAAATGTGCATTGCTAACTTCACTGGAAAATGAAATTTCGGATTCCCAAGATAGAAATGCGGTCAATGCCACTGGTTTACTTGTAAATATGAGAAAACCGTCATTCGTTGTACACCTTTTTATTCTTGATGAGGTTATCAATATTTTACAAATTGCAATCGCAATCAGTCATAAAAAGTGCAATCGCTTCGTTTAAAAATATGCGAAATGATGACAGTTTTCTCAAGTTGTAGGAAGAAATTGATAAATTTTCCGCATCATATGACATTAGACACTTAGAAAACTAAAATAAATGTAATAGCGTAAAAAGGTAAAAGTCTCTTATAAAATACTCCAAGCAAAAAAAACAAAACACCCTTGACACAATTTCGAACTTAACCCCCCCCCCCAAAATTAGGTGCTAGTTGCGCCTATGGCCTATTTTGATATTGATAAGCTCCGTAAAACTGTTTCAACTTGTACGCAACAATAAGACCTTGAAAAAGATACATTCATTACCAAATGACGCACTTCTATTTAACATGAACGTTAAATGCAAAAATAAATAGAAGCAGTAAAAGAACAATTCGGCCAGCAAGTCGGACACGCCTTTTTGTGACCTTAACTTACTCTTTTTGAAAAGGACCCAAAATTTGCTACGCCAGCTCAGATTTTCTTTTTTGAAGAGCAGGGGTCAATTGTTCTTAGTTACTTGCTTCCACTTACCATATTTAATGAGCGCCACTCAATTTTGGCCTTCTAGAAATCTTCCCTGTATAAATTGGGAAAAACAAGGAAAATAAAATAAGAAATAAAAGAGAACTACTTAAGAATCGTTGTGTTTATTATAATTCATATTTTCTCCTTTTAAATTACTCGCTACAATAAATTTCAATAATATGTTAATTTCAATTAATAATTATCTATTATTTTGAATTTGACTATTGTTGAATAATAAAAATACTTGTGGTATAGCGTTATGCCTCAAGCTAACAAAGGTAGGTAATACATAAATTTAATTTAGAAAATTTTATTATTGATAATGTTTTTTGTCTTGTAGCTACTCTTAATTATTTTGATGTTATACCCAACCAAATCGATATTTAATAAAAAAATAGAATGTGCATTTAATGGTATACATATAAATTAAACTCCGTACAAAAGGAAAGATCTTACTTGATGATCTTGTAAATTGCGGATTGCAGATTGCAAGATTCCAGGATACGGATTGCAGAATGTACTCAATTATCTGATTATGTGTGTAAACGTTGAAATTAAAATTCCATAATGTTTGGCCACAACAAATCTGTAGGAAAGAATTAAAATATACGATGTTCTAATATTTACGTTATAATTTTTTATTCAATAAACAAAACAAATCAAATATGTGTTTTTTACGATGGATTCACCTGCAACTTGCAGATTCCCAAACTTAGAACTATGAACGTTATTTAATTAATTTTGCGAAACCTGTCACACGGCTATAAATTCTAAGTGCAAAATATCTAATGCCGCTACGACCAAATTTTAATCGATTATTATCGGAGGCGCGCACACTCGCCTTGGTTTGAGTAATCTTAAAAGTGTGTTATGAATGTCTTTTATAAAATTATATTAATAAACAAATGAAAACATTAAATATACAATTTGATGCAAATTTAATGTTACACAGGATCGATCAGTCTTGGAGAAGGGGCTACAGAAGTACCGGGTACAGGGTTATCAACCCGATCTTGTGATTGTATAACGATACTAACATTATCAGCAAATAAATTCCTAGCTTCAAGAGAGTTCTGGTTTTGCAAATATCTAATTCTAGAAACGGTAAACGTTATGTTAATCTTAAGATTAGTTTAATACTCGAGCAATGGTGTTGCCCCATACAAAAAAGTTTCTTAATTCTGTTTGGTGCAACAAATAATTATAAATATTATAATATTATAATATTATAATAGACTGCTCTATACGTTTCGGCTTAAGAGGCCTTCATCGAGAGCTTGCTTAAAAGCTACTTTGAAGCATTAAGGATGAAGCATATGGCTTTGATCACTGTTGATGTTTTTCATTGATATACAAAGCCTCAGTACAATTCATACAAGGATGAAATTTTTATTTTGGTAGTACACACACAGACACACTTCTAAATTGAAACTGCTTTCTTGTTCCTTTTAAAAAGTTACAACCAGACGTAGAAATAAAAATTAACTCTCAATAAACAGTCAACAATGCCTAAATTCTTGGGATAATAAATAATATTAACCCAAACAACGCAGTATTATATTCTGTGGCCGACCGCGCTCAAAGAGAGAAAGCACGTGAACGATAAAAAGCAATGCAAGAATTTTAGTACATAACACAGAATAATTTGTTTTCAAAATTGCATTTATCTCCGACTAGTTACTATACTATTGTTTTGAAAATGTTAAAATAAAAACTATAAAGAGGTACTCTAACTTAATTAATTTAACGTACATTAACATCTCTGTCTCAGTAATTTTGTAATAAAAAAGTGTTTTTAGCACTTTTTGAATATTTTTACACTTAAACTTAATGCATTATTCAAAAATAAATAAGTTTGGGTACTTTCCTCCCTAGCAGTTCTCACAGAGGTAAAAAGTTTTAAAAGTGCGTGTCAAAGAGAATGCCAATAATTTTGTTAGAAAATAAGGCAAACATTTCTTATAAAACGCACAAGTATTACCCAAAAGGAAAAGTATATTCTATAATAATGCATGTACAAACGTTATCTTATGTAGCCCATATCTATTTAAAAAACTAAAATTACATTATGCTGAAGAAATTGATTTTTAAAAATCCGAATGAGCCTATGCTCATCTTTCCAAAGATGCCAAAGTGAAATTTTACAACAGATAATCGAAAAGAAAGATAATCTGCAATCTTTCGGTTTCTTGCAAATTGGTTGTTTTGAAATATCTGAAATCATTAATATCTGCAACAGCATTAAACATAATGTCACACAAAAAAAGGAATTAAGGTTGATTCAGACCGGTGGTGGCGGAGCGGTGGCGGATCGGTTTCTGAGCGGTTTCCGCTTTGGAGCATTCATACTGCCCGCGGTAGCAGGACGGCGACGGTTTTGCAGTGCAGACATTCATAGTCGTGCATGTGTCCCTAATAATGTGAAATCCGTTTTTCATATTGCTATATGTATTGTTTAATGAATGCAAAGTTGTATATAAGAGCTTTCCATTCATTAAACCCATCAAAAATGTGACACCCCCCTATATAACAAATATCTGAATACATTACTTTCCTTTTTTATATACATGTTTAATAATATTTAATAAATAATAAAGTTTAAGCGATATTGAGTTAATTAAGTAGTTTCTAGATTATTAAGTATTCACTAAAAACTGAGTGCCCTTTTCAATATAATAATAAAAAAACTAATTACATTGAAATGCTTACGTATTTACATTTACGTACGGTTTTTTTTTGTTACTTTTCAATTTGCAACACCATCAATCTTAATGGACTGCTCTGAATAGCGTTGTTTCAGTCAAAATCATAATTCTATCCTTCTCTAACCGCGCGGTTTCTTGCTAAAAATCGCTTCTAGATCGATTCAAACCGCTCCGCTTTGAGACCGCCGGCTCACCGCTATGTCGTTTTTTCCGCGAGCGGTTTTACTTCGAATCATCCCATTTAAAAAGGTATGTTAAGCTGGCACCCCCACCACAAGATTTTCTTTTTAAATTTACGTGATAATTACGGGCTTTTTATGGGCTCTCCAATCCCCCCAAAAATAATTTTTGGGCTCTGGCCTATTCCGAGAAAAACCATATTCAAGTGTGGGGGTGCTAGCTTAACGTTAAGCTAGCGCCCACTTTTTTCTTAAAATAGTGTGACATTTCTACTTGCTTTTAGATTGATGGGCTTATTATGGGCTCTTCGAATATGCAAATCTCATTTGCATCGGAACTACCCTTTCGAAGTTAATCGCTATTCAAAAATTTTGAAAATTCGAAAAATAATTTTTTTTTCTCTAACTTTGCGTTATACTTATGAATGAATTATGGGCTCTTCAATGCGCTTAATTATTTTTAGGCTGTACTCTAATAGCAATACCACCCCCGAAGACATCAAAAATCGTTAATAACGCCATATATCAAAATTTCCTGCGCGATAATTACAGGCTATTTATGGGCTCTCGAACCCCCCAAAAATAATTTTTGGGCTCTTTCCAATTCCGAGAAAAACCAAATTGAAGTGTGGGGGTGCTAACTTAACGTTAAGCTTGCGCCCACTTTATTCTTAAGATAGTTAGACATACCTACTTCGTCTCAAATTTATGGGCTCTTCGAATATGCAAATCTCATTTGCATCGGAACTACCCTTTCGAAGTTAATCGCTATTCAAAAATTTTGAAAATTCGAAAAATAACTTTTTTTTCTCTAACTTTGCGTTATACTTATGAATGAATTATGGGTTCTTCACGATCACGATTTTTAGGCTGCACCCTAATAGCAACACCACCCTCAAAGATATATCAAAAATCGTTAATATCGAAATATACCAAAATTTCTCGCGCAATAATCACAGGCTATTTGCTATACAGTAATGGTAGAAATTCATTTTGGGTTTGCATTGTCATGTGTGAACAAAGGAAAAATAGTGAATAGCAATACATCTGAGAAAGAGAGATATTATCGCAGAATGACTTCACAAACTTATTTTAATTGCAAGATTATATCTGGCAATCAAGCTACCATCTCCACTTTAATAAAAATGAAAATTTTCTAAGCTATCTCTCACTATATCCTCTACCGCCCCGTCGCTCTATTTATTTGTGTAGGTATATTTGATTTTTTGTTTATAAGTAAAGTACTGTGGATAATTTATAGGATCAAATAATGAAATAGTGTATAACATGAATTAAATTCACATAATAGGTGTGCAGTATACCTATTTATCTTTAAGAATTTCAGCAAGAAATAGAGATAATAACAAAACATCTAATTTTACATATTTTACAAACTAATTCAAAATATTTAATGTTACTATGTAACTTGTTTTGCATTTTTAAGCCATCGCCATCATTGACTCACTATCAGGCTTGAGTTAGCAGTTCTACAGGGTGTTTTGGACAAGATGCCTTTCCCGTTAAAGGGCAATAGAGAAACATGTGTAGAGTAACATCTTACTAACAATTTCCTGAAATGCCCCTTTGAAATGACAACCCCCCTTATAAAAATAATAGGCACGCCACTGCAAAGCAGTAGATAAAATTGTATGAAAATTATGCCTATTAAATAGTACATACTTTTAAAAGTCATCAAAAAATAATCATAATAAACCCAAACCGGATAAATGTATTCTTCGAAATTGTCGGCAACACAAAACATTAGGACGTGCTTTTAAAACGTTTTAGCTAAATAATAAACAAGTCATTTTGACCATCTGTAAATAACTGTTAATGACTCAGATCTTTGAAGCTTGTAATTTGCAGTATGCAGTTTGTTGTCAACTTTCTTTGTGTTATAAAATTATGAGTATCGTATGTCTTTAAAACATCAAAATGAAAGAAAGCATTATTGATAATAATCAAGACGTATTTCGAAATAGCTTATGCAATTAGCAAAAGTCTTCATAAACGTAATAACCTTGACGTCACCCATCCGTGGAAATACAAATCAATCTTTTATTATGAAACGAAAACTTTAGTTTTTTTTATTTCATTGTTAATTTAGTTCAAAAATGGATATAATTAATTAACGGAGGACTTAGGATTCCGAGTTCCAGTGTGCAAACGATGTACAATTTTCCGAAACCAAAAGGAAGATTATCACTTACCAAAGAACAATGGTAAAAATCTGCTGATTTTTATCATATCTGTCATCTTTTATTAATAGTAGTAACAGCATTTGCTACATTTTATTCACATGAATCATAATGCTGATTCTGGTAAAATAAATGTTTTGTCACATCTATTAAATACGTCCGTTTACCTTCCAAGGTTATCAGATTATGACCCATATTGTAAACATGATTTGTAAAATTAAGAATCAGTTTACATGAAATTCGGTTGAATTTATTAAACGGTCTCTACAAATGCAACAAAATATTTATTTTACTAGAATCAGCACATTCTTGATGAACAACACGAACAAAATAATATTTGATACCTAATAATTTGTCCATTGACCTCTCCTATACCAAAATCAGCAGATTTTTACCCCAGTGTTTTTTACGGAAAGTTCTTTATAGGAAATTATTCTACATCGTTTGCGCACCAGAACTCAGAATCCTAAATCCTGCGTTAATTATATCCATTTTTAAACTAAATTAAGAATGAAATAAACAAAAAACAAGATTTTTCGTTTCCTAATAAAGAGTTGATTTGTAATTCTACCGATGAATATCAATATTATTCCGCTTATGAAAAGTTTTGTTAGTTGCATGAGCTATTTTGAAATACTTTAAAGAAAGAGATTCAGTACGCATTTTATTATGCTCAAAAATGCTTTCTTTCAGTTTGATGCATTAAAGAAATAGGATATTCATAATTTTATTATAACAGTCCAGCTTGGAAGTAGAAGTTGTTTATGCATTAAATTACAGTAAATGTAAACATTACCTCATTATTTCGACCTTGTTTCCGACGTCGTCGACGACGTCTTCGCCGACGTTGTCGGGGAAGACCGCGTATGCCCTACATTTAAGTTTTACTCATTTTGTTAAAATGACATTCGTAAAATGAAAAACAGGCAATGTTTCCATCACAATTAGGTCAACGAACGTATGTTACATTTTATTTACCGACCTTAATAAATGATCAAGTCGTCAAGGTAGTGAGTCACTCGGCAACCGCTGTTGAAATTCAATTCTGTTGTTTCTGTAAATTGATACGTACGTAGCGCAGGTCAGTTATTAATTTAGTACTGCATATGTGAGATCATTGTTTGCTTTATCAGTAATTCAGGGTCAGAATCTTGCAAACAATCCATAGTCGACTCGTGACTTGTAAAAAATACGGAAAAATCCGAAATTTTTTTATTTTTTATTTTTATTTTATGAGTTTTGAGGTCTCTATATGGTCACCTTTCACCCACTTAAAGCATTGCATATTTATACGGAACACCCTGTATACTTTAATTTCAATAAAATAGCAAAGAATAGTTGTTGTTACAAAAAACACATTATTTTGTTTATATAATTATACATATAACTTATAGGCGCAACTGCATCTAATTTTTGGGGTGGCTAAAGTTCGAAATTGTGTCAAGGGTGTTCTGTTTTTTTTTGGTTGGAGTATTTTATAAGAGACTTTTTCCTTTTTATGCTATTATATTTTTTTAGTTTTCTAAGTGTTTAATGTCATAAGATGCGGAAAATTTATCAATTTCTTCCCACAACTTGAGAAAACTGTCATCGTTTCGCATATTTTCAAACGAAGCGATTGCTCTTTTTAAGACTGGTGCGGCTTTTCCCAGAGTGACATCCTTTTCTTGAAGTTTTCTGGCGACAATTTGTAAAATATTGAGAACCTCATCAACAATAAAAAGGTGTACAACGAATGACGGTTTTCTCATATTTACAAGTAAAATTATTAAAATTATTTATTTGTAATTGCAAAATTCTTCTTCCCGTTAATTAGGCATGTAACCAGCTTACAAGTAGGTTATACTATTCGGCAATGGTTAAAAAACGAGTGAATAGAACAACTAATAACATAGCGAAGCTTATTAGAATAATGAAAAAACTGACTATTACGACTACCCTATAGGGTTTGAGATTTTGGATGTGGCGGTTTATTATTTTTGCCATCTATTAAAACTATTTTTAGAAAACTCATTTAAATATCAGTAACTATTCTTAGGAACAACACCGAACTTAAGACGCCTTTTGGTCGGTAAATTCTTTAGAACTTTTATTTAAATCTATTTTACCTCAACTGGGGGTCCTAAATAACAGGAAGTATAAGAGGTTTAGATACAGCCAAAAATACAACAAAATAATAAATAAATGGATGAGCAATTTTCTTTTATTTAAAACATCCCCTTTGTTATCACTGATCATTACAAAAGAGGTTATTGGCAACATATAATTTATGACATTTTATAGTCTTCTTTTTCTTAAAAAATTTAAAGAAATTTGTAAAAGGTTGTATGTTTTTATGGCAGAACAAAAACACCAGAAACCATTTTTGATCCTTAGAAAGATTGTTTTCTCTTTCGCTATTTTAACATGTGCATACACTATTATTTTATTTATATTCTTACTTAAAGTTCTTGTGATCATTTTACTGTTCTTTCTTATCACTTTTACGTTTTATCTCTGAAATTTATATGCATTCAACATGTTAATCATATTGAAATGAAATGAATTACTTTTACAAATTCATATCTTTGATAAAAAAGAATTATAAACATTGTATCTATTAATTTTATTTTTTTAATTAATTAATTTTACTAATAGCCTTACACCTAAAGGTAGAAAGGTCCAGGACTAAGTAAGTAAGGTAAGTAATTTTACAAATAATATTACAAATAACCAAATCCTATGTAACGGAAAAAAGAGAGGAAATTCTAAAACTATAACGAACGATTTTTAAATTGGTTTTGGATAAAGAAGTCTATCAATGTAAAGAAAACACATGGGTACCATAAACAGTAGCCAAGGCCGATATTTCTGGTCCCTTTTCTGTTATTGTTATTACAAATATTTTTTAAACTGCATATTTGTAGGTACTATTTGGATGTTTATGATGGGCCCTCTAGTAAATTTCACCCACAGAAGAGAGGATTGTTGTTTATGACCACAGTCCCTGTGATCTGTTTTATTAGTTTTTCAAGTAGGATTAAAACTAGGTATACTATAACAAGACTTATCCAGTAATATTAAAAATAATAAAGACAAAATATGAAATGGTAAAAAATCAGTGCCTGATCAAATAAAGAATAAAAAATTCTACATATTATAGAAAAAATAAAGTACTCTTCAGAAATTAATAATATAAATAAATAAAAATCAAGTAACTTAATAATCGACAAAGTTACAGATTTACACCCAACTGTTACAATTGTTAAATTTATTTTTGTAACTTAAAATCTCCTAGAGTAATGTTTTTATTGTTCTATTTTTCTAGTTAGTAACTATTTTTAATTGTTTCTATTTGGATGGAGCATTGAAGTCAGTAAACATGATGATTTATTTTTTAACCTATTTTTCGAATTATTTAATTCATCTCTGGGGTTTATAACTATTGTGTGGCATAAGTTATTCTTGTCATTTATTTGAATGACGTATACAGTGAGAGTGTAAAGTCTGGAACTTTTATCAAATGTTTTTTAAAAACATAAATAAGAGTTATAAGGTCAGCGAAGTAGGGTTTTTACAGGCAAAGTTTTTTAAATAGTAACCTAAGTTTTATTAATTAATTTGCACAGCGCATGAAATTATAACACCAAATATCGCCAAATGTACTGAAAAACCATGACATTGTATTCGGAAATTTGCAAATAAAACCACTGTATACCTTTATATATTGTGCTAAAACAAACAAAGTTGTGATCATGTCACAATGCTTGTCAATAAATCAATTTGAACTAATTTTTAAATTAACTAGTAGATCTTATTACCGTTTGTGCAACAATTTTATGTTTTACGCCTTTATTGTTGTTACGTACAATGCTTGATGCAGTATATTGTTAATAACTACCGTAATAATTTATATAACAAAATCCTTGCTACTCTATTCGTTTACGACTAATTTACGATAAATTATGCACTATACATTTTCCAATTCTATTCATTTTCAAGTGATTTAGACTGGCCGCTGAACCAATCTCAATTGGAAGTTAGCATAGCATTCGGTTAATTAAAATAAACATAACCCAACAATTCCTAACTTCCATGGAAGTTAGCATTACTATAGATTATTTAAAAAAAATTAAGTGCGATAAATTTTTACTTTTTACCATATATTTACGATAAATTAAGGGGCTAATGTAAATTCTTATCAGTCAGGACTCAGGAGGCAATAAAATACACAAAGTTATGAAAGAGACAGAGCATGAGTAATCGATCTCCTATTTCCTCTGGCCACATACTAGACTGCTAATAAAGAAAGAAGCGATAAAACTTTTATATAGAATAATAACAATGAAGTGAGACAAACACTCCAAATCGGTCAAACATGTATTTAAAAAATCAGAGGGCATGCTATCCATTTTATATCAACATACTTTATCCTAAAAGTACATAATTATAGTACAAAATCTTTGTATTACTAAATATTAATAAAAATTAATTTATTGTTAAACACTTTTTTGTATTGTTATACTTTGTAATTTGGCAACCCTATTAATAGTGGGAAATTGTTATGAGTAATACATAAATAAATAAAAATGATTATAGAAATAAATGAATATGATGAGATACCCTACAAATATAATTAAATGTGTCAAATGTGTGAATTTTAGACAACCATTGGCCTTAGAAATTGTACAGCCAAATGGTATTGAAGTATGGTAGGTACCTACTCCTTGGATTTGTAATGCTTTGTTTAAACCAGTTTTTTTCTGCCATTCCTTCATTTTTCTTTTCATTCTTTGATGCATTATAATATTGTAAGGCCTCTTTTGGACCGTGGCGAATCAATTAGTAATTAAAGTAATAACTTGTCACTTAATTATTATAAACCTTAGGATTTTATGATCCCATTTGCGACCCTTCAGTTAAGTATCTATTAGCTTACATATGAGAGGCGATGTAGTTGTGAATTTCCCAAAATGAATAAGTCATCACTCACCTTACTCCACTTAGGAAAGTCTTACGGTCTTAATACTAAAGCCCGCCTGATGGTCGTCACTTTTAAATTACACCGCGATTACAAAAGAAAAACACAAGGAGCATCTCTGTTATAACCACCACCAACATCACTGCCTCGTTTCACTTTCTCAAACAAACTCAGTAAATCATCAGCAATACTCAGGTCTACTATCAAGTAAGGTTAGCAATGAAAGGAAAGTATAGTTTAAAATTAAGTAATAATGAAAGGGTTGATACCTCACAGAACCGTCTCCGTGCTTCATCAAGACACTCAGGACTTCATGGATGGAAAGATTCCAAAGCTTTATCCTAAATCTCTCAGAACTTCATGCCTGAATCCCTCAGGACTTCATGGATGGAAAACGCTCAAAGCTTTATTCCTGAAACCCTCAGGACTTCATGGATGGAAAAAGCTCAAGGCTTTGTGCCTAAAACCAGGACTTCGTGCTTCAGAAGCTATAACATCTTGCCTAAAATGGGAAATTTAAGGGCAGGACATATAGAAAAGATAGCTACTCCTTACACTACACACGAATTCTGAAGCATGTATCTTCTCCAAATGTTATAGCATATAAATTACCTTATTATCAATGTTATTTTCTATAGGCGTAAACGAATGCCCTCTTAAATACCGTGCAACAGTTGAAGTTTGTTAATACCGTCGTCCAGATTAATTAATTGTTGCCTCGATGCGAGTTACCGTTATCTTTATTCTGGAATGGATACAGTAAGATAGGAAGATATTTGTAAACCTTTGCCTGTGATTGATAAGTCTTTTGGTTTGGTATTTTTCTGCTGAGATGTGTGATTTATTAGTGCCTGGAACCGTCAGGATTTTGTGATGGAAAAAGCTCAAAGCTTTGTGCTTGACACCCTCAGGACTTCGTGGCTGAAACCAAGAATGTCTAGTGTGCCTGGAACAAACAACCATTAAAGTGCCTGAAAACTTCAGGGCTTCGTGCTTCAGAAGCGTCAGCTTCTTATCTAAAATGGAATAGATAGAATTAGGACAGACAAGAAGAGCAGCTATTACTGGCTGTACATACAGCTTCTGAGGCTCTTATAGCTTTTCTAAATCTTAAAGTAAGTTACCTTATTATCAATGTACTCATTAAGTAGTAATATTCTCTATAAGGCTAAACAAGTGCAATCCCTTAAATACCTTACAACAGCAAAAGTACTGGCAACAATCACAAACATGAAGAGAAGATAATCAATTACAATGTCGGTAGTGTTTTAGGAAATTTAAAAGCAGTAACCTATTCAACTGCCTGGCGCCATCTGATCTCAAGCCGCGATCTTTAATTTACACAGAATAATTTGAAGGGAAGGCCAGGACCAACCAGCATAACCTCTTCAAATAATCCATATTGTCGTTTGCTCATGTTAGAAAGTGAATACCTTAATTTTCTATTTTTCAAAAAGTATTATTTGTGCATCTGTACGTGCTAAAAGCAAGGAAACAAAGAAATTAGTTACCAAAAGTACTAAAAAAACAGTGACAAAAAATAACAACCCAAATCCAAGGCTTGTTAAGAAAATTTCTAAAACCAAAAGTGATGACAGTGATGAGTGAAAAGTGTCGACTAATTAGAAAATGAAATGCAAGTGGTAATGGAGGGTGGCATAAGCTTTGGCCATAAAGACAGTCTTGATGGGCAACAAGAAAATGATGATCAAGAAAAAACCAATAACGCAGTAAATTAAGCAAAGAAAGCTAGCAAGGAACTACCAAAACAAACTAAATCACAGACAAAAAAGACAAACCAAATGAAATGAAAGGAAGACAAGTTTCTGACAGTGAAACCATTGACAACAATGAACTAGGAAAGGAAATGTCAAATGTTGCAAAAATAGTGACAGTGAAAATGAAAACACACCCACACATACGGTATAGATCTTTGCTGAAAATCTTGGAAATTCCTATAAGGTATGCATTTTAAATACTTCTTCAAACGGAGATGTGTCCATGAAATTTCTGGAAAGAATAAGAAGCGTGTTTAGATGTCCACTGGTGCGTCGTATTGCGACTGCTTCCACTGTTTCGTATTCACCGCACGCTGCTGAACGGGTGACACCTGAATTCATACCACCTATATTTTTTAAAGGTGAAGATAAATTTAACATCGGTCCATCTATCCATGTAATCAAATAATTATGGAAGGCAGCAAGATACTAATCTGTTCCTAATGTTTTTTATGTTACTGATGTTTTGTTTCAAATGTTCTTTTAGGTTATGGTATATTTTACGTTATATTATTTTTTGTTCTTAAGTTCTTAAAATCACCTTAAGTAAACTTAATTGTTACTTCGAGCTTATTATGATAGGGCGAAAAGAGGGTAATAATAATGTGATTACGTGATTAGCTTATTAACAAAGTAGTAGTATTTTGTTCCTTAAATATAGTATTTTAACATTAAATTCTATTTTTTTTTCTCCATGACTCTTGCAGTTGGTTCTGTTTGATGTCCATTTGCCTCATATCAAATATAACACTGTTTTGTGCAAAATAATTAAGTGTTCTTTCAATTTCAATTTCAAGTCATCTTTGGAAATTTTAGAATTTGTTATTTCTCATTATGTCCACGTTTTGGCCTTTTATTTTTATCAATTTATTATATTATTAGGATTTATTTATATTCATCATCACAATTATAAAATTATATTTTCATTATTTCTCATGATTATTTTTATATTTACATTATAATTATTTCCTTATTTCTCATGATTATTTTTATATTTACATTATAATTATTTCCATAATCATTATGTCTAAGTTAAGTCAGTTTCCACGGCACTCTCTGATTTTATTTGATTTCTTTGTGAATTCCAATAAATTTCTGTCAATATTTATATGACTTTCCAAAATTATTTGTTTTTGATAAAGAATAAATAGTAAATAAAAAATAAATAGTACACTAAGAAGTCCGATCCGAATCCAATGAAATATTTATATATGCCGCTGCCCAGAAATCCCGAACGCACTAAGAGGCGGAATGTTGCTTCAAGATGTAAAATCTTGTAGTTTGCCCGGTGGTATAGGCAACGTGTAATAATGAAAATTAGATAAACATACTTCCGTTGTTCATATGTTATTTCGTTAAGTTTAGTATTTTTGCGAAAGTGCAGCTGATTATGCAAAGCTAAATAGTTTATCTACATGCAAACAGCAGAAAATTATGCTTTGAACAAACAATTCTTATTAGATTTTTCCAGTACATATAGACAAAATTATGAAATTTCGAAGTTGGGTGTCGGTAATTATTTTTTAAAAAATCATAAAGTCTTTGATGCTTGCATGTAGCTTGATATTTCATCTCTTGATTTATTGCAACAAATATACGATTAGTTTAAAAATTAGGCTGAATCACTTGAACGCGTAAACCTCTGCAAACCACTCTCTAGCCGACCGTACATTACCCTCTTAAGAAACATTTTGTTTTTAATTTGAAGCATGTTGCTGTGCTAACTTCCAGGACGTCCTGTGATTATCGCGCGATCAATTTTGGTACATTTCGATATAAACGATCTTTGATATATATTAGAGGGTGGTGTTGCTATTCAAGATGCAGTCCAATAATCGTGATTAGGAGTGTTGTAGCGCCTGTAATTATCCTACAAGAAACTTCGACATCTCAAAATTTACGGTTTTTTGTCTTCGGTCGTGCTTTTGCTGCAAGGGGTGCAGTCTAAAAATTGAATGATTAGGTTGTAGAGCCTATAAATAGCCTGTAATTATCGCGCAAGAAATTTTGATATATGGCGATATTAACGATTTTTGATATGTCTTCGAGGGTGGTATTGCTATTAGAGTGCAGCCTAAAAATCGTAATTAGGCGCATTGAAGAGCCCATAATTCATTCATAAGTATAACGCAAAGTTAGAGAAAAAAAATTATTTTTCGAATTTTTAAAATTTTTGAATAGCGATTAACTTCGAAAGGGTAGTTCCGATGCAAATGAGATTTGCATATTCGAAGAGCCCATAAAAAGCCCATAAATCTGAGACCAAGTAGGTATCTCTAACTATCTTAAGAAAAAAGTGGGCGCTAGCTTAACGTTAAGTTAACACCCCCACACTTGAATTTGGTTTTTCTCGGAATTGGCAAGAGTCCAAAAATTATTTTTGGGGGGTTCGAGAGCCCATAAAAAGCCCGTAATTATCGAGTAAGTTTAAAAAAAAAACTTGTGGTGTGGGTGCCAGCTTAACATACCTCATTTAAAACTAAGGAAAGCGATTTGGGAGCGGATCCCCTTCCGCTCCGCTTCCACCGGTCTGAATCAACCTTTAGACAACTACAAAGACTTAAGTAACAATAATTTTAGAGAGTACATTCCAGATTAACTGTTTTTATTAATACAGTTACTAGTGCAAGATTCAGAAAATGAAAAAAAATAACGTTGTTCTAAATATTTCTTAAGACATAATTTACTGCCATTCCAATTTTAAAAAGCATACCCCAAAACACGCCGCTTGGGGTTTAATGATTCATCAAGAGCCTAAATCAAGAATAATCATCGAAACCCTTCATTCGTGTGGGCATTCTCTACCTTTATAGGGATATCATGAGAATTAGAAACTCCGTTGCACAATCTGAAATTTTACGAAAATGAAAAGACCGAGGGGTCAACCACTCGCCGCAATACATGTACATTTTGGCGACAATCGCACGCAATCCTTAGCAATCACAAGGAAATCATCAGAAATCTCGCAGTCTTTATTGGCAATCAGCGAAATCTTTCGCAATCCCGCAATCATCATCGAAGTCGACGAAATCGAATATAGTAGAAGTGGTGCCATCATTAATTTGCGGGAAATTTGATAGTTATTCATACTTATTATCAGTACTTTTGCCAAAAGCAGCATTTTGAGAATCGGTAAGTGAATACGTCAATAAAGCTAACACTCACACGAAAAAACCCGCCTACAATTTAGTGCTAATTAAAGACAAAGTACAAAAAAAACTATTTTTTTGTGTCTAAAACCATTTAGACACAATTCGCATTTCAAAATTGGGGGTACTAGCTTGAACTCAATCTAGCCCCCCCCCCCCACTTCGAACAAAAAAAAATAATAAAGCCATAATTACCTACTAATTAAGGACAAATTTGTACCACAAAAACTTTTTTCGCAACTACAACTCTATAGTCGCTATTCACATATCAAAACTGGCAGCGCAAACTGGCAATCAACTTTCATAAAAATAAAAATATCCTAAGCTATCATTTAGTACTAATTAAAGACTAATTTGTAACCCCAAAATCTTCATTTTTGTACTTTGCGTTCACAATCGGCTTATTGTGACATTTAAAACGATTTCATAATAGAGACTATTATAACATCGTTTCTGGGCAGGGCCGGATTTAGACTTGATAAGGCCCTAAGTTATTTGAGATATGGGGCTCTTTAGTATGGGACGTTCCGGATGTGCGGCATTGGGACAAATAATGCTGCAGTATATTTAAGTCTACGAAGGCGACACTGAAAATTCTTATAAAATCAAGCAAGGATTAGTTTTCAACAAATTTAAATGATTTTATTGTTTTTCAAATTATTCCCGTTTAACATCAATACATTTTTGCATTCGATGAAACCAGTCCTTAAAGCAATGATGCCACTCTTCCTGAGACACTTCAGAAACCAGGTTTTTGTAATGTTCCACTGCTTCATCTGATGATGATAAAGTGATTCCACGCATTTTATCTTTAATTTTAGGAAACAAAAAGAAATCGCAAGGTGCTAGGTCAGGGCTGTACGGTGGAGGGTCCATGGTGCTGGCTTTTAGGGCAGCCACATACTTAGTTGTTACTTTTGCTTTATGCGACAATGCGTTGCCATGATGTAAGATTATTTTTCCTTTGGGGCGTTTTTTACGAAGATTTGTGGTAAACAGACATTTATGTACCAATCGGCAGTAACGGTACGTCTATCTTCTAATGCTATAGTAGCAATATGACCCGTTTTAGAAAAAAACTAGCAAGCATCTTCTTACCAGCACTGCGAATTCTTCGAACTTTTGTAGGCTTAGGTTCGGTTGGAAAGACCCATTGAGCCGATTGACTTTTTTTTTGAGGATCATAAAAATAATCCAAGATTCGTCACCAGTGACGATATTCCGAACCAAATTTGTAGTGCCGCCTTGGAATTTTTTCAGAGTTTTTCTGCACCATTCAATGCGTTGTTCTTTTTGACCGGGAGTCAGTTTATGTGGAATCCATCGACAACAAAGTTTCCTCACTTCTAACTGTTGATGTAAAATGTTTTGTATTTGACTCATACCAATGCCCAATGTCGCCCGAATAAATTCATAAGATGTGCGTCGATCTTCCTCAAGCATTGCTTGAACCGCGGCAATATTTTCATCAGTAACAGCAGTTCTTGGGCGTCCTTCACGAAATTCATCACTAAGAAAAAAACAGTCTCTTTTGAATTCGCTCTACCAATTATAAATTGTTGCCTTAGACGGGGCTTCTTCGCCAAATGCACTTCTAAGCCGATCTTCACATTGTTTAGGCGTTCATGACGATTTAAAATCGTAAAGAATCATAGCCCGGAAATACTCTCTAGTCAAATTCATTTTTGGGTGAACACACAATCTTTAAATTATGATAATTAAAAAACTATTAGAGCAAATCGAACAAACTAAACAGCAATCAACTCGTAAAACATTAAAAAGTAGCTGTCAACTAAAAACTTTCATTCGTTTTTAGAGACATGGCATTCTAAAAATTATCAGTGTTTCCCTCGTATATGTATAACAATTGCTCACTCTGACAATTTTTTTTTGGGGCACCCAAGAAAGTGGGGGCCCTAAGCTAGAGCTTGTATAGCTTATACGTAAATCCTGCACTGTTTCTGGGGATTTGTTTTGTAAGATTGGTAACATTTGTTTTATATTACATATAAACACATTTAATTTTGACACATTCTAACCTCACAAAACATGAAAAGTCATGTTATAGCTTTACCACATGTTAAACGCAAAAATCACTAGATTGTAATGCAATGTTTTTAATAGCTTGAATTTACAATTTCTATCAAACTAATGACGCAAAGTATGAAAAATAGTATACTATACTTGTTTTATAGACGTATTGTAGCACTCATTCCTGATGAACACTCCTTGCTTCTCTCGTCGTGTCCCAAACATCTTGTGTTACAATAGACCGTCTTATACAACTCTTATAATAATATACTATTGTACCATGATTAAAATGTTTAAATAAACGATTGTTTAAAACGTGTGCCATCTGTCTCGAGATTATTAGACATTGATTAAATATAGAAATGTCACCTGTCAACTTTGACATGGATTATTGCAAGTACGATATTTTTGGAAGCAGAGGTGATTGCCTCACAATGTCTTTTTCCAATCAGAATATTAAAAACTTTCCCGCCATATGGATCCAATTTTATGGCAGACACTGCGTGTGACACATGGTGCATCGGGCGCATAGTGCAAGTTTTAGATGATTAAATATTTAAAATAAAACTTTTAAACTCTAAACTAGACGAGTATTAATATTTGGCCAAAAGGATTATCCGTCGAGCACAGAAGGATAATTGAAAACACGGGTGGCAAAATGGGTATTGAAAAAGAGTATAAAAATCTTAGAAGAAGTCAAAACTAGTTAAAACTCTAAAAATCTTTTTATACTTGTGTAACTTTAAAATTAATAATCTTATATAGTTCCTCAATGAAGTATTTTATTTGTGAAGTAATGTCCTTCGTAATATCTTTATAAATGAGTTTACCTAACAAACACATTTTGATTAATAGTACTGTTCTTGTAAAAAAACACGAGTACAAATACTATCGATTTTGTTCTAATCTTTAGTAATCACATTGAAAATCACTTTTCAAACATTAGCACGTCAATGAAGAAGCAATCGCATTCTAGAAATCATTCCGCAATCCTCGGAAATAGTAGACATTGCGAAAGCAATCCTTGGAAATCGTAGAGATTGTGAACGCAATCCTTGGAAATCAGAGATTGCGAAGGCAATCCTCGAAAATCATAGAGATTGCGAGGAAATCTTGGATTTCGGCAATACATGTACATTTTTTGGAAGAGTGGTTGACCCCTCGGAAAAGACATTATTTCATCACAATTAGTAAGAGGAAGATTTGTTCAATTTCCTGGAACCAACATTGACCTTGGTTTCTCTTGGTAAAAGTTCCACTTAATATTAAATAGAAATTGTAGTAAACAGTGTTTTTTGGCTATTTATCACTATTTAATAGCTTTTCAAAGATTCTATACTTTAAACAATCCTGCTTATTTTTCCCAAACTCTTATATTACTTATAATGTGTGAAACGACATTACAAAATTACACTAACGCAAATGAAATTTTGCATGGTTTTACGAAGCCTGTAAGTAGGTGTGCCACGCGCAATCCCAGCGCTTCACAAAAAAATCGATATCTCGAAAACTATTAAACATAAGTCTATAATTCTTTTTGAAAAACTTTTTATCGTTTAAATTAAATAATTAATCAGCGTCGTTAATATAGTTAGAAGCGTTCATCTCTGGGCGTTAATTTAATAAAAGAACCACAACGATATCGCAATTAGTTCCCGAGATATTGCGATATAAATATTAAAAAGTATGGATTTTAAAAATCGTCGATTTTTACCTAAAATCACAACTACAGCACCCCTGTACAGAACGATATTTTGACGAATTATCGGAACTTCCCCAAGGCATAGGCTATTATATAAAAACATTCATACATTTTTACCTTTCAGTTCATACGGGAATCACGATAGCTAGCCAATTTGCTTCTACTATAAGAGCTTTTATTATTGTTTCAGGTATGCATCAGTGGCGTATCCAGAAATTTAACTTGGGGGGTGCTTATTGTTTTCGGTATTTGATGAAGGATACTTTTTAATTTAAATTGTTCACACTGACTTTCTTGTAACGATTTAATATTTATTATTTTGAATGAATGAATGAATTTACAATAAATGGATAAACAACATTCAAAAACCATACTG
Organism: Agrypnus murinus; assembly: GCA_929113105.1. Taxonomy (NCBI): domain Eukaryota; kingdom Metazoa; phylum Arthropoda; class Insecta; order Coleoptera; family Elateridae; genus Agrypnus; species Agrypnus murinus. The sequence continues at coordinate 72,192,702 of OV816023.1, read as the reverse complement.
CAAATTTGCTGAGGATTTTTTTTATAAAATAAATTATAACTACCAAAAATAACTGATGGTACGTACATAGAATACAATTATAAATTTCTACGACAATTTGCTTTTAAGGCAAACAGATATTCTCAAAATAAAATTTTGTGCAAGATTAACTTACAAACTTTACTAATCATTTCCCATCATTTTTTCAGTATGATTGATCTTCATGTGGTACTGGCGAATTTATTTATTAAAGATATATAATAAAATACATATAACAATATATAAAAATTAAAATACATACATACAGTAAAACATTATATTGCGAGAGTAACTTGGTTTGCGAGTGTTTTGCAAGACGAGCACATGTCCGGAACGAATTATGCTCGCAAACCAAGGTACTATGGTACACGCATTGAAAAGCACTAATTACAACACGATATCATTCATCTACTTTTCTTCTGTAATTCATCAAGAATTTCTTTAGCATTAACAGGAACGCCCTAATGAATATACAATAAAGCCAATTCATTTAATCTTTCTTCCTTAAATATGATTTGATATATTTAAGAGATGAAAATGATCGATCTAGAGTGCAAGTTGTTACAGGCAATGTTGCTAAAATCCAAAGAAGAGTGTTGATGTTTTTGTACAGGATAGGATCAGACATTGATAAAGTATCAATGACTGTTGTAGGTTTCGTTTCTAAATCTTGATATTTTTTTACCCCTAGCGTATATTCTGATTTAAGAATTTTCTCATTAAAATCAATATCTGTTCTATAAAATTCTGACAGGTGCAGAAATTCTTAAAGATTAGAATTATAATTATTGTGCTCTATATTAGAAGGAATAAGGCATGAGAATGATTTTAAAATGTCTTTATGTTTTCTAAAGCTCTCATGACCTGATTCAGAAATGGTATGTAGCAAGATGTTCGAAAATAATCTTCAGCATGCACTTAGCGTTTTGTCTCGCACATAAATCCACTTTAAGCGGCACCACCGACCACACAATAACATTAGATAACAAGAAAACTTCTCACTATGTCTACTGTTTTATGAACTGCTACTTTTTACAGTACACTATTATCACTACCACTTTTTATGAATGAAGTAAAGTGAACTCAACTTTACTCTCTCAAACTTGAAATTTACAAATTTAAAATTCTTAGAAGATTTCCAGGGCAACATTAGAAATAACTGGAAAACTGGCAAAGAGAGAGTACAGGTATTCATGCAAAACCAATAATTTACAACTTGTCTATAAATATTATAAAGGGTTTAGGTTAAGTGAGCACATAAGGCATTGTATAAGGGGATTACATACCTACCTACCTGGTATTTCTTAAGTAAAGTACAATTCAATTATATTCAAAAAGGGATTACAGACATCTGGAGTTTCTCGCCATTTTTATAGGTAAAACTGTAAAAAGGAATTAGAAGAATTATGAATGATAGGATATGGTTTTTCTTAATAATTGTTCTGTTCATTATCTGAATAAAACTTAAAAATAATAATATAAAGTCTTGGGGGGTGCTTTTGCCCCGAAAGCACTAGCACCCCCCTAAATACGCCCTTGGCATGCATAATCATGATTCATGATGGTATTTTCATTAAAATATTTCAAAATCTTTATTATTTTAAAACTTCATTTTTTAAACATGGTTTTTTAATTGAGATGATTTATACTAACATGCTTAATTTGAAAAAACAACTGATTTTGTTTTTTAAAGCATGCTTCTTACCAACCCTGCGGGTATACTACGTTTTAAGGGAAGCGGGGATATGCACACTTATATTTCATCAAATATCTTTAAAAAGTGAAACACCGTAGTATAGCTAAGCTATTGAGCAACAAGGTTTATATAAAGTGATTTTTTATTTCTAAATACTCGCATTTATTCTATTTACCGTTGCGTTGGTACTATAAGAAAACTTATAATGCGTAGTTAGTGCAAAAAATCGGAAATTTTCAGTTCACACGAAAATCGCAAATAAGCGACTATTGTTTCAGATTTTCCCCTACCAAAACAGAGCTTCGTGATTTTATGCGATATTGCTCGATCCGACACCGAGGCCGTGTCCGTGTCTGATGCGTGTGCCTACCGCTTATTTAATAGTAATGAAGCGATCATTCAGTATCAATGTTGCAAGCAATTGATTCGCATTTACTGTCTAATGTACTTTATACGGACGGAAAACTACTACTTGTATTTCTAAAACTAATCCTAAAGTGAATTGGCGGTTGAAAAATGGCTACTTAACTTTAGTCGGTGAAACTTCCAATAAAGTGACAAGTGAAAGTAAACACCGTTTTTCTCATTTTACTAGTGGAAAGTTTGGTTTTGGAAAATTGCTAGTTATGGTATGTAATCTTATTGTTATTAAGTTTCATGAAACAAGCAATATGATGAATGAATAATCAATAAATTTGGAATAAACCTATCAAGACCTATCAAATTAATAAGTAGAATTAAATTAATATTTTGAGTTATCATTGGATGATTCAATTAATAATTTTAATCATTTTATTAATAATTTAATATTTTTGAAACTAAGTATTGAGTCAGTTCTAGCATAACCAATTAACCATATTTGGTAACTATATAATAACACTAATAATATGAGAGGTGAACGCAAAAATACATAGTGGTTTTATTCCAAACGTTTAATGCTTGATGTTGAAATGAAAGTAGCCTTAGCGTTTATTCGGGGCGGCGCACATGGGGTTTTTTACCCATTTTGCTGGTCAAAAGTGATTTTAAAAAGTTGTATAATATCTTATTTTCGGCATGCACTTTTTAAAAGGTATCGTCAGGCTAACTGAACCTACATAAGAAAAGCTCGTAAAACAACAGATCCGTCTTTTTTCTTATTTCGAATCTGAACGTTACCAAATGCGGTTGTCTAGTCATTGCCTATCACTTATTATTTAGGTATTGTCAAATAGTGTTTTAAAGTTCATTTAGGGGTGTTTTTTAGTATGGATTCTATTCCAAGACGTAAGTAGAAATCAAATTACTTATTATTGTCTTAAAAACTTAGGTTTTCTTTAAAATTTAAAAGGAAATACTTCGAATTTCTGTAAAACTATGAAAGCTTTTTAGTATCGTTGAGCTATAGTTATCGTCCATAGTAATATAAATAAAATATAAATCTTGCTTAGAATTATTCTATATAGCTTTTTACTACTTTACAAGTAAAAAACTATTCAGGATTTTTGCGCTGCTTTTTGTAATTACCATTTCAGTTAATGTTAATTAAATTTCCAATATAAAGTGTCTACGATACATTAAGTAGTATGTTTAAGCCTTTTTATTTAAAAACTTATCGTATTTAGAATCATTCATATACATACTAATATTGCAAGAAAATTATTTGTTACCTTTTTACACAGGAATAGTTAATCGTTGCAGAATTTAAAAATGAATCGCTAGCAGTAATATTACCTTTTCTGTGGCAATGTAAAATTTATATACCTTTTCTATTTTTTGCTTCTATTATGGTGTATGTGGCCACACATGATAACAAAAATCTTAAAAAGCAAAATAAGCAAAGAAAATACTTTTGACCGCCAAAAGGTGCACTTAGCCCCAGTGTGCGGCGTTCAAAAGTACGATTTTTTCCTCAAATACGTAATGAAATTATTCCGACGTACTTTTTTTGTAATGTGTGCTGCTTTGAATACGTCTTTTAAAATTATGTTATTAGCGGTTATATTCCAAGAGGAAATTATTATATTAATAATAATGAAGTTATTATAAAAAATTATTCAAGTGAAGGTTCATTCAATGGTTACTCTGTAAAAATCCTTAATTCTTACTAGTTTCTAGTGGGGGTTAAATGTTATAAGAAAGAGTTTGCATCAAAGTGTAAATGTGAAATTGTTAAACTTATGTTAAAGAGTGATAGGAAGATGATTTATGAACTAGAAAACACAGGTCAGGAATATTTTATAAATCTTAACTGAATAAATTTATTATTATGGAGTGTATTAAATGTAAAATTAAGAATTCTGTAGCAGTTATCTTTGGCGATGGGTGTGAAAGACCTGCCATAGTTTTAGATCGCTCTCTGAAATTTTACTGTGGGGTAATTCCACATCAAGTGATCCAATTTTTTTGAAGTTTTGATCATCACCCTCTTTGATTTTTTTCAAATTTAGCACAACTGTTATACTCCTAAAGATAAGTAAAAATCTAAAATATATTTTTAACTCGAGCGTTTCTGGAGTTGTGCCCTTCTAAAGTGTACAGAAATGAGTGATTTTGAGCATGTTGGCTTTTACATTTTCCTTTATAACTTTTGATCCAAATAAGATAAAGAAATGCAACAAAAATTGTTTTAAAGTCCATCATTTGGGCTTTAAAATGATTGATTGCATGTCATACTTTAATAAGAAAAGAAATTCTACTGGGCCCCTGAAGTCTTTGACCTTGAATTTTTCAGAAAACGTATTAAAATTTCTGAAAAACAATCGACATAGAGCTGCATATTTTTTAAATCTGTATGCCAAAATTCAACTTGGGATCTCAATGGGATCATTACTAAATTATTCTAACAAAATAGCAATGTTCAACATTTTAACATAAATTTAAATATGTTTTTCAATATTGGGAACGTTAGAGTTATGTTTTATGAATGATTATTCTTTGTTCTGAGTAATTACTTACAAAAAATTGGATTAGATAAAACGTTAATTAACAAATTCCTGAACGATTTTTTAAAACTGCATATTCTTTAAATACCTGTGTCTGGCAAATTTCTACTTGAGATCAGAATGGGATCATTACTAATAAACTTTTTTAAAAACATACCACTGTTCAGTACCTAGTAACAGTATGTACTATTGATTTAATAATGACCTAAGCCCCGTTCCACATGGACGCTGACCGTCAGCGCGCTGATGGTCGGCGCGATGGGAGGACTGCAGTTTTAAATTGAACACATACACGCTGATGGTCAGCGCTCGTTTTTGGTCAGTGCGTTCATACGCGTGGCCCGTGAGCCTCGCATTCGGTCAGCGCGCTGACGGGTCATTGGAGAAATGCACCTTTTCACATGTATACCGAATCAGCGCGCTGACCGACGTTATTTTAAAAAACAATGTTGGCAGTTTATTATTTAATTTTATTATTTTTATTATTTAATTAAATAGATTAATTTTTTAAAATAAGAAAAAATTCGAAAATTAATATAAAAACACCAATAAAACATATCTTTTATAAAACAGTTTTTGAATTTTTTTATATAGGTATATAAATAACATAAAAGACGTTTTTCTTAATTAAGAACATAAAGGAGTGGCAACTATTAGTTTTTAAAATTTACACAACAATTTAGGAGTAAAAATATTTTCATAAATTTCTTGCATGTTGCAAACACGAATTTTTTATTTATTTTGTAATTAATTTTTTAAAACACGAAAAAAATTATTACTAAATGTTTTGGTAAATTATTAAAATCTGCGAGATAAATGCGCGTAAATGTGCGCACAGCACCATGGCTAACTTCAGATCGCATACATTTTTGGCTTATGTATTTTGTTTTTTCTCTTCTTTCTAGTAGCATGTTCAGTGCCGTACATGCAGATAACGCTGCAGATTTTCGTCTTCACTTGCATCAGACATTTCCCAAATAACGTAATAACAAGTAAACAGAATTAAATCTAAAGATAATTATCCTCAAAACATAATATTAAAAATATAAACAAACATGAAATTAACTCTTAAGTATAACAAAATAACAAACACTGCAGCCACAAATAACACCAGAAGAATAAGTTAATACGCACGCGCGAATGACGGAAAATTGTCAATTTTTGTGAAATTTTATCAAAAAATTTATTACAAGATTCACTGGGCACCCGATTCACTCCTAAGTTTAGTATCATGTCAAACGGGAACAAAAGAGTTTGAACTAAAACTTTCTTTGGTAGGTAGTAAAATCTAAAAAACTAAACTTAAAATATATAATTATAGGCTTTAATAGTTTACGCGAAAAAAACAATGTAACGAATACTTTTTAACGAAAACTTTATGTTTATAATAAATGAGTATCTATTTATGTTGAAACCTTACAGCATGTAGGAGACGCGTGTTTTGTAAAAACGTGCTGTAAAATTCCAAACAACTTTGGACGCAGACAACGTGTACAGAATATTACAATGAAACACTCGGTAGGCCATGCAAGTGAATGCAAAAATTTATGACAAACGACAAAGTTGATTCTTATCTTAGTTTAACCAGCAGAAGTAAATTGCACCAGCGGCTTTAAAAAATTTATAAACTGCACCGATATCTTGAAATTCAAAACTGCGTCAAACTCCTAACCGTTTTTATGGTACATATTTAATTTTATTATAATGCTTTTTAACCTGATCTCGAAAAAGCGGGACAACTAGCATCCCGCCAGTAGTTGTGACGAAACGCGAGACAAAAAGGCTTAAAAGCGGGACATTTGGAAACTCTAACAACAAGTTCAGCATCTACAGGGATTAAGAGAAGAATTGACTTCAAGAAACGAGAAGGGTGAAGAAGGTTTGTTTATAAAATTCAATAAAGGTGTCCCTTATATTAAATCTACAAAAAGCTAAGAAAGAATCTCAATACTAGTAAAGGAACGAGTTTTCTTTTACAGATACAGTAGAAGTTAATAATATTACCATATTGAATCTTCACAAATAATTGATCATATTATTGTCCTATCGATAAAATTCTCTCATGGACCTGATGGAATTCCGTTAGCTTTTTTAAAAAACTGTCTATTTACATTAGTATAAACAATTCAACTATTATTTAATCTATCCGTAAGTACGGGAGTTTTCCCCGATTACCGGAAACACAGTTTCTTAAAACCGATATATAAAACCGGTTCTCGTGAGGATATAACAAACTACAGAGCTGTATGCAATCAATCGGAACTTTCTAAATTATTGAATTACTTTGTCAAAAAACACTTTCTTGGGCTGACTTTTACGTATTAAAAACACTACACTTTTGTTGCTCGGTGGTCAAGCACTTTACTGCTTGCTGGATGGATTAACTCTAACAAGGTTGCAGCTAGATGCTGTATTTATAGGTTGTGACTCCAGGGTGTGGCTGGATGCGAGATTCTTTGTTTGATTTCGTCCTTACTTTGTCTCCCACGGTTCTGAGAAATGCATAGCGAATGTGGCGTGATAAAGTTGCTATCTTTAGCTTGTGTTTGGTTGCAAGGGGACCTTGGCACTCTAGAGCTGACTTAATTTAAATTGACTTAATTTAAATAACATTTACATTAAGTGGAATATGATTAGAATAAATTATAATATGTTATGGAATAAACTTAGTGTAAGGTCTGTTAAACTTAAATAAAAAGCAGATTGACTCACAGTTAAACGTTTATTCACAAACCCAGTAACTTAACAAATTCCACATACTTCATAAAACAACTGCTATATATATATATATCCCCCACCTGCGCAATACATCACATTATCACCCCTTTAAGAAAATAAACTTGTATGTTTATTAAATTATAAAATATAACAACAAAAATAATTAAATTATTCTATCAATTATTACATAAAAAAATATTATAACTATAACAAAATTTCAATTTATGAAATAAAAATTATAACATGATTTTACAACTAAACCTTTCTACTTCTTAAATTGTACCTGTGATTAAGAGAAGGGGAACTAGTGCTTGGTATTGGTTCAGGGCTTTTATTGTCTGTTTCAGTATTACTTATCTCTCTATTATTATTATATTCTGAAACTACAGAAGGCCTTGAACCAATCTTAATTAACTGATCCATGTGTCTCATGAATGTTTTGTTATTCAAATCTGAATTATTAGAAATTTCAAAATTAACTTTACCTTTATAGCCAACTACTTCTCCTTTTCTCCATAAACCAGTTGCATAATCTTTATACCCTACTTTCTCACCTACATGAAAACCAGGCTTAACTATACCTCGATAATTTTTTATTTGTTTAGACTGTTTAAGTGCAACATTTTGTGAAACATTAGGACGTAACATATCAAACCGAGTTCTTAATTGTCTACCAAAAAATAGAAAAGCTGGACTTTCATTAGTAGTTGAAGAAGGTGTTACTCGATAGTCAAACAAAAATCTATCTAGAGCAATATTTACTGGTGTTTTAGACAAAAGTGCACTTTTAATAGCTCGCTTACAAAGTTTAACTGCATTCTCCGCAGCTCCATTCGAGCTTGGATGATAAGGTGCTGACAAAATATGAGTAAAACCATTTACTTGACTAAAAAACTTAAATTCGTCCGATGTCCAAGACGTACCATTGTCAGTAACTAATATTTGTGGTAGGCCGTACCTACTGAAAATGTGACGTAATTGTCGTATAACATAATTTGAAGTTATATTTGACATTTCTACAACTTCAATAAATTTAGAATACGAGTCGATTATTACCATGTACATTTTATTAGCAATAGAACCAAAAAAATCAGCATGGATCCTTTCCCATGGTTTATTGGGAAAGGACCATGGATGTAATGGAACTTTGGCAGGGTTGGATCTAAGTTGAAGGCATTGGTCGCAATTGCGAACTTCATCTTCAATGAATTGATCCAGATTTGGCCACCAAAAGTACGATCTAGCTAGATTTTTCATTTTCACCATACCTAAATGTGAAACATGTAAGCTTTTAATCAAACTGGTTTTTAAACATTCCGGGATTACAACTCTGTGACCCCAAAGAACAATTCCATTTTCTATTGATAATTCATTACGCTTTAAATAAAATGATTTTAAATTATCATTCACTTGATTAGGCCAACCAAGAATTATATATTTTGAAACTTCACTTAATATTGGGTCGATTTTTGTTTTTTCTGAAATTATCTTAAAATTTATTGGAACATTAGCTTCTTGAATTAATTTAATGTAATTATAACCTTCATCATTGTTACAAGCAAAAATTGAATTCAAAGGTAGACGAGAAAGTCCGTCTGCATCTGCATGGTATTTAGATTTATTATGTATGATATCAAAATTAAAAGTAGATAGAAACAAAGCCCATCTTTGTAAACGGTTAGATATCATTTCTGGAATGCCTTTCTTTTTGTTAAATACCTGAATTAAAGCAGAATGATCAGTAACTAACGTGAAATGTTTCATAAACAAATAATTACTAAACTTTTTAATGCAATAAACTACTGCCAAGGCCTCTTTTTGAATTTGACTATAGTTTAACTCAGATTTAGTTAAAATTCTGCTGGTAAATGCTATTGGTTTTACACTACCATCTGGATAAATGTGAGAAAGAACTCCTCCCAAACCATAACTACTACAGTCGGTACTTAATCTTAATGGTAACTTTGGATTATAATGTGTCAAAACTTTAGATGAAAGTAATAAATTCTTGGCTTCGAGAAAAGACTTCTCACAATCATCCGTCCATTTAAATTCATTATTTTTACAAGTTAATCTATATAAGGGAGCAAGCACATTTGATAAATTTGGTAAGAATTTTCCATAAAAATTGACCATACCTGTAAATGCTTTTATTTGCGTTACATTCTCTGGGCGTGGCATAGCTACGATAGCTTCAATCTTATCTCTATCAGGATGTAAACCTTCCTTATCCAAAATAAAACCTAAATACGAAATTGAATTTTGAAAAAACCTACATTTTTCTTTTTTAACAGTGAGTCCTGCTTTACTTAGTCGTTCACAAACAGTTTCTAAAGTTTTGAAATGCTCATAATCGGTTGCACCTGTAATTAAAATGTCATCTTGAAAAATTGATATATTGCTTATACCTTGCAAAACTTGTTCAATAATTCTTTGAAAAATACTAGGCCCAGAACTGATTCCAAATGGAACTCTACAATATTTAAATAAACCCATGTGAGTTGAAATACACGTTAAATCTTTTGATTTTTTATCCAAGGGCAACTGCATATAAGCACTTTTCAAATCCAACTTTGTAAAGGAAACACCGCCTTGCAATTTATTAAACAAATGCTCTACCCTGGGCAAAGGATACTTATCTGATATTAAAGCAGGATTCAAAGTTACAGAAAAATCTCCACATATTCTGACTGCTCCATCCTTAGGTTTTAAAACGGTTACAATAGGAGTTCCCCAATCGCTAGCATTTACTGGTTCTAAAACTCCATCTTTAACCATGTTTTTAATTTCAGCTTCCACTTTCTCCTTAATTGCTAAAGGAACTAATCGTGGTTTAAAATAAATAGGATGATAACCTTCACGTAAATGTAATGTGACGTTGCTATGGTAACATCCCAATTTATCATTAAAAACGTTAGGAAATTTGGTATATAATGCTTCAAGATTCTTTTCGTTAACGTTAACAGTTACATTTACGGGAAGAGGTAATTGAAAATTGCTCATGTTGATTAAATCTCTTCCCATTAGGATAGGCCCATCACTTTGAACTACAAATAATTTACAATTAAATAATTTGTCATTATTGCTAAATTTTAACATAACATTAACAGACCCTATAACAGGAATTTGAGAATTATTATAAGCAACTAAGGTAATGTTTTCTTTATTTATTTTCAAATGAGGTAAACTTTTATTTAACAATGAATAACCAATAATAGAAACACAACTGCCGGTATCAAGTTGCATGTTTACTTTGATATCGTTTATAAATGCCTCAACATAATACGGAGGTATAAAATTTGAAAAATTTCCAATGTTAAATAAATTAAATATAGAATTGTTACCTTCACTTTGCAAGTCGCTATTTACTACTACATCTTCAATTTTGTTTACTTCTAAATCTTCAACTACATTTACTCCATAATTGTTCCTACAATTTAGGAATTTCTTACAATATTTTTTTATATGCCCCATTTTATGACAAAAATTGCATTTATAATTTTTATACCTGGAATAAAGGTTAAAATTATTATTATTAAATTGTGGATTATATGCAGACATTTTGTTGTTATTGTATCTTGCCGAGGTTGGACGTGAATTAATACGTGATGTCTGCGCCGGAGTTTCCCAACCATGCGTTTTTGATCCTGATTGGTTTTGACCCAATGACGTTTGCTTACGTCGTGACGCAGAAGATCGAAAATTTGGTTCTGCTGCTGCCCTTTGTAGAAAATTTGCTTGGTTTTGATAAGAACCAAACGCCATATTGTCTTTAATTTGAATTTCCGTTTTTAATGCCACTTCACATACTTTTTTGAAATTCAGATCTTCAATAGGTTCCACAATTAAACGTCTTTTGGTAATTTCGTCACGGAGACCGAAAATTGCTTGATCCCGTAGAGCATCGTCTAAATTTGCACCGAACTCACACAACGCAGCTGCTTCTTTCAACAAGGCAATGAAATCTGCTACCATCTGCCCTGGTTGCTGAAACAAACTCCGAAATCTTGCTCTTTCTACCAGCACAGGAGGTTTAGGGTTTAAATGATTTTTCATGATTTCTACTAGCTGATTATATGTTCGTGAAGTTATTTTCTCTGGTTGACATAAATCACGAAGTAACTTAAAATTATTCCTTCCGATACAGCTTAACAATACCGCAGCTTTCTTATCCGCGCTAGTATCATTCGCTTCAAAAGCACATTGTATTCTTTCGACGTAGCAGTCCCAAGACTCGAAACTACTATCGAACTCACCAATTTGATTGAATAGAGAAGCCATGTTTATATTTTCGCAATGGAATGGCAATTGATCGAATAAATATTCTTGAAACATTCAATTTTAAATCCTCGTCGCCAATGTAAGGTCTGTTAAACTTAAATAAAAAGCAGATTGACTCACAGTTAAACGTTTATTCACAAACCCAGTAACTTAACAAATTCCACATACTTCATAAAACAACTGCTATATATATATATATCCCCCACCTGCGCAATACATCACACTTAGAATAAATTACAATATATTGAACTGCATAAAATAGACATGCAGTTTACGTATTAAAGCAAATTGATGTACGGAAATAAAAGATATATGTAACTCGCGACGTTTCGGCAAACTTCAATTAGGCGACGATCAATTCGGCGAACGTCAATTCGATAATAGGTCACTTCGGCGAACGTCAGTTTGGCGACCGGTTAATTCGACGACGGTCAATTCACCGATGGCTAAAAATAATAATTTATCAGTACTGAAGTAGTGATGACAGAAAACACCCAACTAAGATAAACTACCACACTTGTACACTATTATTTATTAAGTGCCTTACGACCATAATCATAACGTAGGTTTATACTATAATAATAATAATAATAATAATAATTGTTACAACCCATAGCCTGGAAACCAGGCCCCAGAAGCTATAAGCTTGTGCGGGAGGGAGGGGGCGATTATTATTATTATTATTACGTAGGCCCTAAATGCGGCTGCAGCCGACTTACAGATGGTACAGAGCAAATCCCACATTTGTGTCACAGCTAAGGGAAACTGCAGAAAACCTTAACCAGATCTGCCGGCACCGGGAATCGACCGCGGGCCGCTTGGGTGAAAGTCCAGCACTCTAGACATTACACTACCAAGACTGTTAAATAATGTTTTAAGACATATTTTATTTCTAAAAATTAATATAAGTGGTTATTTATGTATTACATAATAAACGAAATCATAATTAGAATAGTATTAATCTTTAACTACGTGAAGGGTTAGGATGTTAATGCTAAAAGTTAACGTTGGAGCACATCATCAATATCTGTTTATAATTAAGAAAGCTTAAATTAAAGGTTATAAAATATTAATGATTGTCGCTATTAAATAAAAATATTCAAATTTTACTTAATAAGGAAATTATTTCTAAATAGCTTATATTAGCCTTTTTGTAAGGAAATATTAAATGTTTTATATACTTCAGTAAAAAGCAAATAAAACCAAAATAATCACACTTAATAATTTATTTTAGTGCAATAGTTCACACTTTTCTATTATTTCAAAAATATTGGAATAATTATTATAAAAATGTTGGAAAGTAAATAAATAAATAAATATATATATTTTTTTAATTTACAGGTAAAGAACTATTCATCCATTGAGCAGCCAACAAATAGCAAAACCCGAAATCATCTTACAATGTTTTTTACTGTATACTATCAAGACGATCGATTATCTAATGAACGACTATACTAATTATTAGTCGTAGATTAAAAGTGCCTGGTCATCTGATACTTTCCTTGATAAGAATTTGTGAAATTTCACATTACGCCTACATAGTCGATGTAGGTTCAGAAATAAGTATTTTTGTTATATAAACACGGACACTATTAGGACAACCAACTGTCATCTACAAAAACAAGACATCTATTTCCAAGAAAACTAGTCATTCTACGGTAAACTACATATTCTCTGGTATTCCAATTGGGAATTCGTTGCTACGAACGAAGTGAATCTCACCGAGCCACCAGTGATCCAGGTGTAATGGAATTAATACATCGAAATATTTATCACAGTATAGCCAACAAACCTGTTTGGGTTTTTTTACAACTGCCGTCCGTTTAGATTAATTTTAACATAATATTACATTTGAAGAGCACAAGTCACATAAAAGGTAAGCTTGTTTTTAATACTTAACGTTCTTTTTAAAATAATAACAAAAATGCTGTTTAATCGTCTATTAACAAGAGAAATATTATTTACTAAGTCAGTCTTAACTAATTATTTAACACTACAATTATAAATTATTAGCGAACTTTAATGTTAGATATTCACAAACTTACAGAAGATTATATAAGGACTATTTGTTTATTATTACAACATTTATTTAAACATTTATTTATTCACTAATATTACTAATTCCGCAAAGCACATTTCAATTCACCGGTTGAACACTAATGGATTCCCTTCTGTGCGGGACGGTCGATTTATATCCCCATATAAACGTTCCGGAAAACGTTCGAACATACCCGCGTCGATGTGTCATATATCGAACATTGTAGATGGGCCAGGAATCTTCTAGTATTGTAGCTCTTCTAGCCTCCAGCTAATGTGTCATTTATTTCTTGAACGTTTTATTAAGTTCTTCGCGCATAGGGAATTTCCCCATTAGTTACAATACAGTATCAAAAGTCTGAACTAGGCTAACTAAAATGATCAGTAGTAACTAGGGTTTCTGATCCGGGAATTACTCTATTTTCTGTTGTCTCGAGTCCCGGGAAAAATAACTGGAGACACGGGACTTTTGTTTACAAGGTATTTAATAAAAATTCTTACTTTATAATTAAGGTTTTATTTGTGTGTTGCTTTGCACAGATGGTTTTCTTAACCAGTTTTTTTTAATACTAAACAGTATTTGCAAACACATACAAATTATTTACAACCTGCCTATAAACAATCACTAAAGGTAAAGGGAGTAGTTTCAGTAAGAAAGTACCTTTAGGTATGGTGTTGCGCCGCGGCATTCTTTATAAGTAAACTTGCAGTTTCTATTCAATTATATTCAAAAAGGGTCTTCATCTGGAATTTCTGCTCTTAATTATAAACAGTTAAGGTAGTCTTCTTAAAGACCTAAACAGAATGTTCTTACTTAAAAATTCATATTGAGGTATGGTCTTAATCTCTTTAACAACCGGTCGTTTTCAATAGGTAAAGGATTCCAAGAAGATTTTGATAGTTTTTGTAATGATAATAGTATAATTAATTGCTTATAGTAGTGTGTGCTTACTAGATTTCTGAATTTGTTTCATCTAGCTTTTATTTACCTATTAAATTTATAAATAAAATGTTTTCTGTTTAGCTTGAAGATGAAAATAAACCAAATCGAGTTTGAAATCGTTTTAAAAATGTAGGAACGGCCCCCAATTATTACCCCAAACAAATTTCGTGTTAGGTTCGAATTCTAGCGGGCTTATGCGGCATTTAGAATGCATGCACGGGTCGCATTTAAAAAATATTGAAGAGGATATCCTATCATACCTTGTGTCTCAAAAAATTAAAAATTAATTTTAAAATCTTGCAAAACAAGGAATTTGAGTGCAATGTATGTATCTCAATAGGTCGCAGAAGATGGAATATCAATTCGAACTATTGCTAATAATATTTATCATGTTCATATTCAGGAAGAATGTTTTATAAAAGCTATGAGTAACTTAAAACGTACCGACAAACAATACAACACTAAACAGGAAAGGCTTTGGCATAAAAGAGAGAAAAATAATTTTATGATCCGAGAATTTATTTATGTACTGCTGTGCTTTTCATTAAATTATTGCAATCATTTTTCAATGGGAACTTCTGGGAGAAAGTGATTAGTAGATTAATTGAAGCAATTTTAAAAACAAATATTTGGATTTTTGTGTTAGGCAAAATTACTATCCGGGATTCCCGAAAATCCCCAGGACTTCCGGAAAAAACAGTCCCGAGTTCCGGGAATAGCAAAATTGTTGCGACTCAGAAACCCTAGTAGTAACAGTAATTATTTATTTAAAAGATTACCCAGCCCAAACAAAATAGATATTGCACAATCTATAAATATGTTATTAAGTATTTTAATATCATAGAGTATTTTTGCATGTAAAGTGTTTTAGCAATGGACTAATGCATAAGCAGCTTAAGCTCGTGCTTCGGGCCCCTGCCAGATAGAACCCCCATTTATTGCTTGCTCTTTAATTTATTTTTATCACTTTTCTATTATACAATATTCATTTCTATTCATAGGTTAACGTGTTTTAATATTTTATTTCCTGCACTCAAAAAACAGATCGGCCGAAACAACAATTCTATGGGATTTATCTTAAATAGTCAAATCCACACTCGGTTGCTTGGTGATTTTGAATTGATCCAAGGAATAATCAGTTGACTTAACTGGTTATGAAAATGTATTTTTTGTGACACGTGCACGAAAAGTTGCGCTTTTGGTAAGCTTGTGGAACTGGCACTACTTTTTAGCCCAAGGCCAAAAAAAGATACTTTTTGTCCTAGCGCCGCCCAGTATATAAAATACAAGTGAAATGTAATCAGTAATCGTTCAGCTCTCAACGAATTTTTCTTAGCTACTTCATGACGAATATGAGATCACAGAAAGGTGCGTTCGAAAATTCCTTGGGCAAATTTACTGGTGCAAATTGCTGATTCAGGTATGACATACCTTCTTTCTTCGATAACACAAAACGAAGGCTAGGTACGAGAAAACGTTCCAGATTTTGAGTAGGGAATTAAATAATCTTTGTTTTACCTAACCTCCTTCATTTATTTATTTATTTGTTTATTTATTGTACTAGCTCTTCGAGCTCATCATCTACCCGTGTTGACTTTTAGGGGGTTATCCAGAGGCGTAGCTGGGGCTTGTGACGCCCCTGTGCAAGACAGTGCAATGTCGCCACTCATATGAAAACAATTATCGATTAAAAATTTAAGTTATATTTTATTGGTAAATTTCATTTTAACTTTGCTCTGGTAGTATTTAATTTATATTATATATTACTCCGTAAAGGGGCGCCAGCCCCCTGACTGCGGCGCTCCTGTGCCACCCACAGGCGCTGGCTACGCCTCTGGGGTTATTTAACAAACTCGCAAGGAAGGCCTATTGCAAAGATCCAAAGACTTACCTCAACTTGTGTTTTGTGTTTCTTCTAAATTGGCTGGACTATAAGTAGTAATATTATAGGAAATACTTAAAACCATTGCCTTTTCATCGCGTGTCCAACTTTGATATTTTGTATGGAAACATTGGATTTTAACAAATCTTTGGAACATCCCAGCAAAATATTGTCTACTGCTAGGACTGTGCGGTTATGGAAATCAATAATCGAAAATCGATTTAAGAAAATCGATTAATCGATTGACTGATTATTCAATTAAGCGATTATTTAAATAATTGATTAAAAAATAATTGAATAAATCGATTAACAAAATAATCGATTAATCACTGGGTTTGATAATTCGTGTTTCTATGTTATGGTATAAAGCCTTTTCTGGATTAACATAATTAATTAGTGCCGTCTTCTAAAATTTTGCTAAAGTACATTTTTAAAAATCCACTTCAATTTGTGCGCAGTGTATGTTCTATTTGGTCCCAGCCCGGGTAAAGAAATGAATATTTCTAACACAAAAGTGATGCTAATGAGCATCAAATTCCCATAATAGTAAATTATTTTATAAGGAGCTAAAGTGAAGCTTTTTGTACTGAGACTTTTAGTTTGACTGTCGAACATTAGTGCTACTTTATATAATAAAATATGCTATTTTATCTTCAAGCGTAAAGAATGAATTAAAATATAAATTTTTTCAAGAATTATTTTTATTAGAATTTTAGTGGAAAGTGCAATGAGAGAACGAAGTGTTTTGAAAATTACATCCATTTGGCACTGATTCACCAACAGCGGCATGTGAAACACTTTTATTTGTAACTCACTCGTAAACGTCATTTAATGTAACAAAACACAAACAACTAAAAGTTACTTTTACGAGCTACTGACTTGTAAAACTGACATCTGTAGAAGTTTTACAAGTTCGTAGAATATGACATTTATAGATCAATTGTCATAATAACATCTACGTCTACGCACAATTCCAAGGCTCATAAAATTATTTAAAAAGTGTCAAATTTTGTTGTCATCTTTAGGACTAGCGCCAGGTTTTATACATACAATAAATGTTGTGTGCTGTTTACGAATGAATAACAAATAAAATATTGTACATTCTACGCAAGGTAACTGTTTTTACAGGCTCAAGAAGGTGACGGGCTCGCCAGTCATTTCCTTCTATCGCCAGTAAAAACAGGTTTTCCTTGCTAATAATGTAAAATACTATTTCTGCCGGTGGCATGTAAAATACTTTATCTGCCGGCGCCGATAAACTTCAAAAAGGCAGACTTTTACCTTAACAACTGAGTCTCAAGGTGTCATTTTTTTCTGACGTTTGAAAATAAATGCGATTTTTTGAATGCTGCCGGTGTTACCGGAAGTAGCAGAAATCGGAAATTATTTTAAAAGAAATGCACGTAGCCCGAAACCACATTGCCTCCAAAATTCCAAATCGCAAATCCTACTGGTTTCCCATATTCTTTTAACCAAAACTCGTCGTGACAGGCGGTGACACACCCTGTATAGTGTATTTTTGTAAGCTAGAATTCATTTTTTAAGTCGTGATCGAAAACAAAGTTAATGAAAACGGAATTTAAATGATTAAATGTGATGGTGGTATTTTTTAGTGGAAAATTACGGTTTTAATTTAAATTAGATCAAGTTTTAAAACCCGTGGTCATTTTAGAATTTGTTGAGAGACATGCATTTATTAATATTATGTTAACAATGTTTATAATGTGAGAGAGGGCGAATAGCATTCTTTCTACACAAAAATTAAATAGGAGTATACAGGGTGTCCCGCTATGCTGTTTACACGCAATATCTCCCTTATTTGAAAAGATAAAGAAATCAACCAACAACTATTGTGAATGACTCAAAACGGACCTTCAGAGAACATCCTGAAACGCTGTTTACATAGCAACGTTTAAGAGATTATGCCAACTCGATTAATCTTTCAAATTTCACCCTCTGTTTTTTTCACAGTAATGTATTTTTAATTTCATTCTGGATGCGGTAGTATGTCTTACTTAATTATCTAATGTGCAATTAGGGGTTGACAAAAATATTTTTGTTGCCATACTGTTGCTGGAAAGTAGAAGCTGAAGGTGTGGCCATGGACAGAGTACCACTGGTATACGGATATGGGCATGGTGGGCGTTTGGTGTATTACAGGTGCAGTTGACGAATTCGTTTGAGTGAAATGCTCGATTTCGTACTTTGAAACAAGATTCATCACATCTGCCTTTAGTTTAACTTTTAATAAAGGAGAAAACATTGATGCGGTCGTTGCGTTGTCTTTAAAAGCATTGTAATAGATGGGTCACATGGCTCCTCTTTCTGTTCCTGTGGCAACTTAGTTAATTTTTTGATAAGTTCTCTTCACTTAACGCATCCCTTCTGAATTTCACTTAATAGTAATGTGGTTTTATCTTTACCACCTAAGTTTAGTTTTCTTTGTTTTAGTAGGGTTTCCTGATTATTGCTTACCAGAGATGGAGAACGCCGAACTACCTACGACTACCTAAACGACTGCGGCGTTTGTGTTGGCGAGGGTATTTTTCTAGACGTTTCTATGTCCTCGATTACATTTGCAGTTTCGACATCATGTTCTGTTTCTGGGACTTGTATTGTTTTGGTTTTGTTGAGGTTATTCTGTCTCTTGTGCTTGTTGTTGTAGTTCCGATTCATTACTACAACTTATAGTGCTAAAATAAATATTAGTTTGAATATTAAACTATAATAATTGAGGGAAAACAACGAGTCATGTAAATAAAATGTAGTTATAGCTTTCACTATGCATCTTCCATTTCGATCATTTATTTGTAATGAATACTTTAACGCAGAAACTAATGTTATATCCAGGCAATATCCTGTTTTCCGTTCGGATGAATTGAACTTATAATTTTGAACTTACGTTGCCGTTTTTGTAAGTTTAGTTTATTTATATTCTTTTCATTAATGAGGTATTATCCAAAAAACGTAAGTGCGCAAATTTGTTGGAATAATTATCTTCTGGGTTCTCTGCAGCTGTTCCCGTTCCTTTCAAATACTCCTTTTTTTCTGTTGATGATAATCTCGAATGCTTTTCCATCTTATTTTGCAATCATTATCTAAGATTTAAAAACTAATTAAATTTTGTTTGTAAATATATGGTCAATAATTCCGATCATTGGCTTTCCAATACGTATTCATCACGGCTATATTAGTGTTTTCGTTAGAGAAGTGCTCAAAAGCATAAGAAATCGTATGCTACATCTGTATATACGTTCCTAAACCAAGCATTGAACTAATGACGGCAAATGCAAAAGATTATTATGGAGTAATTATCCAAACTGTTGCGCATCAATCGATGGCAAATATATTAGAATTCACTGCCCGTCTAAAGAAGGGTCGCTATTTTTTAACTACAAAAATTCCCATTCAATAGTACTGTTGGCAATGGTTGATGTAAGGTACAGATTTATTGCAATTGATGTTGGTCTTCCACGGTTCATATTAATAACATTTTAGATATCTGCGATTTGTAATTACATTAAATGACTCGACAAATGTCGATGTGCAGAGTACAGTGTCACATGCAGGGTTGGCATGTTTAAAACAATTGGTTCAACTTGTTTAAAACTAATTTAAAACATTTTTTCACAACTTAAAAGAGAAAAAAACTTTAGACAGGGTGGCCAGCGAACCTGGATACCTTGAAAACCGGGAATTTGCACAACCGGGTAAAAACCTGGAAAAAACCTTGAATTAGCGATCACGCGATCACAGTCGGGAATTTCTTTTTGCGGTAACCAAAGCCTGACTTAAAGCTTAAGGCGGTTAACTACGCGTTGATCGCAGTTACCAACAACACTCGACCTTACTATACGTGCGATAGTGACTACATGGCATTGCATAAGACCCGTACACATACAAATGGACGATTTTGGTGAAGCTCATTACAACGTGAGATTCGAGATTCCCCATACTAATGACTGGTGATGCCGTGTTAAGTGCTTGCATATGTATGGTCCAGTGTTTTTGGTAACGCCCGGTCAACGCGGCGTTAATCACCTCATATGTACTGCTATCAATGCTATGTAATCACTTAACACGCGTTAGTAATCGCATGTTAGCTAACGCTTCATGTGTACTAAATCTACTACATATTTAATACTTCTTACTTTTCTCTTTTTTTACTTATCTATTCTTTATTAATTAAAATGTTTTAAAGCAAAGAAATATTAGGCTTCACCTTACTAGCTCAGATTTACTTTAGCGGGAGCTTCTTACAGAACGGAGCTTCAACGCACCCTACTCTATCGGTGCAGCTTGACGAGCTGAGTCGAATGACACTAGTCTGGAGGTGTGGAAATGCCCTGTTTAAAAGTTGCGTCTCTTTCTGCTACCTATGTTAAGTCTATGGGAGAGACCTTTTTTCATTGAAAATCAATAATACTGTAACGTTCTTTTTAAAATAATAACAAAAGTGCTGGTTAAATCGTCTATTAATAAGAAATATTTATTTACAAACACTAATGAATACACTATAAATTAACGCTATGATTATAAACCATTAAAACTATTATTTACAGACTATGAATTGCTAATACAACATTTATCTTTACATTCACTATTTATTTCGCGATACACAGTTCATGACTTGCTGTTGACTGATCCTCTTTTATCCGCGAAGTCGATTTTATACCCTCATATAATCGTACCAGAAGCCGCTGGAACCTACTATGTATTTCTAGAAGGCACTAGATAAACCGCGTCTGGTTTACATGCTTAGTGCGATGCGTCATTCTATCGAATGCTGTAGAATATTCCATTTGTTGTGTGAAGAAGAGGTTCTTTCTTTTTCTCTCTTGTTACACTGCCCCCCTCTTCAAGTCTGTTCTGTCCCAGAACAGGTTTTATGCTCTGGTTCCTGTAGAACGGGTCATGACGATATCGACAGTCTTCACCTCGACTACACGTTCCATTACGGTAGAAGTAACAGTCTACACTCTTCGTTGGCCTTAATGCGGGCTGTGGGTCAAAACTGCAGACGAAGATCTTGACGTCTGTACCTCTAAAGACAACTTCCAGCATGTTTCTAACGATTCTCCAATCCAGCTGGTCCCGCCCACAGCCGAGTTTGGGAACTGCCAATTTGTTAATTCCCCTGGTAAGCAACTCGATCCTCAAATTCCATAATGCCCTCCACAAGTCGGCGTAACTCGGTTTCTGGTAGTAAAACTGCTTGGTTACCAAGTAGTAAATGGATCGGTCATGATCAGGCAAGCGTAAGGATTTACCAACAGAGGGATTTTGTTCTCGAAGTTCATTCAGCCGTCCAAATTTATTTCTAAACACTACTGCGACCCCCCTGGACATACGGAGATCCTCGGAGACACAGTGGGCAATGGAATAATCACCAGGGACCCGGAAGAGATCTTGTTGCATCTCAGTCGTGACTCCGAATCGCGCTTTTCTAGTTCCAGAAAACGCAGCCATAAATTCTCTGAAGGTTGGCTGATCATCTCCAGGCCTTACGGGATTGATAGCCACCTCAGCTTCATCTTCCCGATCCGGGACTGCGTCATTATTTCCCTCATAGTGCGCCAGACGATTGGAGTGTACCACCTTTGGTTTCCCTCTTGGCAATTTCTGGATGCGATAAACCAAGTCATTTATTCGTTTCTTCACCTGGTATGGGCCCTCCCAATTCCGCTGTAACTTTGGAGAATAGCCACGACGTCTTTGCGGGTTGTATAACCAGACAAGCTCTCCAGGTTGAAACCCTCCTTCTTGGGCTCTCACATCGTACGTAGCCTTCATCCGGTCACTCGCGATTCGACTATTGTTTCGGGTTCGGTCGTGAATATCCTCCAACTTCTTCTTTAAGTTGATGACATAATTATTCCCGGCTACCTCCTGCTCTATAGGTGGAGACCCAAATTCCAGATCACACGGTAACCGTAACTCGCGTCCAAACATCACAGACGCTGGTGACTGACCGGTTGTTTCGTGGACCGATGCACGATAAGCCATCAGGAACAGATGCAGGTATTGGTCCCAGTCTCGTTGATGATCGGAGACGACCTTGGCCAAATATTTGCCCATTGTACGATTCATGCGTTCTACCATTCCATCGGACTGCGGATGTAACGGTGTGGTCCGAGTCTTGCGAATGCCCAACAATCGACAGACTTCTCCAAACAGTACAGACTCAAAGTTGCGGCCTTGATCCGAATGCAGCTTCATGGGCACTCCGAAGCGACTGAAAAACTCTTTGACTAGTACGTCAGCAACAGTCGCAGCTTCCTGGTTTGGTAGGGCATATGCTTCTGGCCATTTGGTAAAATAGTCCATTGCCACTAATATGTATTTATTCCCATCGTCGGTTTCGGGAAATGGTCCGGCAATATCTATAGCTATTCTTTCCAGAGGACTACCCACATTGTACTGCCTCATAGGTGCTCTTCGTTTCCCCAAGGGTCCGTTACCAGTGGCACATAGTTCACATTTCCGGCACCACTCCTTCACGTCTTCTTTACAGTTGACCCAATAAAAACGCTCCCTAACTTTCTCCAAAGTCTTTTTCACACCGAAGTGTCCTCCTGAGGCACCGTCATGGAGATGTCGCAATACTGTAGCCACTCGGCTTCTTGGAACCACGAACTGAGACCTAATGGTGGTGCTATCTTCACTCTCCAGTACTCGCTTCAGGAGATCGTCTTCCACACTCAAGGACTCCCATTGGGCCCAATATGCTTTGAGCGTTCTGTTGAAAGGGCTGATGGCCTCCCAGGCAGGCCTTTGTCTCACGTGCTTCCATTCCAGTACCATTTTTAGTTCGGGATCAGCCTCCTGCTGTCGTTGCAGTTCTTCCGGCAACCAATTGTCGTTGACGATGGTAGTCCTTAATACTTGGCAAACCCTCTCTTCCAAACGAGAGCAATGACGGCAATCTGTTGGACAGGGTCTTCTTGAAAGAGTATCGGCATTTCGATGACTAGTGCCCGCTCGATGTTCGGTGTCAAAGTCGTATCCTTATAATCGTTCGATCCACCTTGCGACCTGGCCTTCAGGATTACGGAATTGTAGAAGCCATTTCAACGCTGCATGGTCCGTCCTCAATAAAAACTTCCGTCCGTACAAGTATTTGTAGAAATGCTCAACGGACTTCACGACGGCCAATAGTTCTTTTCTGGTCACACAATAATTCCTTTCGGCTTTCGACAAAACCTTACTAAAATAGCCGATGACCTTTTCTTGTCCATCCTGTATCTGAGAAAGTACACCCCCAATGGCCAGATTACTTGCATCTGGTCAAGTATGAATTTCCCTTCTGTCCGTGGATAGCTCAATATTGGTGCTGTTAACCTTGTCAGGGGCTTCGCTATATTGGCAAACCCAGGAACGAAACGCCTGTAGTAGGTACATAACCCAAGAAAACTACGAACTTGGTGTTTATCTCTCGGTGTTGGCCACTCTTGAACTGCACGAATCTTATCGGGGTCGGCTGCCACTCCATTTTGTGATACGACGTGCCCGAGATATTTCACTTCCTTTCTGAATATGTGGCACTTTTTCGGACTCAGTTTCAGATTGGCTCCACGTAGTCTTCGGAACACTTCCTCTAGATTTTTCAAATGTTCGTTAAATGATTTTCCGACTACAATCACATCATCTAGGTATACCAGGCAGGTCTTCCACGACAGCCCTCTCAGGATGGTCTCCATTAGACGCTCAAAGGTGGCCGGAGCGTTACATAGACCGAAAGGCATAACTGTAAACTGCCATAGTCCGGAACCAATAGTGAACGCGGTCTTCTCCCGGTCTTCAGGTTCCATTTCAACTTGCCAATAACCACTCTTCAAGTCCAAAGTCGAAAACCATCGTGAACCAGACAGGGTATCTAACGTGTCGTCGATGCGTGGTAAGGGATAGCTATCTTTCTTGGTCACGTCATTGAGCTGCCGATAGTCCACACAAAATCTCGTTGACCCGTCCTTCTTACTGACCAGGACCACCGGTGATGCCCATGGACTGCTGGATGGCTCGATGACCCCTTGTTCTTCCATATCGGTAATAATCTTCTCGGCTTATGCTCGCCTTGCTAGAGGTAGACGCCTCGGCTGCTGACGGCCAGGCATAGAGTTGCCTGTATTGATTTTATGTTTTACTATATTTGTTCGTCCCTTCTGGCTATCGTCAAGAGCGAAGATATCTTGGTATCGGTGAACCAAACCCTGTACCTCTTTCACTTCCGTTCTGTTAAGGTCTTCGCACTAACTAGTAACCATACCCACTAATTTTCCACCATGGTCTTTGGGCGCTGGTTTTGGAACATCAGCCATACACCTGGCTACTCGGAATACTTGCACACACTGTCCCACAAGGGTACTCTTCTTCAATGTCACCGGATCCACATTAACGTTCATAAGCCTCACCGGTACAGTCTTTCCAACCTTGATCAGCGCTTTTCCCACCAGTATGCCACTATGGATCTTCTTATCACAAACAGGCTCCATCATTCGCACACATCCTACCCGAAGATCTCCATCCAAACCTGCCTCGACAACCATCTCGCTTTGACCCGGCAATATCACATCTTCTATCAGCAAAATCCTTACGACAGGATCTTCTCGTGGGTGCAACGGAAGTTCTTCGTTACCAACCTTCAAAACACCCTCCTTCAAGTCCAATGTAAAACCAAATTTTCTCAGGAGGTCCATTCCCAAGATGAATTCGTCAACGATGTCGGCTACCAGCACCTCATGATCACGTTCTTCACTTCCAATGCCAATCTTCATCTTCACCACTCCGCGTGTTGGTATCACTTCATCTGTTGCTGTACGGAGTTGAGTAGTTGTCTGTAACAGCTTCATACTTGTTCGTAGAACATTAGGGCGTATGATGGATTTTGTCGCCCCCGTATCAATAAGTAGTGGAACAGTTCGATTAGCAATTTTTCCATCTACGAACAAACTACTGGTACTATTCTTTGATGTTACGGCATGAATGGTGATCTCCGGGGTTTCTTCACTCATGGTCAACGTTCGCCCCCTCTTGCCAACCCCCTTTAACTTTTTCGACGGTTGTACTTCCCTTATTTTGGGTTTAGGGCAGCGGCGTCGTATGTGCCCTTGTTCACCGCAGTTCCAGCAACGGGGTCCTCGAACTTCTTGAGAATTCTTTTTACGGTTCTCTTCCTACTGAAGAACTCTCATTAATAATTCTTCTAGAGGATCTTTAGAACCTTCATCTTCTTCCACAACTGTCCGAACACGCCCGTGACCTTGGGACGCTTGTTTTGCAGCTTCAAATTCTAAGGCGTGAGCGAGCGGATCATCAGTTGTTCTTGGTCGTGCCAGCCTCAATGATTGTTGTGTTTCCCCGTCTCTTAACCCATCAATGAAGGTCTGCACAGCGAGTTGTCCCAGAAATGAATCGGTTGCCGTAGGGTACGCCAATCGGACAAGCCGCGCAACATCGGCTTCAAACTCCTGCAGGCTTTCTCCATTCTTCTGGATACGATTCTTCACTTGCGCGTGATACACCTGTTGTAGATGCGCGTCTCCATATCTCATCTCCAATCTAGAAACTAACAACTGGTAATCATTTTCCTGTCCTGCTGGGATTGTTTGCAGGACGTTCAACGCGTCTCCACGCAAAGCCACAGTTAAAGCAACGGCCTTTTCCTTGCCTGTCCATCCGTTAGCCCCAGCGGCTGCCTCAAATTGTTTGTAGTAGGTAGACCAAGGTATCTTTCCATCGAACGTGGGTGGTTTTACTTTTATTCCTACGGCAGGACCCTTTTCTTCTTTAAATTGTTTCTTTTCTTCATTAAACGGCCACTCAGAAGTTGAGGAAAACCGTAGTTGACTCATTCTCTCTTCCAACAGTTTAGTTACGCTATCTTTCTCAGCTGTTGGTGGTAATTGCATTTGGGCCATTTTCTCTTCTACCATCTTTATTACCCTATCCTGTTTTTCCAATTACATTTCTAATAGTCCTAACGCACTGGAGTTTTCCAACAATTCTTCGAAAACTTTTATCTTCCAACGCTTTGACATTTTCCAGCAATTCTCCTTTAAGCCTTCTAGAACTTTCTTCGTACTTTTCTAGTAATTCTTCCTTAAGCAATCTTGTGTTTTCTAATAAATCTTCTTTAAGCGTTCTAGAATTTTCAACAACTTTTTCTTCCAGTGCTTTAGTATTTTCAAGTAATTCTTCTTTAAGCATTTTAGAATTTTCAAAAACTTTTTGTTCCAGCACTTTTGTATTTTCCATTAGTTTTCTAGCATTCTTTTCGGACTTTCTAGAACTCTCTTCGTGCTTTTCCGATAGTTCTTCTTTTAGCATTCTAGAATTCTCTTCTATTTTACTTAACAACAAACTAGTATCAATTGCGGGTCCAGGTATCTCGAAGCGGTAATTTTCAGGATCTTCCTTGTGTTCTAAAAGCCATTCTCTTAGCCGATTTATCAAAACTTCTTTTTTCCCATTACTATCTAAGTCTCTCTCGTCCAATTCCCGTTTTAAATCCATCACTGAGAGATCTTTCAACAATTTCATCACCATTTTAATTGTTTGTTGAAATTATTTTTAACACTAAAAATTTATTTTCACAGCACTTTATTTAATTATTACGCGATTTTATTTATTTTAAAACTCCACACCTGACAACACTGCAACGTTCTTTTTAAAATAATAACAAAAGTGCTGGTTAAATCGTCTATTAATAAGAAATATTTATTTACAAACACTAATGAATACACTATAAATTAACGCTATGATTATAAACCATTAAAACCATTATTTACAGACTATTAATTTCTAATACAACATTTATCTTTACATTCACTATTTATTTCGCGATACACAGTTCATGACTTGCTGTTGACTGATCCTCTTTTATCCGCGAAGTCGATTTTATACCCTCATATAATCGTACCAGAAGCCGCTGGAACCGACTATGTATTTCTAGAAGGCACTAGATAAACCGCGTCTGGTTTACATGCTTAGTGCGATGCGTCATTCTCTCGAATGCTGTAGAATATTCCATTTGTTGTGTGAAGAAGAGGTTCTTTCTTTTTCTCTCTTGTTACAATACTTTGATTTTCGAAATCAATCAAGAAGCTTCAACTTTGTTTGTTTGCTGTTAATGGCAAATATGGTTTTGCAGTCCCTAGTATTTTAAAACCCCACAAGTGAACGAGTTATTTGAAGTAACGTTAGTAAACCAAATTAAGTTTATAGAAAAAACCAAGTGGGTTCATTATATTCTATTTTTTTGTGGAAGCGTTAATTAGTTCATTTGATAAAGATTTAAGAGTGGATTATTATATTTTTCGATAGCGATTTTAAAATGTTGCAATTTAAAGAAAACTTTTGATATGAGAATAAGTAAATTTTTAGGCAATTCTGAATTTAATACTTTTCAAGTAATATTAATAAACTTCAAACCGAATAACTATCATAGTAAGAATTTTTAAAGTATTTTTAATTTAGTTGTATTATTATAATCTGTTATGTGTATATGTTAAGATATTATGTAAACGACAACTGAAGGCCTTCCAGTTCTTTTTTCTATCTAATGACTTTTATGTGAAATAAATAAATAAATAAATGGTATTATTTTTGTTATTTCTTGTTTACTTTTTACTATGTGCTGTTTTTGTGTAATAACATAATTCGATCCTTCCATAATTGGGACTTGGTTTATTTTAAAATCTAGAACTCCGTATTGTGGGAGCATTAACGCCACTCCTTTATTAAATTAAATCAATTATGCTGGCGCCCATATATTTATATCTCTATGAATTTGATGATGCTCCAATCCAACTATTAGCTGCCTTAATCTCAAACGAGGGAGAGGGTTCTCATTTGTTGGTATTGAAGCTAAGTCGAGGCATAGATAGTTGTATAACGTTAGTGCTTTTGACTTTTGTAGAACTTGTTACAAATGCCTAGATTTTTGTAGTTACAAATTGGCGCCCTACGTGGAGCTTAGTTTTTTGTAGTTTCACTGCACACTAAAAGGGCGGCGAACTTTTTTATACTTGCCTAAAATCTCCAAACAGTGGTTATTTATAAACAGGAAAAGCAAGCTTTTAATAAAAGATTTGCGTTAATTATTTATTATAAATCTTCTTGCCAAGTTGCATATTCATATTGAATGTAACTGTTGCATTATTTATGAAGATAAGCTTTAGTATTACGCTAGCATAAAACGTATATCTGTAAAACGGATGAAGCAGCAAATCTTTTTTTTGCGCAGTAAATTAGCTTTAAATAATAGCTTATAGTTATATAATTTTGTTGTGTTACATTTGTGTTGTAGCATTATCGACCTCTTTAATTTGAATTGAGTTATTCGAAAATCTATCCAAGCGGCACGTAAGGTACTTAGGTTTTACGACAAAGCTCTAATCAAAGTAGTAGGAAAAGGCTAGTAGTTCCTTATGGGCACTACTCACGGTCTTCCCCGACGACGTCGGCGAAAACGTCGTCGACGACGTCGGGGACAAGGTCGAAATAATGAGGTAATGTTTACATTTACTGTAATTTAATGCATAAACAACTTGTAACTTCCAGCATGACTGTGTATAATAAAATTATGAATATCGTATTTCTATAAGACATCAAAATGAAAGAAAGTAGTTTTGAGCATAATAAAATGCGTACTGAATTTCTTTCTTTAAAGTATTTCGAAATAGCTTATGCAATTAACAAAACTTTTCATAAGCGGAATAATATTGATATCCATCGATAGAATTACAAGTAACCTTTTATTATAAAACGAAAACTCTTTGTTTTTTTTTATTAATCTCATTCTTAATTTAGTTTAAAAATGGATATAATTAACGCAGGATTTAGAATTCTGAGTTCTGGTGCGCAAATAAGGATTTCCTATAAAGGACTTTTGATAAAATTTGGTAGTGATAATCGTCGGAAAAATATCATGTTTAAAAATGTAATGGTTTCACCGTCGCTTCCTTTTCCGTGTAGTTTTAAAATTTTATGCTGATGGTACATAACCTTATAATAAAAATCCTTCGGCTCATTTTGTCGCAATTCTTTTAACAAGGACATGTGTGAATATTGTTTGCGATCTAAAAACCAATTCTTTGCCTATTTTCTTTTTTTTCGTGGTGTTTCAGTTTCTTCTTCTTCGAAGCACAAGGCAACTGCCACACCAACTGCAATTTTTTTTCTCAAAGATAATTTATAAAAATCCATCTTATCACTTGAAAGTTTCACAGTATATTGAATTCATAATGTTTTCTTAAAAAGTATAATAAAGAAAGCATATATTTTTTAGTAATCCCAGATGTATATGTTTATTTTGCCTAATAATAATTTACAGTTGACAAGGGTTTTATTTTCACAGTTGTAAACAGTTGTTTGTAAACAAATGTAATAAAAATGAAATAATTCAAGTAAACCCGAAAAAGATAGATATAGTATAAGGTTATGTACCATCAGCATAAAATTTTAAAACTACACGGAAAAGAAAGCGACGGTGAAACCATTACATTTTTAAACATGATATTTTTCCGACTATTATCACTACCAAATTTTATCAAAAGTCCTTTATAGGAAATCCTTATTTGCGCACCAGAACTCAGAATCCTAAATCTTGCGTTAATTATATCCATTTTTAAACTAAATTAAGAATGAGATTAATAAAAAAAACAAAGAGTTTTCGTTTTATAATAAAGGGTTACTTGTAATTCTATCGATGGATATCAATATTATTCCGCTTATGAAAAGTTTTGTTAATTGCATAAGCTATTTCGAAATACTTTAAAGAAAGAAATTCAGTACGCATTTTATTATGCTCAAAACTACTTTCTTTCATTTTGATGTTTTAAAGAAATTCGATATTCATAATTTTATTATAACAGTCCAGCTGGAAGTTACAAGTTGTTTATGCATTAAATTACAGTAAATGTAAACATTACCTCATTATTTCGACCTTGTCCCCGACGTCGTCGACGACGTTTTCGCCGACGTCGTCGGGGAGAGACCGTGTATGTCCTATTTTATACTATGTAAAATTGAAATTTGACCTCCTTTTTAGTTTATTCCAACAATTCAGGGGGGGGGCTCGTTTCAAGATTTTAAATTTCACCAAGAGGATAGGAACCAAAACCATATACCATCCTAATATAAATAAATGCACGCTTCTAAAAGAGGGTTGTAACAGCCTGAACCTGTAGCATTTGAGATCAGTATGCGACTTTAAATACATCAAAAGGGGGGAAAGTAATTCTATGCAATTTTGTTTGCGTCGAGAGAATTTACTACAGAGAGTCAACTTCGAATTATCTGAAATTGAATAAGGAGAGTAATTGGTAAAAGTAACCCGTTATGCGGTTACACTGTTACGAATTTGATAAGGATTACTGGCACACACAATTGGACAAATTTCTGACCGACGCACCTCAAATTCCCAAAAATGTTTTTCATCCTTAGACAGTGTGTCATAAAGTTGGATGCATATGGGAAAATGATTTAATACTCTGATTGTACAATCGCTTCTGCGTCCAAAAATACTTGAAATAGGTCATGTCAAAGTTGACAGGTGCTATCTATCTAATTCGCTATTTTTTAAAAGAATCGGGAAAAATGACCTGATTTGTTAAAATATGAAAGAATTTTATAAAGAAAATGTTGTTAATGACGTTCACATACCGAGTTTGTTAAAAATTTATTATTAATTATCAAGTCAAAAGAAAAATTCATAACTAATGTTGATATTCTTTTTGTTACAGATGGATAGACTGCTGTTGTCAAAGCTGAAGTCTATCAAGAGTCTGGTTGGTTTCTGGGGATATTGGTCGATAACCTGACGTCACAGTCATCATGTCTATTCAGACTTATTGTTTTCCGTTGGTGAAATAACCTAACGTCGCAAGTTAATTTACCCCATTTGTACAAATCTGTTCATGGGGACTTCGTTTGTAGTTTGAGTCATCAGTTATCTAACCAAATTAATTCATGTATAATTTGGTTCATTTATTGTCTTCTTTGTATAGGTCTTTAATATTTTAGAACTAACTGCCCCTCTTTAGTGCCAGTTATATTTATACTATTTCTCCGTATTCAATTCCATTGTATGACGTCATCTTGTAAAACCTTTTATATCTACATAAAATTTTAGAATTTTTTAACCGAATTGAACTGAATTCAATGAGTAGCTAAGCTAAACTTTGAGATAAAATTGTTGAGTTTTTCTTTTTAGCATCATTTTATTTTGGAAATTTAATTGCAATGGGTACTTCAAGAAAAGACCTGGATAGTTGTCAATATAAAAATATGATTATGTCTACTTAATTTAAGAATGCGATTTTTTCTACGAAGTTTTTCTTGTTTATGTGAGTTCTAGTTAACTCCATCAAAGTAACAGGCTCTATTCGAAAGTTTATTTGTAAGTGATCGCATTCATAAACACAAATACTCGACAAATTGTTGTACTATGTCGCAGCTTCTTCACACTCGCGAGTAATGGCACTTTTCTGCACTTGTAATACTATATACTATAGTATGCGCCTAATATTACGAATTTCTAAATTACTGAACTAATAATATAAGACATATTGAACAAAAGTAAAATACCGATAAGTGAATACACACTTGTTTCGGATTTACAATAGCTCTATCAACAAGAATCATAGGACCGGCGGTAGACGAGTGGTGTCAGTGCATCACTCGTGTTTCAAGAGTCGTGGGTTTGAGTTACACTTGGGGTGACGAGATTTTTCTAATTGGGAAATTCTGCCACCTCAACTATGGGTGTGTGTAATTGTGCTGCATGTAAGATGGGTCACATATGACCCTAGCTGTTGAACTAAATTAACTAACAAGAATCATGATTACAAGTATAAAATCACGAGACTAAACTGTAGGTATATATAAATAAGTCTAAAAAATAAGAATGTAAATAAGCTGTGTATATATATATATATATATATATATATATATATATATATATATATATATATATATATATATAAGTGTTATTACGGTCGTTACTTCCTAACAACTTTTATATATATATATATATATATATATATATATATATATATATATATATATATATATATAAAAGTGAATGAGAAAATTTTATAGCTAAATAAGTAAATACAATGAGTATATTATCTGAAGGATAAGGTAAGTATTATTCTGTTATTTGTTATAAATACATACATACCTACTCACAAACATAATTCGTTTGTGAACGATGAATGATAGGAAGAGCCGAAATCGAAGGATCAAAAAGCGACGTCGCTATGAACGCTTGGCCGCCACAAGCCAGTTATCACTGTGGTAACTTTTCTGACACCTCTTGCTGAAAACTCTTCAACCCAAAAGGATCGATATCATCGGGATCAAGCCACCTTTTGCTTTACGCGAGGTTTCTGTCCTCGCTGAGCTGGCCTTTGGACACCTGCTTTATTCTTTGACAGATGTACCTACCCAGTAAAGATTTCTAGTCTTCACGATATTTAATAAATATTGATCGCAGATTTTCATTTATAAATTGTAATAACTGCCTTAGAATAGAATAAGTTCCTGAAAGTATTGTCCGATTTGTTTTGCCGTGTAATAGCACTATGATGGCAGTATGATAAATAAACTAAAATATGCCCTACGTTGGCCATCGAAACTAATAAATACGCGGTGAATCCGCTCTAATTAAAATAAAATTTAATTTTTTTAATTATCAAAGGTTTTAATTATCTTTTATAATAAACTTCAAATTCCCTTTTTATCTAAATATCTTATATGACTTTGAAATATTTTTTAAAACAGATTATGTAAATTCTCATTTAACTGTAAGATTACATAATAAGTTGGGGGCCATATCAAACTAAAGAAATAACATTAAGAGTAAAATATTCATGAAAAGCTTACTCAGGGCAACGTTGGATTCCGTAGGTTGTGAGGTAACTTCGAAACTAACTTATTGTGTAAATAGCTTAATTAATTATCACTCCACAATGGTTTTCTTCTTTTCTGCATGTCCTAATTAAATAAAAAGAAAAAATACTTTCATATCTTTTGCTTAGTCGAGCCAGTCCTTTCAGTTAATTTTTCACAATTTTTCTTTCAAACCATTGACAGAGTATTTTTTTTATCTTAACAGGAATTTTATTTACAATCTGCTCAAAGAAGCAATAAGTAAATGTAGTGTATGTTACAGATTATATGTTGGATACCTTCGCATCGGAGGGTTCTCTTAAACAATATTTATTAAATATAAGAGTTAGTAAGGTAAACTACATAATACTGGTAGTGCCAAAAGCATTAAAATCTATCGGGTAGATCTAACGGGCTGTATCGCTTCAGTCTATGTCTATGTGTTGCCTGGCTGTTGTCCAGAAGATTTACAGCAAGGGTGTTGGTGTGTGGTTCTAGCAGGGTTGCAATGTTTTAAATCAAGTGATTAAAACAGACTAGTTTAAATTAGTTTAAAACAAGATACTTAAAAAACAATCATTGTTTTAAAACTATTTAAAACCGCTGTTTAAAATATGTTTTAAACAGTCTAGTGTTTTGATGGATAAAAAGGACAAAAATTGTTTAAATAGAAATGAACGAACAAACATTTATTTAAAAAAAATATATATGTTTCTTATAATACTTATAAAATAAAATAGGAGTATAAATTGATTAGTAGGTATTAATTTAAACATTTAAAAATATTTACTAATTTAGACGCTTTTTCCACACCTAACTTATATCTTAGCTTTTAGTGCACTATCCCAAACGTTGCAAATATTCTTTCTATCCCGGCTGATGACGCTATGGCGGTATGTAACTGGGTGGTCAACGACAAAGTTTCAGGGTTTATTCTGTTCTTCAATGCAAACCACCATGCAAGCGGTTGAACGTTCTCCCTGGACTGCAATGAAAATAAATATTCTCCAAAAGGAAAAGATTTGGCTTGATATTTTATGACATATGGCATCGCTTCAGGGTGATATTGATCAACATACTGCATTGCTTTGTCCATTTGCCAATCGCGTAATTTTTCTCCGGAAAATCTGTGATCTAATAAATTTGCCAGATAATGTTGTGCAGTTAAGGCCATCTTCATTCTTGACTTTACCTACTCAGTTTCTTCTGCATTGCATTCTGTTTCTAAGTTGTTTGTTAGCTCAATCAAAATTTCAACGGCTTCACTTATAGTACAATTTTCTCTTTGAACTCGGTCTAGCGCAACAGCAATTTTTTTAAATTTCAATAGATAATTTTCACAATTTATTTTTAATGAGTGGTCATTAATTTTATTAGTAATCTCTGGATCAATAGAAACTCTGTTCTCCGAACACACTTTACAAAGGATGTGCCAATTTTTTAAATATGATTCCAAACAATCGGATAATGTGTTCCAACGCACATCTTGTGGAAGGACTAACGCCGATCCACCGCTTTCTTTGTACTTTGCTGCTGGAAAATGATGGTTTCTAAAATATTTTATGATCTTCTTAATATCATCTTTCAGGCCTCGTATGTTATCCAAGTCTTTGGATAGTAAATTAAGAATATGGGCAGAACAACCGTAGGTAATAATATCAGGCATTCCTATTTCTTGAACCTTTGACAACTCATGCCTCATTTTAGACATATTACTGGCGTTGTCTGTGACGAAACTCCCAACTATACAATTCAATTTTTGACAAGATTTGATTTCATTAATCGCAAATTCTAATAGATAATCTCCAGTATGACTTCTATCGCCAGTATTGATAGTATTTATTAAACTGACTTTTTCATCAGACACTATCGCAATACAAATTATCGGTTCGTTATGAATATTACTCCAACCGTCCATTGTCATACAGACAGTCTTATTTTTTAAACTTTGTTGACGGATCTCACGAACGGAACTGTACACTTCCTCCAATAGTTCGTTGGCAATATTTTGTCGATTGGGTGGCTTATAACCAGGATGTAACTTTTCAATTAGTTTTTTAAATTCTGGATGTTCAACAGTTTTGAAGCTTGAATTAGTGGCATAAATAAATCTTGCTACTTGTAAGTCCAGGTTTTTTTTTCGGAAATAGTTGTTTTCGTCACAAAACTATCCAATGTTCCTGATGTATCACTTACTGATAAATCGCCAACATTCTTGGTGGATGTAGACGGCCCTAAAAACAATAACAAGATAGGTATTAGCTGTAGGTACATAATAACTATTATCTATTTGCTCAACTGCATTTAGAATGCTCACAATACAAGTTCCTTGCACTTCCACCAATCATAAGCATAAAGCATAAAATGAATGATTATAAAAAATTACATCTTAGTGAGTGCATTGAAAGTTGAAAGTGCTTTTATAAAATCATGTTGATATTACAAAATACAACCAAAAAGTGAATAAATGAATAATCAAGTATGATATCGTACACTTTTACTCATTCTTCTCGACAGATTTAGAAGGAGCACAGGTTTGTGGAACTGGAATGTGACGATGTTCAATGCTTTCTTGAGCATCAATACGAGGAGCTGTAATACTCGAGACCTCATCAGAAGACAAATTTGATGCAACTTGATCTATGTTGTGTACATCAGATAGAACATATCTTCGTACAATACGTCGAGTAATAAATACATGCTCGTATTTCTTTTTCTTTTTTCTAAACTGTACTCTCAGTGGATGTGGAGTAAAAGTTTTTCTCATAGGTGATTTGGCTTTGACAGTAGAAGGCAAAGTGTTTTCTACAAATATTGTCGGAATTGTTTCCAGGGTTGGAATGTGACGATGTTCAATGCTTTCTTGAGCATCAATACGAGGAGCTGTAATACTCGAGACCTCATCAGAAGACAAATTTGATGCAACTTGATCTATGTTGTGTACATCAGATAGAACATATCTTCGTACAATACGTCGAGTAATAAATACATGCTCGTATTTTTTTTCTTTTTTCTGAACTGTACTCTCAGTGGATGTGGAGTAAAAGTTTTTCTCATAGGTGATTTGGCTTTGACAGTAGAAGGCAAAGTGTTTTCTACAAATATTGTCGGAATTGTTTCCAGGGTTGGTACACAATTATCTATAATTCTTCCATGCATTCCATTGAACCTTCAACTAACCGAATTAAATTTTCTGTAATAACGAATATAAAAGTTTCTAATCGCTGCATGTCAAACAATGCTTTCAGTATCGAAGGTATGATATAATGTATTTTCAATACATAATGTGGTAGAAGGAGTAGTCGTTTTACATTCTTACAAGCAGTTAATGCTTTACCGAAGTCTTCTAGTACTTTAAAGTCGAGAAGGTCAATCTGATCTAAGGAAGGTATTTGCTCAACTGCATTTAGAATGCTCACAATACAAGTTCCTTGCACTCCCACCAATCGTAACGTTTTTAGTTTGTTAATATTTTAAAGCTTGTTGGCCAAATGTGTCGGAATGGTTTTCAAAGCATAAAATGAATGATTATAAAAAATTACATCTTAGTGAGTGCACTGGATAAAGTTGAAAGTGTTTTTATAAAATCATGCTGATATTACAAAATACAACCAAAAAGTGAATAAATGAATAATCAAGTATGATATCGTACACTTTTACTCATTCTTCTCGACAGATTTAGAAGGAGCACAGGTTTGTGGAACTGGAATGTGACGATGTTCAATGCTTTCTTGAGCATCAATACGAGGAGCTGTAATACTCGAGACCTCATCAGAAGACAAATTTGATGCAACTTGATCTATGTTGTGTACATCAGATAGAACATATCTTCGTACAATACGTCGAGTAATAAATACATGCTCGTATTTTTTTTCTTTTTTCTAAACTGTACTCTCAGTGGATGTGGAGTAAAAGTTTTTCTCATAGGTGATTTGGCTTTGACAGTAGAAGGCAAAGTGTTTTCTACATATATTGTCGGAATTGTTTCCAGGGTTGGAATGTGACGATGTTCAATGCTTTCTTGAGCATCTATACCAGGAGCTGTAATACTCGAGACCTCATCAGAAGACAAATTTGATGCAACTTGATCTATGTTGTGTACATCAGATAGAACATATCTTCGTACAATACGTCTAGTAATAAATACATGCTCGTATTTCTTTTTCTTTTTTCTAAACTGTACTCTCAGTGGATGTGGAGTAAAAGTTTTTCTCATAGGTGATTTGGCTTTGACAGTAGAAGGCAAAGCGTTTTCTACATATATTGTCGGAATTGGTTCCAGGGTTGGAATGTGACGATGTTCAATGCTTTCTTGAGCATCAATACCAGGAGCTGTAATACTCGAGACCTCATCAGAAGACAAATTTGATGCAACTTGATCTATGTTGTGTACATCAGATAGAACATATCTTCGTTCAATACGTTGAGTAATAAATACATGCTCGTATTTTTTTTTCTTTTTTCTAAACTGTACTCCCAGTGGATGTGGAGTAAAAGTTTTTCTCGTAGGTGATTTGGCTTTGACAGTAGAAGGCAAAGTGTTTTCTACATATATTGTCGGAATTGTTTCCAGGGTTGGAATGTGACGATGTTCAATGCTTTCTTGAGCTTCAATACCAGGAGCTGTAATACTCGAGACCTCATCAGAAGACAAATTTGATGCAACTTGATCTATGTTGTGTACATCAGATAGAACATATCTTCGTACAATACGTTGAGTAATAAATACATGCTCGTATTTTTTTTTCTTTTTTCTAAACTGTACTCTCAGTGGATGTGGAGTTAAAGTTTTTCTCATAGGTGATTTGGCTTTGACAGTAGAAGGCAAAGTATTTTCTACAAATATCGTCGGAATTGTTTCCAGGGTTGGTACACAATTATCTATAATTCTTTCATGCATTCCATTGAACCTTGAACTAACCGAATTAAATTTTCTGTAATAACGAATATAAACGTTTCTAATCGCTGCATGTCAAACAATGCTTTCAGTATCGAAGGTATGATATAATGTATTTTCAATACATAATGTGGTAGAAGCAGTAGTCGTTTTACATTCTTACAAGCAGTTAATGCTTTACCGAAGTCTTCTAGTACTTCAAAGTCGAGAAGGTCAATCTGCTCTAAGGAAGGTATTTGCTCAACTGCTTTTAGAATGCTCACCATACAAGTTCCTTGCACTCCCACCAATCGTAACGTTTTTAGTTTGTTAATATTTTAAAACTTGTTGGCCAAATGTGTCAGAATGGTTTTCAAAGCATAAAATGAATGATTATAAAAAATTACATCTTAGTGAGTGCACTGGATAAAGTTGAAAGTGTTTTTATAAAATCATGCTGATATTACAAAATCCAACCAAAAAGTGAATAAATGAATAATCAAGTATGATATCGTACACTTTTACTCATTCTTCTCGACAGATTTAGAAGGAGCACAGGTTTGTTGAACTGGAATGTGGCGATGTTCAATGCTTTCTTGAGCATCAATACGAGGAGCTGTAATACTCGAGACCTCATCAGAAGACAAATTTGATGCAACTTGATCTATGTTGTGTACATCAGATAGAACATATCATCGTACAATACGTCGAGTAATAAATACATGCTCGTATTTTTTTTCTTTTTTCTAAACTGTACTCTCAGTGGATGTGGAGTAAAAGTTTTTCTCATAGGTGATTTGGCTTTGACAGTAGAAGGCAAAGTGTTTTCTACATATATTGTCGGAATTGTTTCCAGGGTTTGAATGTGACGATGTTCAATGCTTTCTAGATCATGAATACGAGGAGCTGTAATACTCGAGACCTCATCAGAAGACAAATTTGATGCAACTTGATCTATGTTGTGTACATCAGATAGAACATATCTTCGTACAATACGTCGAGTAATAAATACATGCTCGTATTTTTTTTCTTTTTTCTAAACTGTACTCTCAGTGGATGTGGAGTAAAAGTTTTTCTCATAGGTGATTTGGCTTTGACAGTAGAAGGCAAAGTGTTTTCTACATATATTGTCGGAATTGTTTCCAGGGTTGGTACACAATTATCTATAATTCTTCCATGCATTCCAGTGAACCTTCAACTAACCGAATTAAATTTTCTGTAATAACGAATATAAAGGTTTCTAATCGCTGCA
This sequence comes from Agrypnus murinus, assembly GCA_929113105.1. NCBI lineage: Eukaryota > Metazoa > Arthropoda > Insecta > Coleoptera > Elateridae > Agrypnus > Agrypnus murinus. The sequence goes on along the minus strand of OV816023.1, from coordinate 72,153,182 downwards.
TGTCAAACAATGCTTTCAACATCGAAGGTATGATATAATGTATTTTCAATACATAATGCGGTAGAAGCAGTAGTCGTTTTACATTCTTACAAGCAGTTAATGCTTTACCGAAGTCTTCTAGTACTTCAAAGTCGAGAAGGTCAATCTGCTCTAAGGAAGGTATTTGCTCAACTGCTTTTAGAATGCTCACCATACAAGTTCCTTGCACTCCCACCAATCGTAACGTTTTTAGTTTGTTAACATTTTAAAACTTGTTGGCCAAATGTGTCAGAATGGTTTTCAAAGCATAAAATGAATAATTATAAAAAATTACATCTTAGTGAGTGCATTGGATAAAGTTGAAAGTGTTTTTATAAAATCATGCTGATATTACAAAATACAACCAAAAAGTGAATAAATGAATAATCAAGTATGATATCGTACACTTTTACTCATTGTTCTCGACAGATCTAGAAGGAGCACAGGTTTGTGGAACTGGAATGTGACGATGTTCAATGCTTTCTTGAGCATCAATACGAGGAGCTGTAATACTCGAGACCTCATCAGAAGACAAATTTGATGCAAGTTGATCTATGTTGTGTACATCAGATAGAACATATCTTCGTACAATGCGTCTAGTAATAAATACATGTTCGTATTTCTTTTTCGTTTTTCTAAACTGTACTCTCAGTGGATGTGGAGTAAAAGTTTTTCTCATACTTGATTTGGCTTTGACAGTAGAAGGCAAAGTGTTTTCTACATATATTGTCGGAATTGTTTCCAGGGTTGGAATGTGACAATGTTCAATGCTTTCTTGAGCATCAATACGAGGAGCTGTAATACTCGAGACCTCATCAGAAGACAAATTTGATTCAACTTGCATCAAATTTGTCTTCTGATGAGGTCTCGAGTATTACAGCTCCTCGTATTGATGATCTAGAAAGCATTGAACATCGTCACATTCCAACCCTGGAAACAATTCCGACAATATATGTAGAAAACACTTTGCCTTCTACTGTCAAAGCCAAATCAAGTATGAGAAAAACTTTTACTCCACATCCACTGAGAGTACAGTTTAGAAAAACGAAAAAGAAATACGAGCATGTATTTATTACTAGACGCATTGTACGAAGATATGTTCTATCTGATGTACACAACATAGATCAACTTGCATCAAATTTGTCTTCTGATGAGGTCTCGAGTATTACAGCTCCTCGTATTGATGCTCTAGAAAGCATTGAACATCGTCACATTCCAACCCTGGAAACAATTCCGACAATATATGTAGAAAACGTATATGTGATCTATGTTGTGTACATCAGATAGAACATATCTTCGTTCAATACGTTGAGTAATAAATACATGCTCGTATTTTTTTTCTTTTTTCTAAACTGTACTCTCAGTGGATGTGGAGTAAAAGTTTTTCTCATAGGTGATTTGGCTTTGACAGTAGAAGGCAAAGTGTTTTCTACAAATATTGTCGGAATTGTTTCCAGGGTTGGTACACAATTATCTATAATTCTTCCATGCATTCCATTGAACCTTCAGCTAACCGAATTACATTTTCTGTAATAACGAATATAAAGGTTTCTAATCGCTGCATGTCAAACAATGCTTTCAGTATCGAAGGTATGATATAATGTATTTTCAATACATAATGTGGTAGAAGCAGTAGTCGTTTTACATTCTTACAAGCAGTTAATGCTTTACCGAAGTCTTCTAGTACTTCAAAGTCGAGAAGGTCAATCTGCTCTAAGGAAGGTATTTGCTCAACTGCATTTAGAATGCTCACAATACTGCATGTCAACCAATGCTTTCAGCATCGAAGGTATGATATAATGTATTTTCAATACATAATGTGGTAGAATAAGTAGTCGTTTTACATTCTTACAAGCAGTTAATGCTTTACCAAAGTCTTCTAGTACTTCAAAGTCGAGAAGGTCAATCTGCTCTAAGGAAGGTATTTGCTCAACTGCTTTTAGAATGCTCACCATACAAGTTCCTTGCACTCCCACCAATCGTAACGTTTTTAGTTTGTTAATATTTTAAAACTTGTTGGCCAAATGTGTCAGAATGGTTTTCAAAGCATAAAATGAATGATTATAAAAAATTACATCTTAGTGAGTGCACTGGATAAAGTTGAAAGTGTTTTTATAAAATCATGCTGATATTACAAAATACAACAAAAAAGTGAATAAATGAATAATCAAGTATGATATCGTACACTTTTATTCATTCTTCTCGACAGATTTAGAAGGAGCACAGGTTTGTTGAACTGGAATGTGACGATGTTCAATGCTTTCTTGAGCATCAATACGAGGAGCTGTAATACTCGAGACCTCATCAGAAGACAAATTTGATGCAACTTGATCTATGTTGTGTACATCAGATAGAACATATCTTCGTACAATACGTCGAGTAATAAATACATGCTCGTATTTCTTTTTCTTTTTTCTAAACTGTACTCTCAGTGGATGTGGAGTAAAAGTTTTTCTCATAAATGATTTGGCTTTGACAGTAGAAGGCAAAGAGTTTTCTACAAATATTGTCGGAATTGTTTCCAGGGTTGGAATGTGACGATGTTCAATGCTTTCTTGAGCATCAATACGAGGAGCTGTAATACTCGAGACCTCATCAGAAGACAAATTTGATGCAACTTGATCTATGTTGTGTACATCAGATAGAACATATCTTCGTACAATACGTCGAGTAATAAATACATGCTCGTATTTCTTTTTCTTTTTTCTAAACTGTACTCTCAGTGGATGTGGAGTAAAAGTTTTTCTCATAGGTGATTTGGCTTTGACAGTAGAAGGCAAAGTGTTTTCTACAAATATTGTCGGAATTGTTTCCAGGGTTGGTCACAATTATCTATAATTCTTCCATGCATTCCATTGAACCTTCTTCTAACCGAATTAAATTTTCTGTAATAACGAATATAAAGGTTTCTAATCTCTGCATGTCAAACAATGCTTTCAGTATCGAAGGTATGATATAATGTATTTTCAATACATAATGTGGTAGAAGCAGTAGTCGTTTTACATTCTTACAAGCAGTTAATGCTTTACCGAAGTCTTCTAGTACTTCAAAGTCGAGAAGGTCAATCTGCTCTAAGGAACGTATTTGCTCAACTGCATTTAGAATGCTCACAATACAAGTTCCTTGCACTCCCACCAATCGTAACGTTTTTAGTTTGTTAATATTTTAAAACTTGTTGGCCAAATGTGTCAGAATGGTTTTCAAAGCATAAAATGAATGATTATAAAAAATTACATCTTAGTGAGTGCATTGGATAAAGTTGAAAGTGTTTTTATAAAATCATGCTGATGTTACAAAATACAACCAAAAAGTGAATAAATGAATAATCAAGTATGATATCGTACACTTTTACTCATTCTTCTCGACAGATTTAGAAGGAGCACAGGTTTGTTGAACTGGAATGTGACGATGTTCAATGCTTTCTTGAGCATCAATACGAGGAGCTGTAATACTCGAGACCTCATCAGAAGACAAATTTGATGCAACTTGATCTATGTTGTGTACATCAGCTAGAACATATCTTCGTACAATACGTCGAGTAATAAATACATGCTCGTATTTCTTTTTCTTTTTTCTAAACTGTACTCTCAGTGGATGTGGAGTAAAAGTTTTTCTCATAGGTGATTTGGCTTTGACAGTAGAAGGCAAAGTGTTTTCTACAAATATTGTCGGAATTGTTTCCAGGGTTGGTACACAATTATCTATAATTCTTCCATGCATTCCATTGAACCTTCTTCTAACCGAATTAAATTTTCTGTAATAACGAATATAAAGGTTTCTAATCTCTGCATGTCAAACAATGCTTTCAGTATCGAAGGTATGATATAATGTATTTTCAATACATAATGTGGTAGAAGCAGTAGTCGTTTTACATTCTTACAAGCAGTTAATGCTTTACCGAAGTCTTCTAGTACTCCAAAGTCGAGAAGGTCAATCTGCTCTAAGGAAGGTATTTGCTCAACTGCATTTAGAATGCTCACAATACAAGTTCCTTGCACTCCCACCAATCGTAACGTTTTTAGTTTGTTAATATTTTAAAACTTGTTGGCCAAATGTGTCAGAATGTTTTTCAAAGCATAAAATGAATGATTATAAAAAATTACATCTTAGTGAGTGCATTGGATAAAGTTGAAAGTGTTTTTATAAAATCTTGCTGATGTTACAAAATACAACCAAAAAGTGAATAAATGAATAATCAAGTATGATATCGTACACTTTTACTCATTCTTCTCGACAGATTTAGAAGGAGCACAGGTTTGTTGAACTGGTATGTGACGATGTTCAATGCTTTCTTGAGCATCAATACGAGGAGCTGTAATACTCGAGACCTCATCAGAAGACAAATTTGATTCAACTTGATCTATGTTGTGTACATCAGATAGAACATATCTTCGTACAATACGTCGAGTAATAAATACATGCTCGTATTTTTTTTTCTTTTTTCTAAACTGTACTCTCAGTGGATGTGGAGTAAATGTTTTTCTCATAGGTGATTTAGCTTTGACAGTAGAAGGCAAAGTGTTTTCTACATATATTGTCGGAATTGTTTCCAGGGTTGGAATGTGACGATGTTCAATGCTTTCTTGAGCATCAATACGAGGAGCTGTAATACTCGAGACCTCATCAGAAGACAAATTTGATGCAACTTGATCTATGTTGTGTACATCAGATAGAACATATCTTCGTACAATACGTCGAGTAATAAATACATGCTCGTATTTTTTTTCTTTTTTCTAAACTGTACTCTCAGTGGATGTGGAGTAAAAGTTTTTCTCATAGGTGATTTGGCTTTGACAGTAGAAGGCAAAGTGTTTTCTACATATATTGTCGGAATTGTTTCCAGGGTTGGAATGTGACGATGTTCAATGCTTTCTTGAGCATCTATACCAGGAGCTGTAATACTCGAGACCTCATCAGAAGACAAATTTGATGCAACTTGATCTATGTTGTGTACATCAGATAGAACATATCTTCGTACAATACGTCTAGTAATAAATACATGCTCGTATTTCTTTTTCTTTTTTCTAAACTGTACTCTCAGTGGATGTGGAGTAAAAGTTTTTCTCATAGGTGATTTGGCTTTGACAGTAGAAGGCAAAGCGTTTTCTACATATATTGTCGGAATTGGTTCCAGGGTTGGAATGTGACGATGTTCAATGCTTTCTTGAGCATCAATACCAGGAGCTGTAATACTCGAGACCTCATCAGAAGACAAATTTGATGCAACTTGATCTATGTTGTGTACATCAGATAGAACATATCTTCGTTCAATACGTTGAGTAATAAATACATGCTCGTATTTTTTTTTCTTTTTTCTAAACTGTACTCCCAGTGGATGTGGAGTAAAAGTTTTTCTCATAGGTGATTTGGCTTTGACAGTAGAAGGCAAAGTGTTTTCTACATATATTGTCGGAATTGTTTCCAGGGTTGGAATGTGACGATGTTCAATGCTTTCTTGAGCTTCAATACCAGGAGCTGTAATACTCGAGACCTCATCAGAAGACAAATTTGATGCAACTTGATCTATGTTGTGTACATCAGATAGAACATATCTTCGTACAATACGTTGAGTAATAAATACATGCTCGTATTTTTTTTTCTTTTTTCTAAACTGTACTCTCAGTGGATGTGGAGTTAAAGTTTTTCTCATAGGTGATTTGGCTTTGACAGTAGAAGGCAAAGTATTTTCTACAAATATCGTCGGAATTGTTTCCAGGGTTGGTACACAATTATCTATAATTCTTTCATGCATTCCATTGAACCTTGAACTAACCGAATTAAATTTTCTGTAATAACGAATATAAACGTTTCTAATCGCTGCATGTCAAACAATGCTTTCAGTATCGAAGGTATGATATAATGTATTTTCAATACATAATGTGGTAGAAGCAGTAGTCGTTTTACATTCTTACAAGCAGTTAATGCTTTACCGAAGTCTTCTAGTACTTCAAAGTCGAGAAGGTCAATCTGCTCTAAGGAAGGTATTTGCTCAACTGCTTTTAGAATGCTCACCATACAAGTTCCTTGCACTCCCACCAATCGTAACGTTTTTAGTTTGTTAATATTTTAAAACTTGTTGGCCAAATGTGTCAGAATGGTTTTCAAAGCATAAAATGAATGATTATAAAAAATTACATCTTAGTGAGTGCACTGGATAAAGTTGAAAGTGTTTTTATAAAATCATGCTGATATTACAAAATCCAACCAAAAAGTGAATAAATGAATAATCAAGTATGATATCGTACACTTTTACTCATTCTTCTCGACAGATTTAGAAGGAGCACAGGTTTGTTGAACTGGAATGTGGCGATGTTCAATGCTTTCTTGAGCATCAATACGAGGAGCTGTAATACTCGAGACCTCATCAGAAGACAAATTTGATGCAACTTGATCTATGTTGTGTACATCAGATAGAACATATCATCGTACAATACGTCGAGTAATAAATACATGCTCGTATTTTTTTTCTTTTTTCTAAACTGTACTCTCAGTGGATGTGGAGTAAAAGTTTTTCTCATAGGTGATTTGGCTTTGACAGTAGAAGGCAAAGTGTTTTCTACATATATTGTCGGAATTGTTTCCAGGGTTTGAATGTGACGATGTTCAATGCTTTCTAGATCATGAATACGAGGAGCTGTAATACTCGAGACCTCATCAGAAGACAAATTTGATGCAACTTGATCTATGTTGTGTACATCAGATAGAACATATCTTCGTACAATACGTCGAGTAATAAATACATGCTCGTATTTTTTTTCTTTTTTCTAAACTGTACTCTCAGTGGATGTGGAGTAAAAGTTTTTCTCATAGGTGATTTGGCTTTGACAGTAGAAGGCAAAGTGTTTTCTACATATATTGTCGGAATTGTTTCCAGGGTTGGTACACAATTATCTATAATTCTTCCATGCATTCCAGTGAACCTTCAACTAACCGAATTAAATTTTCTGTAATAACGAATATAAAGGTTTCTAATCGCTGCATGTCAAACAATGCTTTCAACATCGAAGGTATGATATAATGTATTTTCAATACATAATGCGGTAGAAGCAGTAGTCGTTTTACATTCTTACAAGCAGTTAATGCTTTACCGAAGTCTTCTAGTACTTCAAAGTCGAGAAGGTCAATCTGCTCTAAGGAAGGTATTTGCTCAACTGCTTTTAGAATGCTCACCATACAAGTTCCTTGCACTCCCACCAATCGTAACGTTTTTAGTTTGTTAACATTTTAAAACTTGTTGGCCAAATGTGTCAGAATGGTTTTCAAAGCATAAAATGAATAATTATAAAAAATTACATCTTAGTGAGTGCATTGGATAAAGTTGAAAGTGTTTTTATAAAATCATGCTGATATTACAAAATACAACCAAAAAGTGAATAAATGAATAATCAAGTATGATATCGTACACTTTTACTCATTGTTCTCGACAGATCTAGAAGGAGCACAGGTTTGTGGAACTGGAATGTGACGATGTTCAATGCTTTCTTGAGCATCAATACGAGGAGCTGTAATACTCGAGACCTCATCAGAAGACAAATTTGATGCAAGTTGATCTATGTTGTGTACATCAGATAGAACATATCTTCGTACAATGCGTCTAGTAATAAATACATGTTCGTATTTCTTTTTCGTTTTTCTAAACTGTACTCTCAGTGGATGTGGAGTAAAAGTTTTTCTCATACTTGATTTGGCTTTGACAGTAGAAGGCAAAGTGTTTTCTACATATATTGTCGGAATTGTTTCCAGGGTTGGAATGTGACAATGTTCAATGCTTTCTTGAGCATCAATACGAGGAGCTGTAATACTCGAGACCTCATCAGAAGACAAATTTGATTCAACTTGCATCAAATTTGTCTTCTGATGAGGTCTCGAGTATTACAGCTCCTCGTATTGATGATCTAGAAAGCATTGAACATCGTCACATTCCAACCCTGGAAACAATTCCGACAATATATGTAGAAAACACTTTGCCTTCTACTGTCAAAGCCAAATCAAGTATGAGAAAAACTTTTACTCCACATCCACTGAGAGTACAGTTTAGAAAAACGAAAAAGAAATACGAGCATGTATTTATTACTAGACGCATTGTACGAAGATATGTTCTATCTGATGTACACAACATAGATCAACTTGCATCAAATTTGTCTTCTGATGAGGTCTCGAGTATTACAGCTCCTCGTATTGATGCTCTAGAAAGCATTGAACATCGTCACATTCCAACCCTGGAAACAATTCCGACAATATATGTAGAAAACGTATATGTGATCTATGTTGTGTACATCAGATAGAACATATCTTCGTTCAATACGTTGAGTAATAAATACATGCTCGTATTTTTTTTCTTTTTTCTAAACTGTACTCTCAGTGGATGTGGAGTAAAAGTTTTTCTCATAGGTGATTTGGCTTTGACAGTAGAAGGCAAAGTGTTTTCTACAAATATTGTCGGAATTGTTTCCAGGGTTGGTACACAATTATCTATAATTCTTCCATGCATTCCATTGAACCTTCAACTAACCGAATTACATTTTCTGTAATAACGAATATAAAGGTTTCTAATCGCTGCATGTCAAACAATGCTTTCAGTATCGAAGGTATGATATAATGTATTTTCAATACATAATGTGGTAGAAGCAGTAGTCGTTTTACATTCTTACAAGCAGTTAATGCTTTACCGAAGTCTTCTAGTACTTCAAAGTCGAGAAGGTCAATCTGCTCTAAGGAAGGTATTTGCTCAACTGCATTTAGAATGCTCACAATACTGCATGTCAAACAATGCTTTCAGCATCGAAGGTATGATATAATGTATTTTCAATACATAATGTGGTAGAATAAGTAGTCGTTTTACATTCTTACAAGCAGTTAATGCTTTACCAAAGTCTTCTAGTACTTCAAAGTCGAGAAGGTCAATCTGCTCTAAGGAAGGTATTTGCTCAACTGCTTTTAGAATGCTCACCATACAAGTTCCTTGCACTCCCACCAATCGTAACGTTTTTAGTTTGTTAATATTTTAAAACTTGTTGGCCAAATGTGTCAGAATGGTTTTCAAAGCATAAAATGAATGATTATAAAAAATTACATCTTAGTGAGTGCACTGGATAAAGTTGAAAGTGTTTTTATAAAATCATGCTGATATTACAAAATACAACAAAAAAGTGAATAAATGAATAATCAAGTATGATATCGTACACTTTTATTCATTCTTCTCGACAGATTTAGAAGGAGCACAGGTTTGTTGAACTGGAATGTGACGATGTTCAATGCTTTCTTGAGCATCAATACGAGGAGCTGTAATACTCGAGACCTCATCAGAAGACAAATTTGATGCAACTTGATCTATGTTGTGTACATCAGATAGAACATATCTTCGTACAATACGTCGAGTAATAAATACATGCTCGTATTTCTTTTTCTTTTTTCTAAACTGTACTCTCAGTGGATGTGGAGTAAAAGTTTTTCTCATAAATGATTTGGCTTTGACAGTAGAAGGCAAAGAGTTTTCTACAAATATTGTCGGAATTGTTTCCAGGGTTGGAATGTGACGATGTTCAATGCTTTCTTGAGCATCAATACGAGGAGCTGTAATACTCGAGACCTCATCAGAAGACAAATTTGATGCAACTTGATCTATGTTGTGTACATCAGATAGAACATATCTTCGTACAATACGTCGAGTAATAAATACATGCTCGTATTTCTTTTTCTTTTTTCTAAACTGTACTCTCAGTGGATGTGGAGTAAAAGTTTTTCTCATAGGTGATTTGGCTTTGACAGTAGAAGGCAAAGTGTTTTCTACAAATATTGTCGGAATTGTTTCCAGGGTTGGTCACAATTATCTATAATTCTTCCATGCATTCCATTGAACCTTCTTCTAACCGAATTAAATTTTCTGTAATAACGAATATAAAGGTTTCTAATCTCTGCATGTCAAACAATGCTTTCAGTATCGAAGGTATGATATAATGTATTTTCAATACATAATGTGGTAGAAGCAGTAGTCGTTTTACATTCTTACAAGCAGTTAATGCTTTACCGAAGTCTTCTAGTACTTCAAAGTCGAGAAGGTCAATCTGCTCTAAGGAACGTATTTGCTCAACTGCATTTAGAATGCTCACAATACAAGTTCCTTGCACTCCCACCAATCGTAACGTTTTTAGTTTGTTAATATTTTAAAACTTGTTGGCCAAATGTGTCAGAATGGTTTTCAAAGCATAAAATGAATGATTATAAAAAATTACATCTTAGTGAGTGCATTGGATAAAGTTGAAAGTGTTTTTATAAAATCATGCTGATATTACAAAATACAACCAAAAAGTGAATAAATGAATAATCAAGTATGATATCGTACACTTTTACTCATTCTTCTCGACAGATTTAGAAGGAGCACAGGTTTGTTGAACTGGAATGTGACGATGTTCAATGCTTTCTTGAGCATCAATACGAGGAGCTGTAATACTCGAGACCTCATCAGAAGACAAATTTGATGCAACTTGATCTATGTTGTGTACATCAGCTAGAACATATCTTCGTACAATACGTCGAGTAATAAATACATGCTCGTATTTCTTTTTCTTTTTTCTAAACTGTACTCTCAGTGGATGTGGAGTAAAAGTTTTTCTCATAGGTGATTTGGCTTTGACAGTAGAAGGCAAAGTGTTTTCTACAAATATTGTCGGAATTGTTTCCAGGGTTGGTACACAATTATCTATAATTCTTCCATGCATTCCATTGAACCTTCTTCTAACCGAATTAAATTTTCTGTAATAACGAATATAAAGGTTTCTAATCTCTGCATGTCAAACAATGCTTTCAGTATCGAAGGTATGATATAATGTATTTTCAATACATAATGTGGTAGAAGCAGTAGTCGTTTTACATTCTTACAAGCAGTTAATGCTTTACCGAAGTCTTCTAGTACTCCAAAGTCGAGAAGGTCAATCTGCTCTAAGGAAGGTATTTGCTCAACTGCATTTAGAATGCTCACAATACAAGTTCCTTGCACTCCCACCAATCGTAACGTTTTTAGTTTGTTAATATTTTAAAACTTGTTGGCCAAATGTGTCAGAATGTTTTTCAAAGCATAAAATGAATGATTATAAAAAATTACATCTTAGTGAGTGCATTGGATAAAGTTGAAAGTGTTTTTATAAAATCTTGCTGATGTTACAAAATACAACCAAAAAGTGAATAAATGAATAATCAAGTATGATATCGTACACTTTTACTCATTCTTCTCGACAGATTTAGAAGGAGCACAGGTTTGTTGAACTGGTATGTGACGATGTTCAATGCTTTCTTGAGCATCAATACGAGGAGCTGTAATACTCGAGACCTCATCAGAAGACAAATTTGATTCAACTTGATCTATGTTGTGTACATCAGATAGAACATATCTTCGTACAATACGTCGAGTAATAAATACATGCTCGTATTTTTTTTTCTTTTTTCTAAACTGTACTCTCAGTGGATGTGGAGTAAATGTTTTTCTCATAGGTGATTTAGCTTTGACAGTAGAAGGCAAAGTGTTTTCTACATATATTGTCGGAATTGTTTCCAGGGTTGGAATGTGACGATGTTCAATGCTTTCTTGAGCATCAATACGAGGAGCTGTAATACTCGAGACCTCATCAGAAGACAAATTTGATGCAACTTGATCTATGTTGTGTACATCAGATAGAACATATCTTCGTACAATACGTCGAGTAATAAATACATGCTCGTATTTCTTTTTCGTTTTTCTTAACTGTACTCTCAGTGGATGTGGAAATAAAAGTTTTTCTCATACTTGATTTGGCTTTGACAGTAGAAGGCAAAGTGTTTTCTACATATATTGTCGGAATTGTTTCCAGGGTTGGAATGTGACAATGTTCAATGCTTTCTTGAGCATCAATACGAGGAGCTGTAATACTCGAGACCTAATCAGAAGACAAATTTGATTCAACTTTATCTATGTTGTGTACATCAGATAGAACATATCTTCGTACAATACGTCGAGTAATAAATACATGCTCGTATTTCTTTTTCGTTTTTCTAAACTGTACTCTCAGTGGATGTGGAAATAAAAGTTTTTCTCATACTTGATTTGGCTTTGACAGTAGAAGGCAAAGTGTTTTCTACAAATATTGTCGGAATTGTTTCCAGGGTTGGTACACAATTATCTATAATTCTTCCATGCATTCCATTGAACCTTCAACTAACCGAATTAGATTTTCTGTAATAACGAATATAAAGGTTTCTAATCGCTGCATGTCAAACAATGCTTTCAGTATCGAAGGTATGATATAATGTATTTTCAATACATAATGTGGTAGAAGCAGTAGTCGTTTTACATTCCTACAAGCAGTTAATGCTTTACCGAAGTCTTCTAGTACTTCAAAGTCGAGAAGGTCAATCTGCTCTAAGGAAGGTATTTGCTCAACTGCATTTAGAATGCTCACAATACAAGTTCCTTGCACTCCCACCAATCGTAACGTTTTTAGTTTGTTAATATTTTAAAACTTGTTGGCCAAATGTGTCAGAATGGTTTTCAAAGCATAAAATGAATGATTATAAAAAATTACATCTTAGTGAGTGCATTGGATAAAGTTGAAAGTGTTTTTATAAAATCATGCTGATATTACAAAATACAACCAAAAAGTGAATAAATGAATAATCAAGTATGATATCGTACACTTTTACTCATTCTTCTCGACAGATTGAGAAGGAGCACAGGTTTGTGGAACTGGAATGTGACGATGTTCAATGCTTTCTTGAGCATCAATACGAGGAGCTGTAATACTCGAGACCTCATCAGAAGACAAATTTGATGCAACTTGATCTATGTTGTGTACATCATTTAGAACATATCTTCGTACAATACGTCGAGTAATAAATACATGCTCGTATTTCTTTTTCTTTTTTCTAAGCTGTACTCTCAGTGGATGCGGAGTAAATCTTTTTCTCATAGGTGATTTGGCTTTGACAGTAGAAGGCAAAGAGTTTTCTACAAATATTGTCGGAATTGTTTCCAGGGTTGGAATGTGACGATGTTCAATGCTTTCTTGAGCATCAATACGAGGAGCTGTAATACTCGAGACCTCATCAGAAGACAAATTTGATGCAACTTGATCTATGTTGTGTACATCAGCTAGAACATATCTTCGTACAATACGTCGAGTAATAAATACATGCTCGTATTTCTTTTTCTTTTTTCTAAACTGTACTCTCAGTGGATGTGGAGTAAAAGTTTTTCTCATAGGTGATTTGGCTTTGACAGTAGAAGGCAAAGTGTTTTCTACATATATTGTCGGAATTGTTTCCAGGGTTGGAATGTGACAATGTTCAATGATTTCTTGAGCATCAATACGAGGAGCTGTAATACTCGAGCCCTCATCAGCAGACAAATTTGATTCAACTTGATCTAAGTTGTGTACATCAGATAGAACATATCTTCGTACAATACGTCGAGTAATAAATACATGCTCGTATTTTTTTTTCTTTTTTCTCAACTGTACTCTCAGTGGATGTGGAGTAAAAGTTTTTCTCATAGGTGATTTGGGTTTGACAGTAGAAGGCAAAGTGTTTTCTACAAATATTGTCGGAATTGTTTCCAGGGTTGGAATGTGACAATGTTCAATGATTTCTTGAGCATCAATACGAGGAGCTGTAATACTCGAGCCCTCATCAGCAGACAAATTTGATTCAACTTGATCTAAGTTGTGTACATCAGATAGAACATATCTTCGTACAATACGTCGAGTAATAAATACATGCTCGTATTTGTTTTTCTTTTTTCTCAACTGTACTCTCAGTGGATGTGGAGTAAAAGTTTTTCTCATAGGTGATTTGGCTTTGACAGTAGAAGGCAAAGTGTTTTCTACAAATATTGTCGGAATTGTTTCCAGGGTTGGTACACAATTATCTATAATTCTTCCATGCATTCCATTGAACCTTCTTCTAACCGAATTAAATTTTCTGTAATAACGAATATAAAGGTTTCTAATCTCTGCATGTCAAACAATGCTTTCAGTATCGAAGGTATGATATAATGTATTTTCAATACATAATGTGGTAGAAGCAGTAGTCGTTTTACATTCTTACAAGCAGTTAATGCTTTACCGAAGTCTTCTAGTACTTCAAAGTCGAGAAGGTCAATCTGCTCTAAGGAAGGTATTTGCTCAACTGCATTTAGAATGCTCACAATACAAGTTCCTTGCACTCCCACCAATCGTAACGTTTTTAGTTTGTTAATATTTTAAAACTTGTTGGCCAAATGTGTCAGAATGTTTTTCAAAGCATAAAATGAATGATTATAAAAAATTACATCTTAGTGAGTGCATTGGATAAAGTTGAAAGTGTTTTTATAAAATCATGCTGATGTTACAAAATACAACCAAAAAGTGAATAAATGAATAATCAAGTATGATATCGTACACTTTTACTCATTCTTCTCGACAGATTTAGAAGGAGCACAGGTTTGTTGAACTGGTATGTGACGATGTTCAATGCTTTCTTGAGCATCAATACGAGGAGCTGTAATACTCGAGACCTCATCAGAAGACAAATTTGATGCAAGTTGATCTATGTTGTGTACATCAGATAGAACATATCTTCGTACAATGCGTCTAGTAATAAATACATGCTCGTATTTCTTTTTCGTTTTTCTAAACTGTACTCTCAGTGGATGTGGAGTAAAAGTTTTTCTCATAAATGATTTGGCTTTGACAGTAGAAGGCAAAGAGTTTTCTACAAATATTGTCGGAATTGTTTCCAGGGTTGGAATGTGACGATGTTCAATGCTTTCTTGAGCATCAATACGAGGAGCTGTAATACTCGAGACCTCATCAGAAGACAAATTTGATGCAACTTGATCTATGTTGTGTACATCAGATAGAACATATCTTCGTACAATACGTGGAGTAATAAATACATGCTCGTATTTCTTTTTCTTTTTTCTAAACTGTACTCTCAGTGGATGTGGAGTAAAAGTTTTTCTCATAGGTGATTTGGCTTTGACAGTAGAAGGCAAAGTGTTTTCTACAAATATTGTCGGAATTGTTTCCAGGGTTGGTACACAATTATCTATAATTCTTCCATGCATTCCATTGAACCTTCTTCTAACTGAATTAAATTTTCTGTAATAACGAATATAAAGGTTTCTAATCTCTGCATGTCAAACAATGCTTTCAGTATCGAAGGTATGATATAATGTATTTTCAATACATAATGTGGTAGAAGCAGTAGTCGTTTTACATTCTTACAAGCAGTTAATGCTTTACCGAAGTCTTCTAGTACTTCAAAGTCGAGAAGGTCAATCTGCTCTAAGGAAGGTATTTGCTCAACTGCATTTAGAATGCTCACAATACAAGTTCCTTGCACTCCCACCAATCGTAACGTTTTTAGTTTGTTAATATTTTAAAACTTGTTGGCCAAATGTGTCAGAATGGTTTTCAAAGCATAAAATGAATGATTATAAAAAATTACATCTTAGTGAGTGCATTGGATAAAGTTGAAAGTGTTTTTATAAAATCATGCTGATATTACAAAATACAACCAAAAAGTGAATAAATGAATAATCAAGTATGATATCGTACACTTTTACTCATTCTTCTCGACAGATTTAGAAGGAGCACAGGTTTGTTGAACTGGAATGTGACGATGTTCAATGCTTTCTTGAGCATCAATACGAGGAGCTGTAATACTCGAGACCTCATCAGAAGACAAATTTGATGCAACTTGATCTATGTTGTGTACATCAGATAGAACATATCTTCGTACAATGCGTCTAGTAATAAATACATGCTCGTATTTCTTTTTCTTTTTTCTAAACTGTACTCTCAGTGGATGTGGAGTAAAAGTTTTTCTCATACTTGATTTGGCTTTGACAGTAGAAGGCAAAGTGTTTTCTACAAATATTGTCGGAATTGTTTCCAGGGTTGGTACACAATTATCTATAATTCTTCCATGCATTCCATTGAACCTTCAACTAACCGAATTAAATTTTCTGTAATAACGAATATAAAGGTTTCTAATCGCTGCACGTCAAACAATGCTTTCAGTATCGAAGGTATGATATAATGTATTTTCAATACATAATGTGGTAGAAGCAGTAGTCGTTTTACATTCTTACAAGCAGTTAATGATTTACCGAAGTCTTCTAGTACTTCAAAGTCGAGAAGGTCAATCTGCTCTAAGGAAGGTATTTGCTCAACTGCATTTAGAATGCTCACAATGCAAGTTCCTTGCACTCCCACCAATCGTAACGTTTTTAGTTTGTTAATATTTTAAAACTTGTTGGCCAAATGTGTCAGAATGGTTTTCAAAGCATAAAATGAATGATTATAAAAAATTACATCTTAGTGAGTGCATTGGATAAAGTTGAAAGTGTTTTTATAAAATCATGCTGATATTACAAAATACAACCAAAAAGTGAATAAATGAATAATCAAGTATGATATCGTACACTTTTACTCATTCTTCTCGACAGATTTAGAAGGAGCACAGGTTTGTTGAACTGGAATGTGACGATGTTCAATGCTTTCTTGAGCATCAATACGAGGAGCTGTAATACTCGAGACCTCATCAGAAGACAAATTTGATGCAAGTTGATCTATGTTGTGTACATCAGATAGAACATATCTTCGTACAATGCGTCTAGTAATAAATACATGCTCGTATTTCTTTTTCGTTTTTCTAAACTGTACTCTCAGTGGATGTGGAGTAAAAGTTTTTCTCATACTTGATTTGGCTTTGACAGTAGAAGGCAAAGTGTTTTCTACATATATTGTCGGAATTGTTTCCAGGGTTGGAATGTGACAATGTTCAATGCTTTCTTGAGCATCAATACGAGGAGCTGTAATACTCGAGACCTCATCAGAAGACAAATTTGATGCAACTTGATCTATGTTGTGTACATCAGATAGAACATATCTTCGTACAATACGTCGAGTAATAAATACATGCTCGTATTTTTTTTTCTTTTTTCTAAACTGTACTCTCAGTGGATGTGGAGTAAAAGTTTTTCTCATAAATGATTTGGCTTTGACAGTAGAAGGCAAAGAGTTTTCTACAAATATTGTCGGAATTGTTTCCAGGGTTGGAATGTGACGATGTTCAATGCTTTCTTGAGCATCAATACGAGGAGCTGTAATACTCGAGACCTCATCAGAAGACAAATTTGATGCAACTTGATCTATGTTGTGTACATCAGCTAGAACATATCTTCGTACAATACGTCGAGTAATAAATACATGCTCGTATTTCTTTTTCTTTTTTCTAAACTGTACTCTCAGTGGATGTGGAGTAAAAGTTTTTCTCATAGGTGATTTGGCTTTGACAGTAGAAGGCAAAGTGTTTTCTACAAATATTGTCGGAATTGTTTCCAGGGTTGGTACACAATTATCTATAATTCTTCCATGCATTCCATTGAACCTTGTTCTAACCGAATTAAATTTTCTGTAATAACGAATATAAAGGTTTCTAATCTCTGCATGTCAAACAATGCTTTCAGTATCGAAGGTATGATATAATGTATTTTCAATACATAATGTGGTAGAAGCAGTAGTCGTTTTACATTCTTACAAGCAGTTAATGCTTTACCGAAGTCTTCTAGTACTTCAA
The DNA here is from genome assembly GCA_929113105.1 of Agrypnus murinus. NCBI lineage: Eukaryota > Metazoa > Arthropoda > Insecta > Coleoptera > Elateridae > Agrypnus > Agrypnus murinus. The sequence continues at coordinate 72,135,572 of OV816023.1, read as the reverse complement.
AGTCGAGAAGGTCAATCTGCTCTAAGGAAGGTATTTGCTCAACTGCATTTAGAATGCTCACAATACAAGTTCCTTGCACTCCCACCAATCGTAACGTTTTTAGTTTGTTAATATTTTAAAACTTGTTGGCCAAATGTGTCAGAATGTTTTTCAAAGCATAAAATGAATGATTATAAAAAATTACATCTTAGTGAGTGCATTGGATAAAGTTGAAAGTGTTTTTATAAAATCATGCTGATGTTACAAAATACAACCAAAAAGTGAATAAATGAATAATCAAGTATGATATCGTACACTTTTACTCATTCTTCTCGACAGATTTAGAAGGAGCACAGGTTTGTTGAACTGGTATGTGACGATGTTCAATGCTTTCTTGAGCATCAATACGAGGAGCTGTAATACTCGAGACCTCATCAGAAGACAAATTTGATGCAAGTTGATCTATGTTGTGTACATCAGATAGAACATATCTTCGTACAATGCGTCTAGTAATAAATACATGCTCGTATTTCTTTTTCGTTTTTCTAAACTGTACTCTCAGTGGATGTGGAGTAAAAGTTTTTCTCATACTTGATTTGGCTTTGACAGTAGAAGGCAAAGAGTTTTCTACAAATATTGTCGGAATTGTTTCCAGGGTTGGAATGTGACGATGTTCAATGCTTTCTTGAGCATCAATACGAGGAGCTGTAATACTCGAGACCTCATCAGAAGACAAATTTGATGCAACTTGATCTATGTTGTGTACATCAGATAGAACATATCTTCGTACAATACGTGGAGTAATAAATACATGCTCGTATTTCTTTTTCTTTTTTCTAAACTGTACTCTCAGTGGATGTGGAGTAAAAGTTTTTCTCATAGGTGATTTGGCTTTGACAGTAGAAGGCAAAGTGTTTTCTACAAATATTGTCGGAATTGTTTCCAGGGTTGGTACACAATTATCTATAATTCTTCCATGCATTCCATTGAACCTTCTTCTAACCGAATTAAATTTTCTGTAATAACGAATATAAAGGTTTCTAATCTCTGCATGTCAAACAATGCTTTCAGTATCGAAGGTATGATATAATGTATTTTCAATACATAATGTGGTAGAAGCAGTAGTCGTTTTACATTCTTACAAGCAGTTAATGCTTTACCGAAGTCTTCTAGTACTTCAAAGCCGAGAAGGTCAATCTGCTCTAAGGAAGGTATTTGCTCAACTGCATTTAGAATGCTCACAATACAAGTTCCTTGCACTCCCACCAATCGTAAAGTTTTTAGTTTGTTAATATTTTAAAACTTGTTGGCCAAATGTGTCAGAATGTTTTTCAAAGCATAAAATGAATGAGCATCAATACGAGGAGCTGTAATACTCGAGACCTCATCAGAAGACAAATTTGATGCAACTTGATCTATGTTGTGTACATCAGATAGAACATATCTTCGTACAATACGTCTAGTCATAAATACATGCTCGTATTTCTTTTTCTTTTTTCTAAACTGTACTCTCAGTGGATGTGGAGTAAAAGTTTTTCTCATAGGTGATTTGGCTTTGACAGTAGAAGGCAAAGTGTTTTCTACATATATTGTCGGAATTGTTTCCAGGGTTGGAATGAGACGATGTTCAATGCTTTCTTGAGCATCAATACCAGGAGCTGTAATACTCGAGACCTCATCAGAAGACAAATTTGATGCAACTTGATCTATGTTGTGTACATCAGATAGAACATATCTTCGTTCAATACTTTGACTAATAAATACATGCTCGTATTTTTTTTTCTTTTTTCTAAACTGTACTCTCAGTGGATGTGGAGTAAAGGTTTTTCTCATAGGTGGTTTGGCTTTGACAGTAGAAGGCAAAGTGTTTTCTACAAATATTGTCGGAATTGTTTCCAGGGTTGGTACACAATTATCGATAATTCTTCCATGCATTCCATTGAACCTTCTTCTAACCGAATTAAATTTTCTGTAATAACGAATATAAAGGTTTCTAATCTCTGCATGTCAAACAATGCTTTCAGTATCGAAGGTATGATATAATGTATTTTCAATACATAATGTGGTAGAAGCAGTAGTCGTTTTACATTCTTACAAGCAGTTAATGCTTTACCGAAGTCTTCTAGTACTTCAAAGTCGAGAAGGTCAATCTGCTCTAAGGAACGTATTTGCTCAACTGCATTTAGAATGCTCACAATACAAGTTCCTTGCACTCCCACCAATCGTAACGTTTTTAGTTTGTTAATATTTTAAAACTTGTTGGCCAAATGTGTCAGAATGGTTTTCAAAGCATAAAATGAATGATTATAAAAAATTACATCTTAGTGAGTGCATTGGATAAAGTTGAAAGTGTTTTTATAAAATCATGCTGATATTACAAAATACAACCAAAAAGTGAATAAATGAATAATCAAGTATGATATCGTACACTTTTACTCATTCTTCTCGACAGATTTAGAAGGAGCACAGGTTTGTTGAACTGGAATGTGACGATGTTCAATGCTTTCTTGAGCATCAATACGAGGAGCTGTAATACTCGAGACCTCATCAGAAGACAAATTTGATGCAACTTGATCTATGTTGTGTACATCAGCTAGAACATATCTTCGTACAATACGTCGAGTAATAAATACATGCTCGTATTTCTTTTTCTTTTTTCTAAACTGTACTCTCAGTGGATGTGGAGTAAAAGTTTTTCTCATAGGTGATTTGGCTTTGACAGTAGAAGGCAAAGTGTTTTCTACAAATATTGTCGGAATTGTTTCCAGGGTTGGTACACAATTATCTATAATTCTTCCATGCATTCCATTGAACCTTCTTCTAACCGAATTAAATTTTCTGTAATAACGAATATAAAGGTTTCTAATCTCTGCATGTCAAACAATGCTTTCAGTATCGAAGGTATGATATAATGTATTTTCAATACATAATGTGGTAGAAGCAGTAGTCGTTTTACATTCTTACAAGCAGTTAATGCTTTACCGAAGTCTTCTAGTACTTCAAAGTCGAGAAGGTCAATCTGCTCTAAGGAAGGTATTTGCTCAACTGCATTTAGAATGCTCACAATACAAGTTCCTTGCACTCCCACCAATCGTAACGTTTTTAGTTTGTTAATATTTTAAAACTTGTTGGCCAAATGTGTCAGAATGTTTTTCAAAGCATAAAATGAATGATTATAAAAAATTACATCTTAGTGAGTGCATTGGATAAAGTTGAAAGTGTTTTTATAAAATCTTGCTGATGTTACAAAATACAACCAAAAAGTGAATAAATGAATAATCAAGTATGATATCGTACACTTTTACTCATTCTTCTCGACAGATTTAGAAGGAGCACAGGTTTGTTGAACTGGTATGTGACGATGTTCAATGCTTTCTTGAGCATCAATACGAGGAGCTGTAATACTCGAGACCTCATCAGAAGACAAATTTGATGCAAGTTGATCTATGTTGTGTACATCAGATAGAACATATCTTCGTACAATGCGTCTAGTAATAAATACATGCTCGTATTTCTTTTTCGTTTTTCTAAACTGTACTCTCAGTGGATGTGGAGTAAAAGTTTTTCTCATACTTGATTTGGCTTTGACAGTAGAAGGCAAAGTGTTTTCTACATATATTGTCGGAATTGTTTCCAGGGTTGGAATGTGACAATGTTCAATGCTTTCTTGAGCATCAATACGAGGAGCTGTAATACTCGAGACCTCATCAGAAGACAAATTTGATTCAACTTGATCTATGTTGTGTACATCAGATAGAACATATCTTCGTACAATACGTCGAGTAATAAATACATGCTCGTATTTTTTTTTCTTTTTTTCTAAACTGTACTCTCAGTGGATGTGGAGTAAAAGTTTTTCTCATAGGTGATTTAGCTTTGACAGTAGAAGGCAAAGTGTTTTCTACATATATTGTCGGAATTGTTTCCAGGGTTGGAATGTGACGATGTTCAATGCTTTCTAGAGCATCAATACGAGGAGCTGTAATACTCGAGACCTCATCGGAAGACAAATTTGATGCAAGTTGATCTATGTTGTGTACATCAGATAGAACATATCTTCGTACAATGCGTCTAGTAATAAATAGATGCTCGTATTTCTTTTTCGTTTTTCTAAACTGTACTCTCAGTGGATGTGGAAATAAAAGTTTTTCTCATACTTGATTTGGCTTTGACAGTAGAAGGCAAAGTGTTTTCTACATATATTGTCGGAATTGTTTCCAGGGTTGGAATGTGACAATGTTCAATGCTTTCTTGAGCATCAATACGAGGAGCTGTAATACTCGAGACCTAATCAGAAGACAAATTTGATTCAACTTTATCTATGTTGTGTACATCAGATAGAACATATCTTCGTACAATACGTCGAGTAATAAATACATGCTCGTATTTCTTTTTCGTTTTTCTAAACTGTACTCTCAGTGGATGTGGAAATAAAAGTTTTTCTCATACTTGATTTGGCTTTGACAGTAGAAGGCAAAGTGTTTTCTACAAATATTGTCGGAATTGTTTCCAGGGTTGGTACACAATTATCTATAATTCTTCCATGCATTCCATTGAACCTTCAACTAACCGAATTAGATTTTCTGTAATAACGAATATAAAGGTTTCTAATCGCTGCATGTCAAACAATGCTTTCAGTATCGAAGGTATGATATAATGTATTTTCAATACATAATGTGGTAGAAGCAGTAGTCGTTTTACATTCCTACAAGCAGTTAATGCTTTACCGAAGTCTTCTAGTACTTCAAAGTCGAGAAGGTCAATCTGCTCTAAGGAAGGTATTTGCTCAACTGCATTTAGAATGCTCACAATACAAGTTCCTTGCACTCCCACCAATCGTAACGTTTTTAGTTTGTTAATATTTTAAAACTTGTTGGCCAAATGTGTCAGAATGGTTTTCAAAGCATAAAATGAATGATTATAAAAAATTACATCTTAGTGAGTGCATTGGATAAAGTTGAAAGTGTTTTTATAAAATCATGCTGATATTACAAAATACAACCAAAAAGTGAATAAATGAATAATCAAGTATGATATCGTACACTTTTACTCATTCTTCTCGACAGATTGAGAAGGAGCACAGGTTTGTGGAACTGGAATGTGACGATGTTCAATGCTTTCTTGAGCATCAATACGAGGAGCTGTAATACTCGAGACCTCATCAGAAGACAAATTTGATGCAACTTGATCTATGTTGTGTACATCAGATAGAACATATCTTCGTACAATACGTCGAGTAATAAATACATGCTCGTATTTCTCTTTCTTTTTTCTAAGCTGTACTCTCAGTGGATGCGGAGTAAATCTTTTTCTCATAGGTGATTTGGCTTTGACAGTAGAAGGCAAAGAGTTTTCTACAAATATTGTCGGAATTGTTTCCAGGGTTGGAATGTGACAATGTTCAATGCTTTCTTGAGCATCAATACGAGGAGCTGTAATACTCGAGACCTCATCAGAAGACAAATTTGATGCAACTTGATCTATGTTGTGTACATCAGATAGAACATATCTTCGTACAATGCGTCTAGTAATAAATACATGCTCGTATTTCTTTTTCTTTTTTCTAAACTGTACTCTCAGTGGATGTGGAGTAAAAGTTTTTCTCATACTTGATTTGGCTTTGACAGTAGAAGGCAAAGTGTTTTCTACAAATATTGTCGGAATTGTTTCCAGGGTTGGTACACAATTATCTATAATTCTTCCATGCATTCCATTGAACCTTCAACTAACCGAATTAAATTTTCTGTAATAACGAATATAAAGGTTTCTAATCGCTGCACGTCAAACAATGCTTTCAGTATCGAAGGTATGATATAATGTATTTTCAATACATAATGTGGTAGAAGCAGTAGTCGTTTTACATTCTTACAAGCAGTTAATGATTTACCGAAGTCTTCTAGTACTTCAAAGTCGAGAAGGTCAATCTGCTCTAAGGAAGGTATTTGCTCAACTGCATTTAGAATGCTCACAATGCAAGTTCCTTGCACTCCCACCAATCGTAACGTTTTTAGTTTGTTAATATTTTAAAACTTGTTGGCCAAATGTGTCAGAATGGTTTTCAAAGCATAAAATGAATGATTATAAAAAATTACATCTTAGTGAGTGCATTGGATAAAGTTGAAAGTGTTTTTATAAAATCATGCTGATATTACAAAATACAACCAAAAAGTGAATAAATGAATAATCAAGTATGATATCGTACACTTTTACTCATTCTTCTCGACAGATTTAGAAGGAGCACAGGTTTGTTGAACTGGAATGTGACGATGTTAAATGCTTTCTTGAGCATCAATACGAGGAGCTGTAATACTCGAGACCTCATCAGAAGACAAATTTGATGCAACTTGATCTATGTTGTGTACATCAGATAGAACATATCTTCGTACAATACGTCGAGTAATAAATACATGCTCGTATTTTTTTTTCTTTTTTCTAAACTGTACTCTCAGTGGATGTGGAGTAAAAGTTTTTCTCATAAATGATTTGGCTTTGACAGTAGAAGGCAAAGAGTTTTCTACAAATATTGTCGGAATTGTTTCCAGGGTTGGAATGTGACGATGTTCAATGCTTTCTTGAGCATCAATACGAGGAGCTGTAATACTCGAGACCTCATCAGAAGACAAATTTGATGCAACTTGATCTATGTTGTGTACATCAGCTAGAACATATCTTCGTACAATACGTCGAGTAATAAATACATGCTCGTATTTCTTTTTCTTTTTTCTAAACTGTACTCTCAGTGGATGTGGAGTAAAAGTTTTTCTCATAGGTGATTTGGCTTTGACAGTAGAAGGCAAAGTGTTTTCTACAAATATTGTCGGAATTGTTTCCAGGGTTGGTACACAATTATCTATAATTCTTCCATGCATTCCATTGAACCTTCTTCTAACCGAATTAAATTTTCTGTAATAACGAATATAAAGGTTTCTAATCTCTGCATGTCAAACAATGCTTTCAGTATCGAAGGTATGATATAATGTATTTTCAATACATAATGTGGTAGAAGCAGTAGTCGTTTTACATTCTTACAAGCAGTTAATGCTTTACCGAAGTTTTCTAGTACTTCAAAGCCGAGAAGGTCAATCTGCTCTAAGGAAGGTATTTGCTCAACTGCATTTAGAATGCTCACAATACAAGTTCCTTGCACTCCCACCAATCGTAAAGTTTTTAGTTTGTTAATATTTTAAAACTTGTTGGCCAAATGTGTCAGAATGTTTTTCAAAGCATAAAATGAATGAGCATCAATACGAGGAGCTGTAATACTCGAGACCTCATCAGAAGACAAATTTGATGCAACTTGATCTATGTTGTGTACATCAGATAGAACATATCTTCGTACAATACGTCTAGTCATAAATACATGCTCGTATTTCTTTTTCTTTTTTCTAAACTGTACTCTCAGTGGATGTGGAGTAAAAGTTTTTCTCATAGGTGATTTGGCTTTGACAGTAGAAGGCAAAGTGTTTTCTACATATATTGTCGGAATTGTTTCCAGGGTTGGAATGAGACGATGTTCAATGCTTTCTTGAGCATCAATACCAGGAGCTGTAATACTCGAGACCTCATCAGAAGACAAATTTGATGCAACTTGATCTATGTTGTGTACATCAGATAGAACATATCTTCGTTCAATACGTTGACTAATAAATACATGCTCGTATTTTTTTTTCTTTTTTCTAAACTGTACTCTCAGTGGATGTGGAGTAAAAGTTTTTCTCATAGGTGGTTTGGCTGTGACAGTAGAAGGCAAAGTGTTTTCTACAAATATGGTCGGAATTGTTTCCAGGGTTGGTACACAATTATCTATAATTCTTCCATGCATTCCATTGAACCTTCTTCTAACCGAATTAAATTTTCTGTAATAACGAATATAAAGGTTTCTAATCTCTGCATGTCAAACAATGCTTTCAGTATCGAAGGTATGATATAATGTATTTTCAATACATAATGTGGTAGAAGCAGTAGTCGTTTTACATTCTTACAAGCAGTTAATGCTTTACCGAAGTCTTCTAGTACTTCAAAGTCGAGAAGGTCAATCTGCTCTAAGGAAGGTATTTGCTCAACTGCATTTAGAATGCTCACAATACAAGTTCCTTGCACTCCCACCAATCGTAACGTTTTTAGTTTGTTAATATTTTAAAACTTGTTGGCCAAATGTGTCAGAATGTTTTTCAAAGCATAAAATGAATGATTATAAAAAATTACATCTTAGTGAGTGCATTGGATAAAGTTGAAAGTGTTTTTATAAAATCATGCTGATGTTACAAAATACAACCAAAAAGTGAATAAATGAATAATCAAGTATGATATCGTACACTTTTACTCATTCTTCTCGACAGATTTAGAAGGAGCACAGGTTTGTTGAACTGGTATGTGACGATGTTCAATGCTTTCTTGAGCATCAATACGAGGAGCTGTAATACTCGAGACCTCATCAGAAGACAAATTTGATGCAAGTTGATCTATGTTGTGTACATCAGATAGAACATATCTTCGTACAATGCGTCTAGTAATAAATACATGCTCGTATTTCTTTTTCGTTTTTCTAAACTGTACTCTCAGTGGATGTGGAGTAAAAGTTTTTCTCATACTTGATTTGGCTTTGACAGTAGAAGGCAAAGTGTTTTCTACATATATTGTCGGAATTGTTTCCAGGGTTGGAATGTGACAATGTTCAATGCTTTCTTGAGCATCAATACGAGGAGCTGTAATACTCGAGACCTCATCAGAAGACAAATTTGATTCAACTTGATCTATGTTGTGTACATCAGATAGAACATATCTTCGTACAATACGTCGAGTAATAAATACATGCTCGTATTTTTTTTTCTTTTTTTCTAAACTGTACTCTCAGTGGATGTGGAGTAAAAGTTTTTCTCATAGGTGATTTAGCTTTGACAGTAGAAGGCAAAGTGTTTTCTACATATATTGTCGGAATTGTTTCCAGGGTTGGAATGTGACGATGTTCAATGCTTTCTAGAGCATCAATACGAGGAGCTGTAATACTCGAGACCTCATCGGAAGACAAATTTGATGCAAGTTGATCTATGTTGTGTACATCAGATAGAACATATCTTCGTACAATGCGTCTAGTAATAAATAGATGCTCGTATTTCTTTTTCGTTTTTCTAAACTGTACTCTCAGTGGATGTGGAAATAAAAGTTTTTCTCATACTTGATTTGGCTTTGACAGTAGAAGGCAAAGTGTTTTCTACATATATTGTCGGAATTGTTTCCAGGGTTGGAATGTGACAATGTTCAATGCTTTCTTGAGCATCAATACGAGGAGCTGTAATACTCGAGACCTAATCAGAAGACAAATTTGATTCAACTTTATCTATGTTGTGTACATCAGATAGAACATATCTTCGTACAATACGTCGAGTAATAAATACATGCTCGTATTTCTTTTTCGTTTTTCTAAACTGTACTCTCAGTGGATGTGGAAATAAAAGTTTTTCTCATACTTGATTTGGCTTTGACAGTAGAAGGCAAAGTGTTTTCTACAAATATTGTCGGAATTGTTTCCAGGGTTGGTACACAATTATCTATAATTCTTCCATGCATTCCATTGAACCTTCAACTAACCGAATTAGATTTTCTGTAATAACGAATATAAAGGTTTCTAATCGCTGCATGTCAAACAATGCTTTCAGTATCGAAGGTATGATATAATGTATTTTCAATACATAATGTGGTAGAAGCAGTAGTCGTTTTACATTCCTACAAGCAGTTAATGCTTTACCGAAGTCTTCTAGTACTTCAAAGTCGAGAAGGTCAATCTGCTCTAAGGAAGGTATTTGCTCAACTGCATTTAGAATGCTCACAATACAAGTTCCTTGCACTCCCACCAATCGTAACGTTTTTAGTTTGTTAATATTTTAAAACTTGTTGGCCAAATGTGTCAGAATGGTTTTCAAAGCATAAAATGAATGATTATAAAAAATTACATCTTAGTGAGTGCATTGGATAAAGTTGAAAGTGTTTTTATAAAATCATGCTGATATTACAAAATACAACCAAAAAGTGAATAAATGAATAATCAAGTATGATATCGTACACTTTTACTCATTCTTCTCGACAGATTGAGAAGGAGCACAGGTTTGTGGAACTGGAATGTGACGATGTTCGATGCTGTCTTGAGCATCAATACGAGGAGCTGTAATACTCGAGACCTCATCAGAAGACAAATTTGATGCAACTTGATCTATGTTGTGTACATCAGATAGAACATATCTTCGTACAATACGTCGAGTAATAAATACATGCTCGTATTTCTCTTTCTTTTTTCTAAGCTGTACTCTCAGTGGATGCGGAGTAAATCTTTTTCTCATAGGTGATTTGGCTTTGACAGTAGAAGGCAAAGAGTTTTCTACAAATATTGTCGGAATTGTTTCCAGGGTTGGAATGTGACAATGTTCAATGCTTTCTTGAGCATCAATACGAGGAGCTGTAATACTCGAGACCTCATCAGAAGACAAATTTGATGCAACTTGATCTATGTTGTGTACATCAGCTAGAACATATCTTCGTACAATACGTCGAGTAATAAATACATGCTCGTATTTCTTTTTCCTTTTTCTAAACTGTACTCTCAGTGGATGTGGAGTAAAAGTTTTTCTCATAGGTGATTTGGCTTTGACAGTAGAAGGCAAAGCGTTTTCTACAAATATTGTCGGAATTGTTTCCAGGGTTGGTACACAATTATCTATAATTCTTCCATGCATTCCATTGAACCTTCTTCTAACCGAATTAAATTTTCTGTAATAACGAATATAAAGGTTTCTAATCTCTGCATGTCAAACAATGCTTTCAGTATCGAAGGTATGATATAATGTATTTTCAATACATAATGTGGTAGAAGCAGTAGTCGTTTTACATTCTTACAAGCAGTTAATGCTTTACCGAAGTCTTCTAGTACTTCAAAGTCGAGAAGGTCAATCTGCTCTAAGGAAGGTATTTGCTCAACTGCATTTAGAATGCTCACAATGCAAGTTCCTTGCACTCCCACCAATCGTAACGTTTTTAGTTTGTTAATATTTTAAAACTTGTTGGCCAAATGTGTCAGAATGGTTTTCAAAGCATAAAATGAATGATTATAAAAAATTACATCTTAGTGAGTGCATTGGATAAAGTTGAAAGTGTTTTTATAAAATCATGCTGATGTTACAAAATACAACCAAAAAGTGAATAAATGAATAATCAAGTATGATATCGTACACTTTTACTCATTCTTCTCGACAGATTTAGAAGGAGCACAGGTTTGTTGAACTGGTATGTGACGATGTTCAATGCTTTCTTGAGCATCAATACGAGGAGCTGTAATACTCGAGACCTCATCAGAAGACAAATTTGATGCAAGTTGATCTATGTTGTGTACATCAGATAGAACATATCTTCGTACAATGCGTCTAGTAATAAATACATGCTCGTATTTCTTTTTCGTTTTTCTAAACTGTACTCTCAGTGGATGTGGAGTAAAAGTTTTTCTCATACTTGATTTGGCTTTGACAGTAGAAGGCAAAGTGTTTTCTACATATATTGTCGGAATTGTTTCCAGGGTTGGAATGTGACAATGTTCAATGCTTTCTTGAGCATCAATACGAGGAGCTGTAATACTCGAGACCTCATCAGAAGACAAATTTGATTCAACTTGATCTATGTTGTGTACATCAGATAGAACATATCTTCGTACAATACGTCGAGTAATAAATACATGCTCGTATTTTTTTTTCTTTTTTTCTAAACTGTACTCTCAGTGGATGTGGAGTAAAAGTTTTTCTCATAGGTGATTTAGCTTTGACAGTAGAAGGCAAAGTGTTTTCTACATATATTGTCGGAATTGTTTCCAGGGTTGGAATGTGACGATGTTCAATGCTTTCTAGAGCATCAATACGAGGAGCTGTAATACTCGAGACCTCATCGGAAGACAAATTTGATGCAAGTTGATCTATGTTGTGTACATCAGATAGAACATATCTTCGTACAATGCGTCTAGTAATAAATAGATGCTCGTATTTCTTTTTCGTTTTTCTAAACTGTACTCTCAGTGGATGTGGAAATAAAAGTTTTTCTCATACTTGATTTGGCTTTGACAGTAGAAGGCAAAGTGTTTTCTACATATATTGTCGGAATTGTTTCCAGGGTTGGAATGTGACAATGTTCAATGCTTTCTTGAGCATCAATACGAGGAGCTGTAATACTCGAGACCTAATCAGAAGACAAATTTGATTCAACTTTATCTATGTTGTGTACATCAGATAGAACATATCTTCGTACAATACGTCGAGTAATAAATACATGCTCGTATTTCTTTTTCGTTTTTCTAAACTGTACTCTCAGTGGATGTGGAAATAAAAGTTTTTCTCATACTTGATTTGGCTTTGACAGTAGAAGGCAAAGTGTTTTCTACAAATATTGTCGGAATTGTTTCCAGGGTTGGTACACAATTATCTATAATTCTTCCATGCATTCCATTGAACCTTCAACTAACCGAATTAGATTTTCTGTAATAACGAATATAAAGGTTTCTAATCGCTGCATGTCAAACAATGCTTTCAGTATCGAAGGTATGATATAATGTATTTTCAATACATAATGTGGTAGAAGCAGTAGTCGTTTTACATTCCTACAAGCAGTTAATGCTTTACCGAAGTCTTCTAGTACTTCAAAGTCGAGAAGGTCAATCTGCTCTAAGGAAGGTATTTGCTCAACTGCATTTAGAATGCTCACAATACAAGTTCCTTGCACTCCCACCAATCGTAACGTTTTTAGTTTGTTAATATTTTAAAACTTGTTGGCCAAATGTGTCAGAATGGTTTTCAAAGCATAAAATGAATGATTATAAAAAATTACATCTTAGTGAGTGCATTGGATAAAGTTGAAAGTGTTTTTATAAAATCATGCTGATATTACAAAATACAACCAAAAAGTGAATAAATGAATAATCAAGTATGATATCGTACACTTTTACTCATTCTTCTCGACAGATTGAGAAGGAGCACAGGTTTGTGGAACTGGAATGTGACGATGTTCAATGCTTTCTTGAGCATCAATACGAGGAGCTGTAATACTCGAGACCTCATCAGAAGACAAATTTGATGCAACTTGATCTATGTTGTGTACATCAGATAGAACATATCTTCGTACAATACGTCGAGTAATAAATACATGCTCGTATTTCTCTTTCTTTTTTCTAAGCTGTACTCTCAGTGGATGCGGAGTAAATCTTTTTCTCATAGGTGATTTGGCTTTGACAGTAGAAGGCAAAGAGTTTTCTACAAATATTGTCGGAATTGTTTCCAGGGTTGGAATGTGACAATGTTCAATGCTTTCTTGAGCATCAATACGAGGAGCTGTAATACTCGAGACCTCATCAGAAGACAAATTTGATGCAACTTGATCTATGTTGTGTACATCAGCTAGAACATATCTTCGTACAATACGTCGAGTAATAAATACATGCTCGTATTTCTTTTTCCTTTTTCTAAACTGTACTCTCAGTGGATGTGGAGTAAAAGTTTTTCTCATAGGTGATTTGGCTTTGACAGTAGAAGGCAAAGCGTTTTCTACAAATATTGTCGGAATTGTTTCCAGGGTTGGTACACAATTATCTATAATTCTTCCATGCATTCCATTGAACCTTCTTCTAACCGAATTAAATTTTCTGTAATAACGAATATAAAGGTTTCTAATCTCTGCATGTCAAACAATGCTTTCAGTATCGAAGGTATGATATAATGTATTTTCAATACATAATGTGGTAGAAGCAGTAGTCGTTTTACATTCTTACAAGCAGTTAATGCTTTACCGAAGTCTTCTAGTACTTCAAAGTCGAGAAGGTCAATCTGCTCTAAGGAAGGTATTTGCTCAACTGCATTTAGAATGCTCACAATACAAGTTCCTTGCACTCCCACCAATCGTAACGTTTTTAGTTTGTTAATATTTTAAAACTTGTTGGCCAAATGTGTCAGAATGGTTTTCAAAGCATAAAATGAATGATTATAAAAAATTACATCTTAGTGAGTGCATTGGATAAAGTTGAAAGTGTTTTTATAAAATCATGCTGATGTTACAAAATACAACCAAAAAGTGAATAAATGAATAATCAAGTATGATATCGTACACTTTTACTCATTCTTCTCGACAGATTTAGAAGGAGCACAGGTTTGTTGAACTGGTATGTGACGATGTTCAATGCTTTCTTGAGCATCAATACGAGGAGCTGTAATACTCGAGACCTCATCAGAAGACAAATTTGATGCAAGTTGATCTATGTTGTGTACATCAGATAGAACATATCTTCGTACAATGCGTCTAGTAATAAATACATGCTCGTATTTCTTTTTCGTTTTTCTAAACTGTACTCTCAGTGGATGTGGAGTAAAAGTTTTTCTCATACTTGATTTGGCTTTGACAGTAGAAGGCAAAGTGTTTTCTACATATATTGTCGGAATTGTTTCCAGGGTTGGAATGTGACAATGTTCAATGCTTTCTTGAGCATCAATACGAGGAGCTGTAATACTCGAGACCTCATCAGAAGACAAATTTGATGCAACTTGATCTATGTTGTGTACATCAGATAGAACATATCTTCGTACAATACGTCGAGTAATAAATACATGCTCGTATTTCTTTTTCTTTTTTCTAAACTGTACTCTCAGTGGATGTGGAGTAAAAGTTTTTCTCATAAATGATTTGGCTTTGACAGTAGAAGGCAAAGAGTTTTCTACAAATATTGTCGGAATTGTTTCCAGGGTTGGAATGTGACGATGTTCAATGCTTTCTTGAGCATCAATACGAGGAGCTGTAATACTCGAGACCTCATCAGAAGACAAATTTGATGCAACTTGATCTATGTTGTGTACATCAGATAGAACATATCTTCGTACAATACGTGGAGTAATAAATACATGCTCGTATTTCTTTTTCTTTTTTCTAAACTGTACTCTCAGTGGATGTGGAGTAAAAGTTTTTCTCATAGGTGATTTGGCTTTGACAGTAGAAGGCAAAGTGTTTTCTACAAATATTGTCGGAATTGTTTCCAGGGTTGGTACACAATTATCTATAATTCTTCCATGCATTCCATTGAACCTTCTTCTAACCGAATTAAATTTTCTGTAATAACGAATATAAAGGTTTCTAATCTCTGCATGTCAAACAATGCTTTCAGTATCGAAGGTATGATATAATGTATTTTCAATACATAATGTGGTAGAAGCAGTAGTCGTTTTACATTCTTACAAGCAGTTAATGCTTTACCGAAGTCTTCTAGTACTTCAAAGTCGAGAAGGTCAATCTGCTCTAAGGAAGGTATTTGCTCAACTGCATTTAGAATGCTCACAATACAAGTTCCTTGCACTCCCACCAATCGTAACGTTTTTAGTTTGTTAATATTTTAAAACTTGTTGGCCAAATGTGTCAGAATGTTTTTCAAAGCATAAAATGAATGATTATAAAAAATTACATCTTAGTGAGTGCATTGGATAAAGTTGAAAGTGTTTTTATAAAATCATGCTGATATTACAAAATACAACCAAAAAGTGAATAAATGAATAATCAAGTATGATATCGTACACTTTTACTCATTCTTCTCGACAGATTGAGAAGGAGCACAGGTTTGTGGAACTGGAATGTGACGATGTTCAATGCTTTCTTGAGCATCAATACGAGGAGCTGTAATACTCGAGACCTCATCAGAAGACAAATTTGATGCAACTTGATCTATGTTGTGTACATCAGATAGAACATATCTTCGTACAATACGTCGAGTAATAAATACATGCTCGTATTTCTCTTTCTTTTTTCTAAGCTGTACTCTCAGTGGATGCGGAGTAAATCTTTTTCTCATAGGTGATTTGGCTTTGACAGTAGAAGGCAAAGAGTTTTCTACAAATATTGTCGGAATTGTTTCCAGGGTTGGAATGTGACAATGTTCAATGCTTTCTTGAGCATCAATACGAGGAGCTGTAATACTCGAGACCTCATCAGAAGACAAATTTGATGCAACTTGATCTATGTTGTGTACATCAGCTAGAACATATCTTCGTACAATACGTCGAGTAATAAATACATGCTCGTATTTCTTTTTCCTTTTTCTAAACTGTACTCTCAGTGGATGTGGAGTAAAAGTTTTTCTCATAGGTGATTTGGCTTTGACAGTAGAAGGCAAAGCGTTTTCTACAAATATTGTCGGAATTGTTTCCAGGGTTGGTACACAATTATCTATAATTCTTCCATGCATTCCATTGAACCTTCTTCTAACCGAATTAAATTTTCTGTAATAACGAATATAAAGGTTTCTAATCTCTGCATGTCAAACAATGCTTTCAGTATCGAAGGTATGATATAATGTATTTTCAATACATAATGTGGTAGAAGCAGTAGTCGTTTTACATTCTTACAAGCAGTTAATGCTTTACCGAAGTCTTCTAGTACTTCAAAGTCGAGAAGGTCAATCTGCTCTAAGGAAGGTATTTGCTCAACTGCATTTAGAATGCTCACAATACAAGTTCCTTGCACTCCCACCAATCGTAACGTTTTTAGTTTGTTAATATTTTAAAACTTGTTGGCCAAATGTGTCAGAATGGTTTTCAAAGCATAAAATGAATGATTATAAAAAATTACATCTTAGTGAGTGCATTGGATAAAGTTGAAAGTGTTTTTATAAAATCATGCTGATGTTACAAAATACAACCAAAAAGTGAATAAATGAATAATCAAGTATGATATCGTACACTTTTACTCATTCTTCTCGACAGATTTAGAAGGAGCACAGGTTTGTTGAACTGGTATGTGACGATGTTCAATGCTTTCTTGAGCATCAATACGAGGAGCTGTAATACTCGAGACCTCATCAGAAGACAAATTTGATGCAAGTTGATCTATGTTGTGTACATCAGATAGAACATATCTTCGTACAATGCGTCTAGTAATAAATACATGCTCGTATTTCTTTTTCGTTTTTCTAAACTGTACTCTCAGTGGATGTGGAGTAAAAGTTTTTCTCATACTTGATTTGGCTTTGACAGTAGAAGGCAAAGTGTTTTCTACATATATTGTCGGAATTGTTTCCAGGGTTGGAATGTGACAATGTTCAATGCTTTCTTGAGCATCAATACGAGGAGCTGTAATACTCGAGACCTCATCAGAAGACAAATTTGATGCAACTTGATCTATGTTGTGTACATCAGATAGAACATATCTTCGTACAATACGTCGAGTAATAAATACATGCTCGTATTTCTTTTTCTTTTTTCTAAACTGTACTCTCAGTGGATGTGGAGTAAAAGTTTTTCTCATAAATGATTTGGCTTTGACAGTAGAAGGCAAAGAGTTTTCTACAAATATTGTCGGAATTGTTTCCAGGGTTGGAATGTGACGATGTTCAATGCTTTCTTGAGCATCAATACGAGGAGCTGTAATACTCGAGACCTCATCAGAAGACAAATTTGATGCAACTTGATCTATGTTGTGTACATCAGATAGAACATATCTTCGTACAATACGTGGAGTAATAAATACATGCTCGTATTTCTTTTTCTTTTTTCTAAACTGTACTCTCAGTGGATGTGGAGTAAAAGTTTTTCTCATAGGTGATTTGGCTTTGACAGTAGAAGGCAAAGTGTTTTCTACAAATATTGTCGGAATTGTTTCCAGGGTTGGTACACAATTATCTATAATTCTTCCATGCATTCCATTGAACCTTCTTCTAACCGAATTAAATTTTCTGTAATAACGAATATAAAGGTTTCTAATCTCTGCATGTCAAACAATGCTTTCAGTATCGAAGGTATGATATAATGTATTTTCAATACATAATGTGGTAGAAGCAGTAGTCGTTTTACATTCTTACAAGCAGTTAATGCTTTACCGAAGTCTTCTAGTACTTCAAAGTCGAGAAGGTCAATCTGCTCTAAGGAAGGTATTTGCTCAACTGCATTTAGAATGCTCACAATACAAGTTCCTTGCACTCCCACCAATCGTAACGTTTTTAGTTTGTTAATATTTTAAAACTTGTTGGCCAAATGTGTCAGAATGTTTTTCAAAGCATAAAATGAATGAGCATCAATACGAGGAGCTGTAATACTCGAGACCTCATCAGAAGACAAATTTGATGCAACTTGATCTATGTTGTGTACATCAGATAGAACATATCTTCGTACAATACGTCTAGTCATAAATACATGCTCGTATTTCTTTTTCTTTTTTCTAAACTGTACTCTCAGTGGATGTGGAGTAAAAGTTTTTCTCATAGGTGATTTGGCTTTGACAGTAGAAGGCAAAGTGTTTTCTACATATATTGTCGGAATTGTTTCCAGGGTTGGAATGAGACGATGTTCAATGCTTTCTTGAGCATCAATACCAGGAGCTGTAATACTCGAGACCTCATCAGAAGACAAATTTGATGCAACTTGATCTATGTTGTGTACATCAGATAGAACATATCTTCGTTCAATACGTTGACTAATAAATACATGCTCGTATTTTTTTTTCTTTTTTCTAAACTGTACTCTCAGTGGATGTGGAGTAAAAGTTTTTCTCATAGGTGGTTTGGCTTTGACAGTAGAAGGCAAAGTGTTTTCTACAAATATTGTCGGAATTGTTTCCAGGGTTGGTACACAATTATCTATAATTCTTCCATGCATTCCATTGAACCTTCTTCTAACCGAATTAAATTTTCTGTAATAACGAATATAAAGGTTTCTAATCTCTGCATGTCAAACAATGCTTTCAGTATCGAAGGTATGATATAATGTATTTTCAATACATAATGTGGTAGAAGCAGTAGTCGTTTTACATTCTTACAAGCAGTTAATGCTTTACCGAAGTCTTCTAGTACTTCAAAGTCGAGAAGGTCAATCTGCTCTAAGGAAGGTATTTGCTCAACTGCATTTAGAATGCTCACAATACAAGTTCCTTGCACTCCCACCAATCGTAACGTTTTTAGTTTGTTAATATTTTAAAACTTGTTGGCCAAATGTGTCAGAATGGTTTTCAAAGCATAAAATGAATGATTATAAAAAATTACATCTTAGTGAGTGCATTGGATAAAGTTGAAAGTGTTTTTATAAAATCATGCTGATATTACAAAATACAACCAAAAAGTGAATAAATGAATAATCAAGTATGATATCGTACACTTTTACTCATTCTTCTCGACAGATTTAGAAGGAGCACAGGTTTGTTGAACTGGAATGTGACGATGTTCAATGCTTTCTTGAGCATCAATACGAGGAGCTGTAATACTCGAGACCTCATCAGAAGACAAATTTGATGCAACTTGATCTATGTTGTGTACATCAGCTAGAACATATCTTCGTACAATACGTCGAGTAATAAATACATGCTCGTATTTCTTTTTCTTTTTTCTAAACTGTACTCTCAGTGGATGTGGAGTAAAAGTTTTTCTCATAGGTGATTTGGCTTTGACAGTAGAAGGCAAAGTGTTTTCTACAAATATTGTCGGAATTGTTTCCAGGGTTGGTACACAATTATCTATAATTCTTCCATGCATTCCATTGAACCTTCTTCTAACCGAATTAAATTTTCTGTAATAACGAATATAAAGGTTTCTAATCTCTGCATGTCAAACAATGCTTTCAGTATCGAAGGTATGATATAATGTATTTTCAATACATAATGTGGTAGAAGCAGTAGTCGTTTTACATTCTTACAAGCAGTTAATGCTTTACCGAAGTCTTCTAGTACTTCAAAGTCGAGAAGGTCAATCTGCTCTAAGGAAGGTATTTGCTCAACTGCATTTAGAATGCTCACAATACAAGTTCCTTGCACTCCCACCAATCGTAACGTTTTTAGTTTGTTAATATTTTAAAACTTGTTGGCCAAATGTGTCAGAATGTTTTTCAAAGCATAAAATGAATGATTATAAAAAATTACATCTTAGTGAGTGCATTGGATAAAGTTGAAAGTGTTTTTATAAAATCTTGCTGATGTTACAAAATACAACCAAAAAGTGAATAAATGAATAATCAAGTATGATATCGTACACTTTTACTCATTCTTCTCGACAGATTTAGAAGGAGCACAGGTTTGTTGAACTGGTATGTGACGATGTTCAATGCTTTCTTGAGCATCAATACGAGGAGCTGTAATACTCGAGACCTCATCAGAAGACAAATTTGATTCAACTTGATCTATGTTGTGTACATCAGATAGAACATATCTTCGTACAATACGTCGAGTAATAAATACATGCTCGTATTTTTTTTTCTTTTTTCTAAACTGTACTCTCAGTGGATGTGGAGTAAATGTTTTTCTCATAGGTGATTTAGCTTTGACAGTAGAAGGCAAAGTGTTTTCTACATATATTGTCGGAATTGTTTCCAGGGTTGGAATGTGACAATGTTCAATGCTTTCTTGAGCATCAATACGAGGAGCTGTAATACTCGAGACCTAATCAGAAGACAAATTTGATTCAACTTTATCTATGTTGTGTACATCAGATAGAACATATCTTCGTACAATACGTCGAGTAATAAATACATGCTCGTATTTCTTTTTCGTTTTTCTAAACTGTACTCTCAGTGGATGTGGAAATAAAAGTTTTTCTCATACTTGATTTGGCTTTGACAGTAGAAGGCAAAGTGTTTTCTACAAATATTGTCGGAATTGTTTCCAGGGTTGGTACACAATTATCTATAATTCTTCCATGCATTCCATTGAACCTTCAACTAACCGAATTAGATTTTCTGTAATAACGAATATAAAGGTTTCTAATCGCTGCATGTCAAACAATGCTTTCAGTATCGAAGGTATGATATAATGTATTTTCAATACATAATGTGGTAGAAGCAGTAGTCGTTTTACATTCCTACAAGCAGTTAATGCTTTACCGAAGTCTTCTAGTACTTCAAAGTCGAGAAGGTCAATCTGCTCTAAGGAAGGTATTTGCTCAACTGCATTTAGAATGCTCACAATACAAGTTCCTTGCACTCCCACCAATCGTAACGTTTTTAGTTTGTTAATATTTTAAAACTTGTTGGCCAAATGTGTCAGAATGGTTTTCAAAGCATAAAATGAATGATTATAAAAAATTACATCTTAGTGAGTGCATTGGATAAAGTTGAAAGTGTTTTTATAAAATCATGCTGATATTACAAAATACAACCAAAAAGTGAATAAATGAATAATCAAGTATGATATCGTACACTTTTACTCATTCTTCTCGACAGATTGAGAAGGAGCACAGGTTTGTGGAACTGGAATGTGACGATGTTCAATGCTTTCTTGAGCATCAATACGAGGAGCTGTAATACTCGAGACCTCATCAGAAGACAAATTTGATGCAACTTGATCTATGTTGTGTACATCAGATAGAACATATCTTCGTACAATACGTCGAGTAATAAATACATGCTCGTATTTCTTTTTCTTTTTTCTAAGCTGTACTCTCAGTGGATGCGGAGTAAATCTTTTTCTCATAGGTGATTTGGCTTTGACAGTAGAAGGCAAAGAGTTTTCTACAAATATTGTCGGAATTGTTTCCAGGGTTGGAATGTGACGATGTTCAATGCTTTCTTGAGCATCAATACGAGGAGCTGTAATACTCGAGACCTCATCAGAAGACAAATTTGATGCAACTTGATCTATGTTGTGTACATCAGCTAGAACATATCTTCGTACAATACGTCGAGTAATAAATACATGCTCGTATTTTTTTTTCTTTTTTCTCAACTGTACTCTCAGTGGATGTGGAGTAAAAGTTTTTCTCATAGGTGATTTGGGTTTGACAGTAGAAGGCAAAGTGTTTTCTACAAATATTGTCGGAATTGTTTCCAGGGTTGGAATGTGACAATGTTCAATGATTTCTTGAGCATCAATACGAGGAGCTGTAATACTCGAGCCCTCATCAGCAGACAAATTTGATTCAACTTGATCTAAGTTGTGTACATCAGATAGAACATATCTTCGTACAATACGTCGAGTAATAAATACATGCTCGTATTTGTTTTTCTTTTTTCTCAACTGTACTCTCAGTGGATGTGGAGTAAAAGTTTTTCTCATAGGTGATTTGGCTTTGACAGTAGAAGGCAAAGTGTTTTCTACAAATATTGTCGGAATTGTTTCCAGGGTTGGTACACAATTATCTATAATTCTTCCATGCATTCCATTGAACCTTCTTCTAACCGAATTAAATTTTCTGTAATAACGAATATAAAGGTTTCTAATCTCTGCATGTCAAACAATGCTTTCAGTATCGAAGGTATGATATAATGTATTTTCAATACATAATGTGGTAGAAGCAGTAGTCGTTTTACATTCTTACAAGCAGTTAATGCTTTACCGAAGTCTTCTAGTACTTCAAAGTCGAGAAGGTCAATCTGCTCTAAGGAAGGTATTTGCTCAACTGCATTTAGAATGCTCACAATACAAGTTCCTTGCACTCCCACCAATCGTAACGTTTTTAGTTTGTTAATATTTTAAAACTTGTTGGCCAAATGTGTCAGAATGTTTTTCAAAGCATAAAATGAATGATTATAAAAAATTACATCTTAGTGAGTGCATTGGATAAAGTTGAAAGTGTTTTTATAAAATCTTGCTGATGTTACAAAATACAACCAAAAAGTGAATAAATGAATAATCAAGTATGATATCGTACACTTTTACTCATTCTTCTCGACAGATTTAGAAGGAGCACAGGTTTGTTGAACTGGTATGTGACGATGTTCAATGCTTTCTTGAGCATCAATACGAGGAGCTGTAATACTCGAGACCTCATCAGAAGACAAATTTGATTCAACTTGATCTATGTTGTGTACATCAGATAGAACATATCTTCGTACAATACGTCGAGTAATAAATACATGCTCGTATTTTTTTTTCTTTTTTCTAAACTGTACTCTCAGTGGATGTGGAGTAAATGTTTTTCTCATAGGTGATTTAGCTTTGACAGTAGAAGGCAAAGTGTTTTCTACATATATTGTCGGAATTGTTTCCAGGGTTGGAATGTGACAATGTTCAATGCTTTCTTGAGCATCAATACGAGGAGCTGTAATACTCGAGACCTAATCAGAAGACAAATTTGATTCAACTTTATCTATGTTGTGTACATCAGATAGAACATATCTTCGTACAATACGTCGAGTAATAAATACATGCTCGTATTTCTTTTTCGTTTTTCTAAACTGTACTCTCAGTGGATGTGGAAATAAAAGTTTTTCTCATACTTGATTTGGCTTTGACAGTAGAAGGCAAAGTGTTTTCTACAAATATTGTCGGAATTGTTTCCAGGGTTGGTACACAATTATCTATAATTCTTCCATGCATTCCATTGAACCTTCAACTAACCGAATTAGATTTTCTGTAATAACGAATATAAAGGTTTCTAATCGCTGCATGTCAAACAATGCTTTCAGTATCGAAGGTATGATATAATGTATTTTCAATACATAATGTGGTAGAAGCAGTAGTCGTTTTACACTCCTACAAGCAGTTAATGCTTTACCGAAGTCTTCTAGTACTTCAAAGTCGAGAAGGTCAATCTGCTCTAAGGAAGGTATTTGCTCAACTGCATTTAGAATGCTCACAATACAAGTTCCTTGCACTCCCACCAATCGTAACGTTTTTAGTTTGTTAATATTTTAAAACTTGTTGGCCAAATGTGTCAGAATGGTTTTCAAAGCATAAAATGAATGATTATAAAAAATTACATCTTAGTGAGTGCATTGGATAAAGTTGAAAGTGTTTTTATAAAATCATGCTGATATTACAAAATACAACCAAAAAGTGAATAAATGAATAATCAAGTATGATATCGTACACTTTTACTCATTCTTCTCGACAGATTGAGAAGGAGCACAGGTTTGTGGAACTGGAATGTGACGATGTTCAATGCTTTCTTGAGCATCAATACGAGGAGCTGTAATACTCGAGACCTCATCAGAAGACAAATTTGATGCAACTTGATCTATGTTGTGTACATCAGCTAGAACATATCTTCGTACAATACGTCGAGTAATAAATACATGCTCGTATTTCTTTTTCTTTTTTCTAAACTGTACTCTCAGTGGATGTGGAGTAAAAGTTTTTCTCATAGGTGATTTGGCTTTGACAGTAGAAGGCAAAGTGTTTTCTACATATATTGTCGGAATTGTTTCCAGGGTTGGAATGTGACAATGTTCAATGATTTCTTGAGCATCAATACCAGGAGCTGTAATACTCGAGCCCTCATCAGAAGACAAATTTGATTCAACTTGATCTATGTTGTGTACATCAGATAGAACATATCTTCGTACAATACGTCGAGTAATAAATACATGCTCGTATTTTTTTTTCTTTTTTCTCAACTGTACTCTCAGTGGATGTGGAGTAAAAGTTTTTCTCATAGGTGATTTGGGTTTGACAGTAGAAGGCAAAGTGTTTTCTACAAATATTGTCGGAATTGTTTCCAGGGTTGGAATGTGACAATGTTCAATGATTTCTTGAGCATCAATACGAGGAGCTGTAATACTCGAGCCCTCATCAGCAGACAAATTTGATTCAACTTGATCTATGTTGTGTACATCAGATAGAACATATCTTCGTACAATGCGTCTAGTAATAAATACATGCTCGTATTTCTTTTTCTTTTTTCTAAACTGTACTCTCAGTGGATGTGGAGTAAAAGTTTTTCTCATACTTGATTTGGCTTTGACAGTAGAAGGCAAAGTGTTTTCTACAAATATTGTCGGAATTGTTTCCAGGGTTGGTACACAATTATCTATAATTCTTCCATGCATTCCATTGAACCTTCAACTAACCGAATTAAATTTTCTGTAATAACGAATATAAAGGTTTCTAATCGCTGCACGTCAAACAATGCTTTCAGTATCGAAGGTATGATATAATGTATTTTCAATACATAATGTGGTAGAAGCAGTAGTCGTTTTACATTCTTACAAGCAGTTAATGATTTACCGAAGTCTTCTAGTACTTCAAAGTCGAGAAGGTCAATCTGCTCTAAGGAAGGTATTTGCTCAACTGCATTTAGAATGCTCACAATGCAAGTTCCTTGCACTCCCACCAATCGTAACGTTTTTAGTTTGTTAATATTTTAAAACTTGTTGGCCAAATGTGTCAGAATGGTTTTCAAAGCATAAAATGAATGATTATAAAAAATTACATCTTAGTGAGTGCATTGGATAAAGTTGAAAGTGTTTTTATAAAATCATGCTGATATTACAAAATACAACCAAAAAGTGAATAAATGAATAATCAAGTATGATATCGTACACTTTTACTCATTCTTCTCGACAGATTTAGAAGGAGCACAGGTTTGTTGAACTGGAATGTGACGATGTTCAATGCTTTCTTGAGCATCAATACGAGGAGCTGTAATACTCGAGACCTCATCAGAAGACAAATTTGATGCAACTTGATCTATGTTGTGTACATCAGATAGAACATATCTTCGTACAATACGTCGAGTAATAAATACATGCTCGTATTTTTTTTTCTTTTTTCTAAACTGTACTCTCAGTGGATGTGGAGTAAAAGTTTTTCTCATAAATGATTTGGCTTTGACAGTAGAAGGCAAAGAGTTTTCTACAAATATTGTCGGAATTGTTTCCAGGGTTGGAATGTGACGATGTTCAATGCTTTCTTGAGCATCAATACGAGGAGCTGTAATACTCGAGACCTCATCAGAAGACAAATTTGATGCAACTTGATCTATGTTGTGTACATCAGATAGAACATATCTTCGTACAATACGTGGAGTAATAAATACATGCTCGTATTTCTTTTTCTTTTTTCTAAACTGTACTCTCAGTGGATGTGGAGTAAAAGTTTTTCTCATAGGTGATTTGGCTTTGACAGTAGAAGGCAAAGTGTTTTCTACAAATATTGTCGGAATTGTTTCCAGGGTTGGTACACAATTATCTATAATTCTTCCATGCATTCCATTGAACCTTCTTCTAACCGAATTAAATTTTCTGTAATAACGAATATAAAGGTTTCTAATCTCTGCATGTCAAACAATGCTTTCAGTATCGAAGGTATGATATAATGTATTTTCAATACATAATGTGGTAGAAGCAGTAGTCGTTTTACATTCTTACAAGCAGTTAATGCTTTACCGAAGTTTTCTAGTACTTCAAAGCCGAGAAGGTCAATCTGCTCTAAGGAAGGTATTTGCTCAACTGCATTTAGAATGCTCACAATACAAGTTCCTTGCACTCCCACCAATCGTAAAGTTTTTAGTTTGTTAATATTTTAAAACTTGTTGGCCAAATGTGTCAGAATGTTTTTCAAAGCATAAAATGAATGAGCATCAATACGAGGAGCTGTAATACTCGAGACCTCATCAGAAGACAAATTTGATGCAACTTGATCTATGTTGTGTACATCAGATAGAACATATCTTCGTACAATACGTCTAGTCATAAATACATGCTCGTATTTCTTTTTCTTTTTTCTAAACTGTACTCTCAGTGGATGTGGAGTAAAAGTTTTTCTCATAGGTGATTTGGCTTTGACAGTAGAAGGCAAAGTGTTTTCTACATATATTGTCGGAATTGTTTCCAGGGTTGGAATGAGACGATGTTCAATGCTTTCTTGAGCATCAATACCAGGAGCTGTAATACTCGAGACCTCATCAGAAGACAAATTTGATGCAACTTGATCTATGTTGTGTACATCAGATAGAACATATCTTCGTTCAATACGTTGACTAATAAATACATGCTCGTATTTTTTTTTCTTTTTTCTAAACTGTACTCTCAGTGGATGTGGAGTAAAAGTTTTTCTCATAGGTGGTTTGGCTTTGACAGTAGAAGGCAAAGCGTTTTCTACAAATATTGTCGGAATTGTTTCCAGGGTTGGTACACAATTATCTATAATTCTTCCATGCATTCCATTGAACCTTCTTCTAACCGAATTAAATTTTCTGTAATAACGAATATAAAGGTTTCTAATCTCTGCATGTCAAACAATGCTTTCAGTATCGAAGGTATGATATAATGTATTTTCGATACATAATGTGGTAGAAGCAGTAGTCGTTTTACATTCTTACAAGCAGTTAATGCTTTACCGAAGTCTTCTAGTACTTCAAAGTCGAGAAGGTCAATCTGCTCTAAGGAAGGTATTTGCTCAACTGCATTTAGAATGCTCACAATACAAGTTCCTTGCACTCCCACCAATCGTAACGTTTTTAGTTTGTTAATATTTTAAAACTTGTTGGCCAAATGTGTCAGAATGGTTTTCAAAGCATAAAATGAATGATTATAAAAAATTACATCTTAGTGAGTGCATTGGATAAAGTTGAAAGTGTTTTTATAAAATCATGCTGATATTACAAAATACAACCAAAAAGTGAATAAATGAATAATCAAGTATGATATCGTACACTTTTACTCATTCTTCTCGACAGATTTAGAAGGAGCACAGGTTTGTTGAACTGGAATGTGACGATGTTCAATGCTTTCTTGAGCATCACTACGAGGAGCTGTAATACTCGAGACCTCATCAGAAGACAAATTTGATGCAACTTGATCTATGTTGTGTACATCAGATAGAACATATCTTCGTACAATGCGTCTAGTAATAAATACATGCTCGTATTTCTTTTTCGTTTTTCTAAACTGTACTCTCAGTGGATGTGGAGTAAAAGTTTTTCTCATACTTGATTTGGCTTTGACAGTAGAAGGCAAAGTGTTTTCTACATATATTGTCGGAATTGTTTCCAGGGTTGGAATGTGACAATGTTCAATGCTTTCTTGAGCATCAATACGAGGAGCTGTAATACTCGAGACCTCATCAGAAGACAAATTTGATTCAACTTGATCTATGTTGTGTACATCAGATAGAACATATCTTCGTACAATACGTCGAGTAATAAATACATGCTCGTATTTCTCTTTCTTTTTTCTAAGCTGTACTCTCAGTGGATGCGGAGTAAATCTTTTTCTCATAGGTGATTTGGCTTTGACAGTAGAAGGCAAAGAGTTTTCTACAAATATTGTCGGAATTGTTTCCAGGGTTGGAATGTGACAATGTTCAATGCTTTCTTGAGCATCAATACGAGGAGCTGTAATACTCGAGACCTCATCAGAAGACAAATTTGATGCAACTTGATCTATGTTGTGTACATCAGCTAGAACATATCTTCGTACAATACGTCGAGTAATAAATACATGCTCGTATTTCTTTTTCCTTTTTCTAAACTGTACTCTCAGTGGATGTGGAGTAAAAGTTTTTCTCATAGGTGATTTGGCTTTGACAGTAGAAGGCAAAGCGTTTTCTACAAATATTGTCGGAATTGTTTCCAGGGTTGGTACACAATTATCTATAATTCTTCCATGCATTCCATTGAACCTTCAACTAACCGAATTAAATTTTCTGTAATAACGAATATAAAGGTTTCTAATCGCTGCACGTCAAACAATGCTTTCAGTATCGAAGGTATGATATAATGTATTTTCAATACATAATGTGGTAGAAGCAGTAGTCGTTTTGCATTCTTACAAGCAGTTAATGATTTACCGAAGTCTTCTAGTACTTCAAAGTCGAGAAGGTCAATCTGCTCTAAGGAAGGTATTTGCTCAACTGCATTTAGAATGCTCACAATGCAAGTTCCTTGCACTCCCACCAATCGTAACGTTTTTAGTTTGTTAATATTTTAAAACTTGTTGGCCAAATGTGTCAGAATGGTTTTCAAAGCATAAAATGAATGATTATAAAAAATTACATCTTAGTGAGTGCATTGGATAAAGTTGAAAGTGTTTTTATAAAATCATGCTGATATTACAAAATACAACCAAAAAGTGAATAAATGAATAATCAAGTATGATATCGTACACTTTTACTCATTCTTCTCGACAGATTTAGAAGGAGCACAGGTTTGTTGAACTGGAATGTGACGATGTTCAATGCTTTCTTGAGCATCAATACGAGGAGCTGTAATACTCGAGACCTCATCAGAAGACAAATTTGATGCAACTTGATCTATGTTGTGTACATCAGATAGAACATATCTTCGTACAATACGTCGAGTAATAAATACATGCTCGTATTTTTTTTTCTTTTTTCTAAACTGTACTCTCAGTGGATGTGGAGTAAAAGTTTTTCTCATAAATGATTTGGCTTTGACAGTAGAAGGCAAAGAGTTTTCTACAAATATTGTCGGAATTGTTTCCAGGGTTGGAATGTGACGATGTTCAATGCTTTCTTGAGCATCAATACGAGGAGCTGTAATACTCGAGACCTCATCAGAAGACAAATTTGATGCAACTTGATCTATGTTGTGTACATCAGCTAGAACATATCTTCGTACAATACGTCGAGTAATAAATACATGCTCGTATTTCTTTTTCTTTTTTCTAAACTGTACTCTCAGTGGATGTGGAGTAAAAGTTTTTCTCATAGGTGATTTGGCTTTGACAGTAGAAGGCAAAGTGTTTTCTACAAATATTGTCGGAATTGTTTCCAGGGTTGGTACACAATTATCTATAATTCTTCCATGCATTCCATTGAACCTTCTTCTAACCGAATTAAATTTTCTGTAATAACGAATATAAAGGTTTCTAATCTCTGCATGTCAAACAATGCTTTCAGTATCGAAGGTATGATATAATGTATTTTCAATACATAATGTGGTAGAAGCAGTAGTCGTTTTACATTCTTACAAGCAGTTAATGCTTTACCGAAGTCTTCTAGTACTTCAAAGTCGAGAAGGTCAATCTGCTCTAAGGAAGGTATTTGCTCAACTGCATTTAGAATGCTCACAATACAAGTTCCTTGCACTCCCACCAATCGTAACGTTTTTAGTTTGTTAATATTTTAAAACTTGTTGGCCAAATGTGTCAGAATGTTTTTCAAAGCATAAAATGAATGATTATAAAAAATTACATCTTAGTGAGTGCATTGGATAAAGTTGAAAGTGTTTTTATAAAATCATGCTGATGTTACAAAATACAACCAAAAAGTGAATAAATGAATAATCAAGTATGATATCGTACACTTTTACTCATTCTTCTCGACAGATTTAGAAGGAGCACAGGTTTGTTGAACTGGTATGTGACGATGTTCAATGCTTTCTTGAGCATCAATACGAGGAGCTGTAATACTCGAGACCTCATCAGAAGACAAATTTGATGCAAGTTGATCTATGTTGTGTACATCAGATAGAACATATCTTCGTACAATGCGTCTAGTAATAAATACATGCTCGTATTTCTTTTTCGTTTTTCTAAACTGTACTCTCAGTGGATGTGGAGTAAAAGTTTTTCTCATACTTGATTTGGCTTTGACAGTAGAAGGCAAAGAGTTTTCTACAAATATTGTCGGAATTGTTTCCAGGGTTGGAATGTGACGATGTTCAATGCTTTCTTGAGCATCAATACGAGGAGCTGTAATACTCGAGACCTCATCAGAAGACAAATTTGATGCAACTTGATCTATGTTGTGTACATCAGATAGAACATATCTTCGTACAATACGTGGAGTAATAAATACATGCTCGTATTTCTTTTTCTTTTTTCTAAACTGTACTCTCAGTGGATGTGGAGTAAAAGTTTTTCTCATAGGTGATTTGGCTTTGACAGTAGAAGGCAAAGTGTTTTCTACAAATATTGTCGGAATTGTTTCCAGGGTTGGTACACAATTATCTATAATTCTTCCATGCATTCCATTGAACCTTCTTCTAACCGAATTAAATTTTCTGTAATAACGAATATAAAGGTTTCTAATCTCTGCATGTCAAACAATGCTTTCAGTATCGAAGGTATGATATAATGTATTTTCAATACATAATGTGGTAGAAGCAGTAGTCGTTTTACATTCTTACAAGCAGTTAATGCTTTACCGAAGTCTTCTAGTACTTCAAAGCCGAGAAGGTCAATCTGCTCTAAGGAAGGTATTTGCTCAACTGCATTTAGAATGCTCACAATACAAGTTCCTTGCACTCCCACCAATCGTAAAGTTTTTAGTTTGTTAATATTTTAAAACTTGTTGGCCAAATGTGTCAGAATGTTTTTCAAAGCATAAAATGAATGAGCATCAATACGAGGAGCTGTAATACTCGAGACCTCATCAGAAGACAAATTTGATGCAACTTGATCTATGTTGTGTACATCAGATAGAACATATCTTCGTACAATACGTCTAGTCATAAATACATGCTCGTATTTCTTTTTCTTTTTTCTAAACTGTACTCTCAGTGGATGTGGAGTAAAAGTTTTTCTCATAGGTGATTTGGCTTTGACAGTAGAAGGCAAAGTGTTTTCTACATATATTGTCGGAATTGTTTCCAGGGTTGGAATGAGACGATGTTCAATGCTTTCTTGAGCATCAATACCAGGAGCTGTAATACTCGAGACCTCATCAGAAGACAAATTTGATGCAACTTGATCTATGTTGTGTACATCAGATAGAACATATCTTCGTTCAATACGTTGACTAATAAATACATGCTCGTATTTTTTTTTCTTTTTTCTAAACTGTACTCTCAGTGGATGTGGAGTAAAAGTTTTTCTCATAGGTGGTTTGGCTTTGACAGTAGAAGGCAAAGTGTTTTCTACAAATATTGTCGGAATTGTTTCCAGGGTTGGTACACAATTATCTATAATTCTTCCATGCATTCCATTGAACCTTCTTCTAACCGAATTAAATTTTCTGTAATAACGAATATAAAGGTTTCTAATCTCTGCATGTCAAACAATGCTTTCAGTATCGAAGGTATGATATAATGTATTTTCAATACATAATGTGGTAGAAGCAGTAGTCGTTTTACATTCTTACAAGCAGTTAATGCTTTACCGAAGTCTTCTAGTACTTCAAAGTCGAGAAGGTCAATCTGCTCTAAGGAAGGTATTTGCTCAACTGCATTTAGAATGCTCACAATACAAGTTCCTTGCACTCCCACCAATCGTAACGTTTTTAGTTTGTTAATATTTTAAAACTTGTTGGCCAAATGTGTCAGAATGGTTTTCAAAGCATAAAATGAATGATTATAAAAAATTACATCTTAGTGAGTGCATTGGATAAAGTTGAAAGTGTTTTTATAAAATCATGCTGATATTACAAAATACAACCAAAAAGTGAATAAATGAATAATCAAGTATGATATCGTACACTTTTACTCATTCTTCTCGACAGATTTAGAAGGAGCACAGGTTTGTTGAACTGGAATGTGACGATGTTCAATGCTTTCTTGAGCATCACTACGAGGAGCTGTAATACTCGAGACCTCATCAGAAGACAAATTTGATGCAACTTGATCTATGTTGTGTACATCAGATAGAACATATCTTCGTACAATGCGTCTAGTAATAAATACATGCTCGTATTTCTTTTTCGTTTTTCTAAACTGTACTCTCAGTGGATGTGGAGTAAAAGTTTTTCTCATACTTGATTTGGCTTTGACAGTAGAAGGCAAAGTGTTTTCTACATATATTGTCGGAATTGTTTCCAGGGTTGGAATGTGACAATGTTCAATGCTTTCTTGAGCATCAATACGAGGAGCTGTAATACTCGAGACCTAATCAGAAGACAAATTTGATTCAACTTGATCTATGTTGTGTACATCAGATAGAACATATCTTCGTACAATACGTCGAGTAATAAATACATGCTCGTATTTCTCTTTCTTTTTTCTAAGCTGTACTCTCAGTGGATGCGGAGTAAATCTTTTTCTCATAGGTGATTTGGCTTTGACAGTAGAAGGCAAAGAGTTTTCTACAAATATTGTCGGAATTGTTTCCAGGGTTGGAATGTGACAATGTTCAATGCTTTCTTGAGCATCAATACGAGGAGCTGTAATACTCGAGACCTCATCAGAAGACAAATTTGATGCAACTTGATCTATGTTGTGTACATCAGCTAGAACATATCTTCGTACAATACGTCGAGTAATAAATACATGCTCGTATTTCTTTTTCCTTTTTCTAAACTGTACTCTCAGTGGATGTGGAGTAAAAGTTTTTCTCATAGGTGATTTGGCTTTGACAGTAGAAGGCAAAGCGTTTTCTACAAATATTGTCGGAATTGTTTCCAGGGTTGGTACACAATTATCTATAATTCTTCCATGCATTCCATTGAACCTTCAACTAACCGAATTAAATTTTCTGTAATAACGAATATAAAGGTTTCTAATCGCTGCACGTCAAACAATGCTTTCAGTATCGAAGGTATGATATAATGTATTTTCAATACATAATGTGGTAGAAGCAGTAGTCGTTTTGCATTCTTACAAGCAGTTAATGATTTACCGAAGTCTTCTAGTACTTCAAAGTCGAGAAGGTCAATCTGCTCTAAGGAAGGTATTTGCTCAACTGCATTTAGAATGCTCACAATGCAAGTTCCTTGCACTCCCACCAATCGTAACGTTTTTAGTTTGTTAATATTTTAAAACTTGTTGGCCAAATGTGTCAGAATGGTTTTCAAAGCATAAAATGAATGATTATAAAAAATTACATCTTAGTGAGTGCATTGGATAAAGTTGAAAGTGTTTTTATAAAATCATGCTGATATTACAAAATACAACCAAAAAGTGAATAAATGAATAATCAAGTATGATATCGTACACTTTTACTCATTCTTCTCGACAGATTTAGAAGGAGCACAGGTTTGTTGAACTGGAATGTGACGATGTTCAATGCTTTCTTGAGCATCAATACGAGGAGCTGTAATAATCGAGACCTCATCAGAAGACAAATTTGATGCAACTTGATCTATGTTGTGTACATCAGATAGAACATATCTTCGTACAATACGTCGAGTAATAAATACATGCTCGTATTTTTTTTTCTTTTTTCTAAACTGTACTCTCAGTGGATGTGGAGTAAAAGTTTTTCTCATAAATGATTTGGCTTTGACAGTAGAAGGCAAAGAGTTTTCTACAAATATTGTCGGAATTGTTTCCAGGGTTGGAATGTGACGATGTTCAATGCTTTCTTGAGCATCAATACGAGGAGCTGTAATACTCGAGACCTCATCAGAAGACAAATTTGATGCAACTTGATCTATGTTGTGTACATCAGCTAGAACATATCTTCGTACAATACGTCGAGTAATAAATACATGCTCGTATTTCTTTTTCTTTTTTCTAAACTGTACTCTCAGTGGATGTGGAGTAAAAGTTTTTCTCATAGGTGATTTGGCTTTGACAGTAGAAGGCAAAGTGTTTTCTACAAATATTGTCGGAATTGTTTCCAGGGTTGGTACACAATTATCTATAATTCTTCCATGCATTCCATTGAACCTTCTTCTAACCGAATTAAATTTTCTGTAATAACGAATATAAAGGTTTCTAATCTCTGCATGTCAAACAATGCTTTCAGTATCGAAGGTATGATATAATGTATTTTCAATACATAATGTGGTAGAAGCAGTAGTCGTTTTACATTCTTACAAGCAGTTAATGCTTTACCGAAGTCTTCTAGTACTTCAAAGTCGAGAAGGTCAATCTGCTCTAAGGAAGGTATTTGCTCAACTGCATTTAGAATGCTCACAATACAAGTTCCTTGCACTCCCACCAATCGTAACGTTTTTAGTTTGTTAATATTTTAAAACTTGTTGGCCAAATGTGTCAGAATGTTTTTCAAAGCATAAAATGAATGATTATAAAAAATTACATCTTAGTGAGTGCATTGGATAAAGTTGAAAGTGTTTTTATAAAATCATGCTGATGTTACAAAATACAACCAAAAAGTGAATAAATGAATAATCAAGTATGATATCGTACACTTTTACTCATTCTTCTCGACAGATTTAGAAGGAGCACAGGTTTGTTGAACTGGTATGTGACGATGTTCAATGCTTTCTTGAGCATCAATACGAGGAGCTGTAATACTCGAGACCTCATCAGAAGACAAATTTGATGCAAGTTGATCTATGTTGTGTACATCAGATAGAACATATCTTCGTACAATGCGTCTAGTAATAAATACATGCTCGTATTTCTTTTTCGTTTTTCTAAACTGTACTCTCAGTGGATGTGGAGTAAAAGTTTTTCTCATACTTGATTTGGCTTTGACAGTAGAAGGCAAAGAGTTTTCTACAAATATTGTCGGAATTGTTTCCAGGGTTGGAATGTGACGATGTTCAATGCTTTCTTGAGCATCAATACGAGGAGCTGTAATACTCGAGACCTCATCAGAAGACAAATTTGATGCAACTTGATCTATGTTGTGTACATCAGATAGAACATATCTTCGTACAATACGTGGAGTAATAAATACATGCTCGTATTTCTTTTTCTTTTTTCTAAACTGTACTCTCAGTGGATGTGGAGTAAAAGTTTTTCTCATAGGTGATTTGGCTTTGACAGTAGAAGGCAAAGTGTTTTCTACAAATATTGTCGGAATTGTTTCCAGGGTTGGTACACAATTATCTATAATTCTTCCATGCATTCCATTGAACCTTCTTCTAACCGAATTAAATTTTCTGTAATAACGAATATAAAGGTTTCTAATCTCTGCATGTCAAACAATGCTTTCAGTATCGAAGGTATGATATAATGTATTTTCAATACATAATGTGGTAGAAGCAGTAGTCGTTTTACATTCTTACAAGCAGTTAATGCTTTACCGAAGTCTTCTAGTACTTCAAAGCCGAGAAGGTCAATCTGCTCTAAGGAAGGTATTTGCTCAACTGCATTTAGAATGCTCACAATACAAGTTCCTTGCACTCCCACCAATCGTAAAGTTTTTAGTTTGTTAATATTTTAAAACTTGTTGGCCAAATGTGTCAGAATGTTTTTCAAAGCATAAAATGAATGAGCATCAATACGAGGAGCTGTAATACTCGAGACCTCATCAGAAGACAAATTTGATGCAACTTGATCTATGTTGTGTACATCAGATAGAACATATCTTCGTACAATACGTCTAGTCATAAATACATGCTCGTATTTCTTTTTCTTTTTTCTAAACTGTACTCTCAGTGGATGTGGAGTAAAAGTTTTTCTCATAGGTGATTTGGCTTTGACAGTAGAAGGCAAAGTGTTTTCTACATATATTGTCGGAATTGTTTCCAGGGTTGGAATGAGACGATGTTCAATGCTTTCTTGAGCATCAATACCAGGAGCTGTAATACTCGAGACCTCATCAGAAGACAAATTTGATGCAACTTGATCTATGTTGTGTACATCAGATAGAACATATCTTCGTTCAATACGTTGACTAATAAATACATGCTCGTATTTTTTTTTCTTTTTTCTAAACTGTACTCTCAGTGGATGTGGAGTAAAAGTTTTTCTCATAGGTGGTTTGGCTTTGACAGTAGAAGGCAAAGTGTTTTCTACAAATATTGTCGGAATTGTTTCCAGGGTTGGTACACAATTATCTATAATTCTTCCATGCATTCCATTGAACCTTCTTCTAACCGAATTAAATTTTCTGTAATAACGAATATAAAGGTTTCTAATCTCTGCATGTCAAACAATGCTTTCAGTATCGAAGGTATGATATAATGTATTTTCAATACATAATGTGGTAGAAGCAGTAGTCGTTTTACATTCTTACAAGCAGTTAATGCTTTACCGAAGTCTTCTAGTACTTCAAAGCCGAGAAGGTCAATCTGCTCTAAGGAAGGTATTTGCTCAACTGCATTTAGAATGCTCACAATACAAGTTCCTTGCACTCCCACCAATCGTAACGTTTTTAGTTTGTTAATATTTTAAAACTTGTTGGCCAAATGTGTCAGAATGGTTTTCAAAGCATAAAATGAATGATTATAAAAAATTACATCTTAGTGAGTGCATTGGATAAAGTTGAAAGTGTTTTTATAAAATCATGCTGATATTACAAAATACAACCAAAAAGTGAATAAATGAATAATCAAGTATGATATCGTACACTTTTACTCATTCTTCTCGACAGATTTAGAAGGAGCACAGGTTTGTTGAACTGGAATGTGACGATGTTCAATGCTTTCTTGAGCATCAATACGAGGAGCTGTAATACTCGAGACCTCATCAGAAGACAAATTTGATGCAACTTGATCTATGTTGTGTACATCAGATAGAACATATCTTCGTACAATGCGTCTAGTAATAAATACATGCTCGTATTTCTTTTTCTTTTTTCTAAACTGTACTCTCAGTGGATGTGGAGTAAAAGTTTTTCTCATACTTGATTTGGCTTTGACAGTAGAAGGCAAAGTGTTTTCTACAAATATTGTCGGAATTGTTTCCAGGGTTGGTACACAATTATCTATAATTCTTCCATGCATTCCATTGAACCTTCAACTAACCGAATTAAATTTTCTGTAATAACGAATATAAAGGTTTCTAATCGCTGCACGTCAAACAATGCTTTCAGTATCGAAGGTATGATATAATGTATTTTCAATACATAATGTGGTAGAAGTAGTAGTCGTTTTACATTCTTACAAGCAGTTAATGATTTACCGAAGTCTTCTAGTACTTCAAAGTCGAGAAGGTCAATCTGCTCTAAGGAAGGTATTTGCTCAACTGCATTTAGAATGCTCACAATGCAAGTTCCTTGCACTCCCACCAATCGTAACGTTTTTAGTTTGTTAATATTTTAAAACTTGTTGGCCAAATGTGTCAGAATGGTTTTCAAAGCATAAAATGAATGATTATAAAAAATTACATCTTAGTGAGTGCATTGGATAAAGTTGAAAGTGTTTTTATAAAATCATGCTGATATTACAAAATACAACCAAAAAGTGAATAAATGAATAATCAAGTATGATATCGTACACTTTTACTCATTCTTCTCGACAGATTTAGAAGGAGCACAGGTTTGTTGAACTGGAATGTGACGATGTTCAATGCTTTCTTGAGCATCAATACGAGGAGCTGTAATACTCGAGACCTCATCAGAAGACAAATTTGATGCAACTTGATCTATGTTGTGTACATCAGATAGAACATATCTTCGTACAATACGTCGAGTAATAAATACATGCTCGTATTTTTTTTTCTTTTTTCTAAACTGTACTCTCAGTGGATGTGGAGTAAAAGTTTTTCTCATAATTGATTTGGCTTTGACAGTAGAAGGCAAAGAGTTTTCTACAAATATTGTCGGAATTGTTTCCAGGGTTGGAATGTGACGATGTTCAATGCTTTCTTGAGCATCAATACGAGGAGCTGTAATACTCGAGACCTCATCAGAAGACAAATTTGATGCAACTTGATCTATGTTGTGTACATCAGCTAGAACATATCTTCGTACAATACGTCGAGTAATAAATACATGCTCGTATTTCTTTTTCTTTTTTCTAAACTGTACTCTCAGTGGATGTGGAGTAAAAGTTTTTCTCATAGGTGATTTGGCTTTGACAGTAGAAGGCAAAGTGTTTTCTACAAATATTGTCGGAATTGTTTCCAGGGTTGGTACACAATTATCTATAATTCTTCCATGCATTCCATTGAACCTTCTTCTAACCGAATTAAATTTTCTGTAATAACGAATATAAAGGTTTCTAATCTCTGCATGTCAAACAATGCTTTCAGTATCGAAGGTATGATATAATGTATTTTCAATACATAATGTGGTAGAAGCAGTAGTCGTTTTACATTCTTACAAGCAGTTAATGCTTTACCGAAGTCTTCTAGTACTTCAAAGTCGAGAAGGTCAATCTGCTCTAAGGAAGGTATTTGCTCAACTGCATTTAGAATGCTCACAATACAAGTTCCTTGCACTCCCACCAATCGTAACGTTTTTAGTTTGTTAATATTTTAAAACTTGTTGGCCAAATGTGTCAGAATGTTTTTCAAAGCATAAAATGAATGATTATAAAAAATTACATCTTAGTGAGTGCATTGGATAAAGTTGAAAGTGTTTTTATAAAATCATGCTGATGTTACAAAATACAACCAAAAAGTGAATAAATGAATAATCAAGTATGATATCGTACACTTTTACTCATTCTTCTCGACAGATTTAGAAGGAGCACAGGTTTGTTGAACTGGGATGTGACGATGTTCAATGCTTTCTTGAGCATCAATACGAGGAGCTGTAATACTCGAGACCTCATCAGAAGACAAATTTGATGCAAGTTGATCTATGTTGTGTACATCAGATAGAACATATCTTCGTACAATGCGTCTAGTAATAAATACATGCTCGTATTTCTTTTTCGTTTTTCTAAACTGTACTCTCAGTGGATGTGGAGTAAAAGTTTTTCTCATACTTGATTTGGCTTTGACAGTAGAAGGCAAAGAGTTTTCTACAAATATTGTCGGAATTGTTTCCAGGGTTGGAATGTGACGATGTTCAATGCTTTCTTGAGCATCAATACGAGGAGCTGTAATACTCGAGACCTCATCAGAAGACAAATTTGATGCAACTTGATCTATGTTGTGTACATCAGATAGAACATATCTTCGTACAATACGTGGAGTAATAAATACATGCTCGTATTTCTTTTTCTTTTTTCTAAACTGTACTCTCAGTGGATGTGGAGTAAAAGTTTTTCTCATAGGTGATTTGGCTTTGACAGTAGAAGGCAAAGTGTTTTCTACAAATATTGTCGGAATTGTTTCCAGGGTTGGTACACAATTATCTATAATTCTTCCATGCATTCCATTGAACCTTCTTCTAACCGAATTAAATTTTCTGTAATAACGAATATAAAGGTTTCTAATCTCTGCATGTCAAACAATGCTTTCAGTATCGAAGGTATGATATAATGTATTTTCAATACATAATGTGGTAGAAGCAGTAGTCGTTTTACATTCTTACAAGCAGTTAATGCTTTACCGAAGTCTTCTAGTACTTCAAAGTCGAGAAGGTCAATCTGCTCTAAGGAAGGTATTTGCTCAACTGCATTTAGAATGCTCACAATACAAGTTCCTTGCACTCCCACCAATCGTAAAGTTTTTAGTTTGTTAATATTTTAAAACTTGTTGGCCAAATGTGTCAGAATGTTTTTCAAAGCATAAAATGAATGAGCATCAATACGAGGAGCTGTAATACTCGAGACCTCATCAGAAGACAAATTTGATGCAACTTGATCTATGTTGTGTACATCAGATAGAACATATCTTCGTACAATACGTCTAGTCATAAATACATGCTCGTATTTCTTTTTCTTTTTTCTAAACTGTACTCTCAGTGGATGTGGAGTAAAAGTTTTTCTCATAGGTGATTTGGCTTTGACAGTAGAAGGCAAAGTGTTTTCTACATATATTGTCGGAATTGTTTCCAGGGTTGGAATGAGACGATGTTTAATGCTTTCTTGAGCATCAATACCAGGAGCTGTAATACTCGAGACCTCATCAGAAGACAAATTTGATGCAACTTGATCTATGTTGTGTACATCAGATAGAACATATCTTCGTTCAATACGTTGACTAATAAATACATGCTCGTATTTTTTTTTCTTTTTTCTAAACTGTACTCTCAGTGGATGTGGAGTAAAAGTTTTTCTCATAGGTGGTTTGGCTTTGACAGTAGAAGGCAAAGTGTTTTCTACAAATATTGTCGGAATTGTTTCCAGGGTTGGTACACAATTATCTATAATTCTTCCATGCATTCCATTGAACCTTCTTCTAACCGAATTAAATTTTCTGTAATAACGAATATAAAGGTTTCTAATCTCTGCATGTCAAACAATGCTTTCAGTATCGAAGGTATGATATAATGTATTTTCAATACATAATGTGGTAGAAGCAGTAGTCGTTTTACATTCTTACAAGCAGTTAATGCTTTACCGAAGTCTTCTAGTACTTCAAAGTCGAGAAGGTCAATCTGCTCTAAGGAAGGTATTTGCTCAACTGCATTTAGAATGCTCACAATACAAGTTCCTTGCACTCCCACCAATCGTAACGTTTTTAGTTTGTTAATATTTTAAAACTTGTTGGCCAAATGTGTCAGAATGGTTTTCAAAGCATAAAATGAATGATTATAAAAAATTACATCTTAGTGAGTGCATTGGATAAAGTTGAAAGTGTTTTTATAAAATCATGCTGATATTACAAAATACAACCAAAAAGTGAATAAATGAATAATCAAGTATGATATCGTACACTTTTACTCATTCTTCTCGACAGATTTAGAAGGAGCACAGGTTT
Organism: Agrypnus murinus; assembly: GCA_929113105.1. Taxonomy (NCBI): domain Eukaryota; kingdom Metazoa; phylum Arthropoda; class Insecta; order Coleoptera; family Elateridae; genus Agrypnus; species Agrypnus murinus. Next base: position 72,094,612 of record OV816023.1, on the reverse strand, counting down.
GTTGAACTGGAATGTGACGATGTTCAATGCTTTCTTGAGCATCACTACGAGGAGCTGTAATACTCGAGACCTCATCAGAAGACAAATTTGATGCAACTTGATCTATGTTGTGTACATCAGATAGAACATATCTTCGTACAATGCGTCTAGTAATAAATACATGCTCGTATTTCTTTTTCGTTTTTCTAAACTGTACTCTCAGTGGATGTGGAGTAAAAGTTTTTCTCATACTTGATTTGGCTTTGACAGTAGAAGGCAAAGTGTTTTCTACATATATTGTCGGAATTGTTTCCAGGGTTGGAATGTGACGATGTTCAATGCTTTCTAGAGCATCAATACGAGGAGCTGTAATACTCGAGACCTCGTCAGAAGACAAATTTGATGCAACTTGATCTATGTTGTGTACATCAGATAAAACATATCTTCGTACAATACGTTGAGTAATAAATACATGCTCGTATTTCTTTTTCTTTTTTCTAAACTGTACTCTCAGTGGATGCGGAGTAAAACTTTTTCTCATAGGTGATTTGGCTTTGACAGTAGAAGGCAAAGTGTTTTCTACATATATTGTCGGAATTGTTTCCAGGGTTGGTACACAATTATCTATAATTCTTCCATGCATTCCAGTGAACCTTCAACTAACCGAATTAAATTTTCTGTAATAACGAATTAAAAGGTTTCTAATCGCTGCATGTCAAACAATGCTTTCAGCATCGAAGGTATGATATAATTTATTTTCAATACATAATGTGGTAGAAGCAGTAGTCGTTTTACATTCTTACAAGCAGTTAATGCTTTACCGAAGTCTTCTAGTACTTCAAAGTCGAGGTCAAGGTCAGTTCAAGGTCAATGTGCTCTAAGGAAGGTATTTGCTCAACTGCATTTAGAATGCTCGCCACACAAGTTCCTTGCACTCCCACCAATCGTAACGTTTTTAGTTTGTTAATATTTTAAAACTTGTTGGCCAAATGTGTCAGAATGGTTTTCAAAGCATAAAATGAATGATTATAAAAAATTACATCTTAGTGAGTGCATTGGATAGAGTTGAAAGTGTTTCTATAAAATCATGCTGATATTACAAAATACAACCAAAAAGTGAATAAATGAATAATCAAGTATGATATCGTACACTTTTACTCATTGTTCTCGACAGATTTAGAAGGAGCACAGGTTTGTGGAACTGGAATGTGACGATGTTCAATGCTTTCTTGAGCATCAATACGAGGAGCTGTAATACTCGAGACCTCATCAGAAGACAAATTTGATGCAAGTTGATCTATGTTGTGTACATCAGATAGAACATATCTTCGTACAATGCGTCTAGTAATAAATACATGCTCGTATTTCTTTTTCGTTTTTCTAAACTGTACTCTCAGTGGATGTGGAGTAAAAGTTTTTCTCATACTTGATTTGGCTTTGACAGTAGAAGGCAAAGTGTTTTCTACATATATTGTCGGAATTGTTTCCAGGGTTGGAATGTGACGATGTTCAATGCTTTCTAGAGCATCAATACGAGGAGCTGTAATACTCGAGACCTCATCAGAAGACAAATTTGATGCAACTTGATCTATGTTGTGTACATCAGATAGAACATATCTTCGTACAATACGTCGAGTAATAAATACATGCTCGTATTTCTTTTTCTTTTTTCTAAGCTGTACTCTCAGTGGATGCGGAGTAAATCTTTTTCTCATAGGTGATTTGGCTTTGACAGTAGAAGGCAAAGTGTTTTCTACATATATTGTCGGAATTGTTTCCAGGGTTGGAATGTGACGATGCTCATTGCTTTCTAGATCATCAATACGAGGAGCTGTAATACTCGAGACCTCATCAGAAGACAAATTTGATGCAACTTGATCTATGTTGTGTACATCAGATAGAACATATCTTCGTACAATACGTCGAGTAATAAATACATGCTCGTATTTTTTTTCTTTTTTCTAAACTGTACTCTCAGTGGATGTGGAGTAAAAGTTTTTCTCTTAGGTGATTTGGCTTTGACAGTAGAAGGCAAAGTGTTTTCTACATATATTGTCGGAATTGTTTCCAGGGTTGGAATGTGACGATGTTCAATGCTTTCTTGAGCATCAATACCCGGAGCTGTAATACTCGAGACCTCATCAGAAGACAAATTTGATGCAACTTGATCTATGTTGTGTACATCAGATAGAACATATCTTCTTTCAATACGTTGAGTAATAAATACATGCTCGTATTTTTTTTTCTTTTTTCTAAACTGTACTCTCAGTGGATGTGGAGTAAAAGTTTTTCTCATAGGTGATTTGGCTTTGACAGTAGAAGGCAAAGTTTTTTCTACAAATATTGTCGGAATTGTTTCCAGGGTTGGTACACAATTATCTATAATTCTTCCATGCATTCTATTGAACCTTCAACTAACCGAATTAAATTTTCTGTAATAACGAATATAAAGGTTTCTAATCGCTGCATGTCAAACAATGCTTTCAGTATCGAAGGTATGATATAATGTATTTTCAATACATAATGTGGTAGAAGAAGTAGTCTTTTTACATTCTTACAAGCAGTTAATGCTTTACCAAAGTCTTCTAGTACTTCAAAGTCGAGAAGGTCAATCTGCTCTAAGGAAGGTATTTGCTCAACTGCATTTAGAATGCTCACAATACAAGTTCCTTGCACTCCCACCAATCGTAACGTTTTTAGTTTGTTAATATTTTAAAACCTGTTGGCCAAATGTGTCAGAATGGTTTTCAAAGCATAAAATGAATGATTATAAAAAATTACATCTTAGTGAGTGCATTGGATAAAGTTGAAAGTGTTTTTATAAAATCATGCTGATATTACAAAATACAACCAAAAAGTGAATAAATGAATAATCAAGTATGATATCGTACACTTTTACTCATTCTTCTCGACAGATTTAGAAGGAGCACAGGTTTGTTGAACTGGAATGTGACAATGTTCAATGCTTTCTTGCGCATCAATACGAGGAGCTGTAATACTCGAGACCTCATCAGAAGACAAATTTGATGCAAGTTGATCTATGTTGTGTACATCAGATAGAACATATCTTCGTACAATGCGTCTAGTAATAAATACATGCTCGTATTTCTTTTTCGTTTTTCTAAACTGTACTCTCAGTGGATGTGGAGTAAAAGTTTTTCTCATACTTGATTTGGCTTTGACAGTAGAAGGCAAAGTGTTTTCTACATATATTGTCGGAATTGTTTCCAGGGTTGGAATGTAACGATGTTCAATGCTTTCTAGAGCATCAATACGAGGAGCTGTAATACTCGAGACCTCGTCAGAAGACAAATTTGATGCAACTTGATCTATGTTGTGTACATCAGATAAAACATATCTTCGTACAATACGTTGAGTAATAAATACATGCTCGTATTTCTTTTTCTTTTTTCTAAACTGTACTCTCAGTGGATGCGGAGTAAAACTTTTTCTCATAGGTGATTTGGCTTTGACAGTAGAAGGCAAAGTGTTTTCTACATATATTGTCGGAATTGTTTCCAGGGTTGGTACACAATTATCTATAATTCTTCCATGCATTCCAGTGAACCTTCAACTAACCGAATTAAATTTTCTGTAATAACGAATTAAAAGGTTTCTAATCGCTGCATGTCAAACAATGCTTTCAGCATCGAAGGTATGATATAATTTATTTTCAATACATAATGTGGTAAAAGCAGTAGTCGTTTTACATTCTTACAAGCAGTTAATGCTTTACCGAAGTCTTCTAGTACTTCAAAGTCGAGGTCAAGGTCAGTTCAAGGTCAATGTGCTCTAAGGAAGGTATTTGCTCAACTGCATTTAGAATGCTCGCCATACAAGTTCCTTGCACTCCCACCAATCGTAACGTTTTTAGTTTGTTAATATTTTAAAACTTGTTGGCCAAATGTGTCAGAATGGTTTTCAAAGCATAAAATGAATGATTATAAAAAATTACATCTTAGTGAGTGCATTGGATAGAGTTGAAAGTGTTTCTATAAAATCATGCTGATATTACAAAATACAACCAAAAAGTGAATAAATGAATAATCAAGTATGATATCGTACACTTTTACTCATTCTTCTCGACAGATTTAGAAGGAGCACAGGTTTGTTGAACTGGAATGTGACGATGTTCAATGCTTTCTTGAGCATCAATACGAGGAGCTGTAATACTCGAGACCTCATCAGAAGACAAATTTGATGCAAGTTGATCTATGTTGTGTACATCAGATAGAACATATCTTCGTACAATGCGTCTAGTAATAAATACATGCTCGTATTTCTTTTTCGTTTTTCTAAACTGTACTCTCAGTGGATGTGGAGTAAAAGTTTTTCTCATACTTGATTTGGCTTTGACAGTAGAAGGCAAAGTGTTTTCTACATATATTGTCGGAATTGTTTCCAGGGTTGGAATGTGACGATGTTCAATGCTTTCTAGAGCATCAATACGAGGAGCTGTAATACTCGAGACCTCGTCAGAAGACAAATTTGATGCAACTTGATCTATGTTGTGTACATCAGATAAAACATATCTTCGTACAATACGTTGAGTAATAAATACATGCTCGTATTTCTTTTTCTTTTTTCTAAACTGTACTCTCAGTGGATGCGGAGTAAAACTTTTTCTCATAGGTGATTTGGCTTTGACAGTAGAAGGCAAAGTGTTTTCTACATATATTGTCGGAATTGTTTCCAGGGTTGGTACACAATTATCTATAATTCTTCCATGCATTCCAGTGAACCTTCAACTAACCGAATTAAATTTTCTGTAATAACGAATTAAAAGGTTTCTAATCGCTGCATGTCAAACAATGCTTTCAGCATCGAAGGTATGATATAATTTATTTTCAATACATAATGTGGTAGAAGCAGTAGTCGTTTTACATTCTTACAAGCAGTTAATGCTTTACCGAAGTCTTCTAGTACTTCAAAGTCGAGGTCAAGGTCAGTTCAAGGTCAATGTGCTCTAAGGAAGGTATTTGCTCAACTGCATTTAGAATGCTCGCCATACAAGTTCCTTGCACTCCCACCAATCGTAACGTTTTTAGTTTGTTAATATTTTAAAACTTGTTGGCCAAATGTGTCAGAATGGTTTTCAAAGCATAAAATGAATGATTATAAAAAATTACATCTTAGTGAGTGCATTGGATAGAGTTGAAAGTGTTTCTATAAAATCATGCTGATATTACAAAATACAACCAAAAAGTGAATAAATGAATAATCAAGTATGATATCGTACACTTTTACTCATTCTTCTCGACAGATTTAGAAGGAGCACAGGTTTGTTGAACTGGAATGTGACGATGTTCAATGCTTTCTTGAGCATCAATACGAGGAGCTGTAGTACTCGAGACCTCGTCTGAAGACAAATTTGATGCAACTTGATCTATGTTGTGTACATCAGATAGAACATATCTTCGTACAATACGTCGAGTAATAAATACATGCTCGTATTTTTTTTTCTTTTTTCTAAACTGTACTCTCAGTGGATGTGGAGTAAAAGTTTTTCTCATAGGTGATTTGGCTTTGACAGTAGAAGGCAAAGTGTTTTCTACAAATATTGTCGGAATTGTTTCCAGGGTTGGTACACAATTATCTATAATTCTTCCATGCATTCCATTGAACCTTCAACTAACCGAATTAAATTTTCTGTAATAACGAATATAAAGGTTTCTAATCTCTGCATGTCAAACAATGCTTTCAGTATCGAAGGTATGATATAATGTATTTTCAATACATAATGTGGTAGAAGCAGTAGTCGTTTTACATTCTTACAAGCAGTTAATGCTTTACCGAAGTCTTCTAGTACTTCAAAGTCGAGAAGGTCAATCTGCTCTAAGGAAGGTATTTGCTCAACTGCATTTAGAATGCTCACAATACAAGTTCCTTGCACTCCCACCAATCGTAACGTTTTTAGTTTGTTAATATTTTAAAACTTGTTGGCCAAATGTGTCAGAATGTTTTTCAAAGCATAAAATGAATGAGCATCAATACGAGGAGCTGTAATACTCGAGACCTCATCAGAAGACAAATTTGATGCAACTTGATCTATGTTGTGTACATCAGATAGAACATATCTTCGTTCAATACGTTGAGTAATAAATACATGCTCGTATTTTTTTTTCTTTTTTCTAAACTGTACTCTCAGTGGATGTGGAGTAAAAGTTTTTCTCATAGGTGGTTTGGCTTTGACAGTAGAAGGCAAAGTGTTTTCTACAAATATTGTCGGAATTGTTTCCAGGGTTGGTACACAATTATCTATAATTCTTCCATGCATTCCATTGAACCTTCAACTAACCGAATTAAATTTTCTGTAATAACGAATATAAAGGTTTCTAATCGCTGCATGTCAAACAATGCTTTCAGTATCGAAGGTATGATATAATGTATTTTCAATACATAATGTGGTAGAAGAAGTAGTCTTTACATTCTTACAAGCAGTTAATGCTTTACCAAAGTCTTCTAGTACTTCAAAGTCGAGAAGGTCAATCTACTCTAAGGAAGGTATTTGCTCAACTGCATTTAGAATGCTCACAATACAAGTTCCTTGCACTCCCACCAATCGTAACGTTTTTAGTTTGTTAATATTTTAAAACTTGTTGGCCAATTGTGTCAGAATCGTTTTCAAAGCATAAAATGAATGATTATAAAAAATTACATCTTAGTGAGTGCATTGGATAAAGTTGAAAGTGTTTTTATAAAATCATGCTGATATTACAAAATACAACCAAAAAGTGAATAAATGAATAATCAAGTATGATATCGTACACTTTTACTCATTCTTCTCGACAGATTTAGAAGGAGCACAGGTTTGTTGAACTGGAATGTGACGATGTTCAATGCTTTCTTGAGCATCAATACGAGGAGCTGTAATACTCGAGACCTCATCAGAAGACAAATTTGATGCAACTTGATCTATGTTGTGTACATCAGATAGAACATATCTTCGTACAATGCGTCTAGTAATAAATACATGCTCGTATTTCTTTTTCTTTTTTCTAAACTGTACTCTCAGTGGATGTGGAGTAAAAGTTTTTCTCATACTTGATTTGGCTTTGACAGTAGAAGGCAAAGTGTTTTCTACAAATATTGTCGGAATTGTTTCCAGGGTTGGTACACAATTATCTATAATTCTTCCATGCATTCCATTGAACCTTCAACTAACCGAATTAAATTTTCTGTAATAACGAATATAAAGGCTTCTAATCGCTGCACGTGAAACAATGCTTTCAGTATCGAAGGTATGATATAATGTATTTTCAATACATAATGTGGTAGAAGCAGTAGTCGTTTTACATTCTTACAAGCAGTTAATGATTTACCGAAGTCTTCTAGTACTTCAAAGTCGAGAAGGTCAATCTGCTCTAAGGAAGGTATTTGCTCAACTGCATTTAGAATGCTCACAATGCAAGTTCCTTGCACTCCCACCAATCGTAACGTTTTTAGTTTGTTAATATTTTAAAACTTGTTGGCCAAATGTGTCAGAATGGTTTTCAAAGCATAAAATGAATGATTATAAAAAATTACATCTTAGTGAGTGCATTGGATAAAGTTGAAAGTGTTTTTATAAAATCATGCTGATATTACAAAATACAACCAAAAAGTGAATAAATGAATAATCAAGTATGATATCGTACACTTTTACTCATTGTTCTCGACAGATTTAGAAGGAGCACAGGTTTGTGGAACTGGAATGTGACGATGTTCAATGCTTTCTTGAGCATCAATACGAGGAGCTGTAATACTCGAGACCTCATCAGAAGACAAATTTGATGCAACTTGATCTATTTTGTGTACATCAGATAGAACATATCTTCGTACAATATGTCGAGTAATAAATACATGCTCGTATTTTTTTTTTTTTTTTCTAAACTGTACTCTCAGTGGATGTGGAGTAAAAGTTTTTCTCATAAGTGATTTGGCTTTGACAGTAGAAGGCAAAGAGTTTTCTACAAATATTGTCGGAATTGTTTCCAGGGTTGGAATGTGACGATGTTCAATGCTTTCTTGAGCATCAATACGAGGAGCTGTAATACTCGAGACCTCATCAGAAGACAAATTTGATGCAACTTGATCTATGTTGTGTACATCAGATAGAACATATCTTCGTACAATACGTCTAGTAATAAATACATGCTCGTATTTCTTTTTCTTTTTTCTAAACTGTACTTTCAGTGGATGTGGAGTAAAAGTTTTTCTCATAGGTGATTTGGCTTTGACAGTAGAAGGCAAAGTGTTTTCTACATATAATGTCGGAATTGTTTCCAGGGTTGGAATGTGACGATGTTCAATGCTTTATTGAGCATCAATACGAGTAGCTGTAATACTCGAGACCTCATCAGAAGACAAATTTGATGCAACTTGATCTATGTTGTGTACATCAGATAGAACATATCTTCGTACAATACGTCTAGTCATAAATACATGCTCGTATTTCTTTTTCTTTTTTCTAAACTGTACTCTCAGTGGATGTGGAGTAAAAGTTTTTCTCATAGGTGATTTGGCTTTGATAGTAGAAGGCAAAGTGTTTTCTACCTATATTGTCGGAATTGTTTCCAGGGTTGGAATGTGACGATGTTCAATGCTTTCTTGAGCATCAATACGAGGAGCTGTAATACTCGAGACCTCATCAGAAGACAAATTTGATGCAACTTGATCTATGTTGTGTACATCAGATAGAACATATCTTCGTACAATACGTCTAGTAATAAATACATGCTCGTATTTCTTTTTCTTTTTTCTAAACTGTACTTTCAGTGGATGTGGAGTAAAAGTTTTTCTCATAGGTGATTTGGCTTTGACAGTAGAAGGCAAAGTGTTTTCTACATATAATGTCGGAATTGTTTCCAGGGTTGGAATGTGACGATGTTCAATGCTTTATTGAGCATCAATACGAGTAGCTGTAATACTCGAGACCTCATCAGAAGACAAATTTGATGCAACTTGATCTATGTTGTGTACATCAGATAGAACATATCTTCGTACAATACGTCTAGTCATAAATACATGCTCGTATTTCTTTTTCTTTTTTCTAAACTGTACTCTCAGTGGATGTGGAGTAAAAGTTTTTCTCATAGGTGATTTGGCTTTGATAGTAGAAGGCAAAGTGTTTTCTACCTATATTGTCGGAATTGTTTCCAGGGTTGGAATGTGACGATGTTCAATGCTTTCTTGAGCATCAATACCAGGAGCTGTAATACTCGAGACCTCATCAGAAGACAAATTTGATGCAACTTGATCTATGTTGTGTACATCAGATAGAACATATCTTCGTTCAATACGTTGAGTAATAAATACATGCTCGTATTTTTTTTTCTTTTTTCTAAACTGTACTCTCAGTGGATGTGGAGTAAAAGTTTTTCTCATAGGTGGTTTGGCTTTGACAGTAGAAGGCAAAGTGTTTTCTACAAATATTGTCGGAATTGTTTCCGGGGTTGGTACACAATTATCTATAATTCTTCCATGCATTCCATTGAACCTTCAACTAACCGAATTAAATTTTCTGTAATAACGAATATAAAGGTTTCTAATCGCTGCATGTCAAACAATGCTTTCAGTATCGAAGGTATGATATAATGTATTTTCAATACATAATGTGGTAGAAGAAGTAGTCTTTACATTCTTACAAGCAGTTAATGCTTTACCAAAGTCTTCTAGTACTTCAAAGTCGAGAAGGTCAATCTGCTCTAAGGAAGGTATTTGCTCAACTGCATTTAGAATGCTCACAATACAAGTTCCTTGCACTCCCACCAATCGTAACGTTTTTAGTTTGTTAATATTTTAAAACTTGTTGGCCAATTGTGTCAGAATGGTTTTCAAAGCGTAAAATGAATGATTATAAAAAATTACATCTTAGTGAGTGCATTGGGTAAAGTTGAAAGTGTTTTTATAAAATCATGCTGATATTACAAAATACAACCAAAAAGTGAATAAATGAATAATCAAGTATGATATCGTACACTTTTACTCATTCTTCTCGACAGATTTAGAAGGAGCACAGGTTTGTTGAACTGGAATGTGACGATGTTCAATGCTTTCTTGAGCATCAATACGAGGAGCTGTAATACTCGAGACCTCATCAGAAGACAAATTTGATGCAACTTGATCTATGTTGTGTACATCAGATAGAACATATCTCCGTACAATGCGTCTAGTAATAAATACATGCTCGTATTTCTTTTTCTTTTTTCTAAACTGTACTCTAAGTGGATGTGGAGTAAAAGTTTTTCTCATAAGTGATTTGGCTTTGACAGTAGAAGGCAGTGTTTTCTACATATATTGTCGGAATTGTTTCCAGGGTTGGAATGTGACAATGTTCAATGATTTCTTGAGCATCAATACCAGGAGCTGTAATACTCGAGCCCTCATCAGAAGACAAATTTGATTCAACTTGATCTATGTTGTGTACATCAGATAGAACATATCTTCGTACAATACGTCGAGTAATAAATACATGCTCGTATTTTTTTTTCTTTTTTCTCAACTGTACTCTCAGTGGATGTGGAGTAAAAGTTTTTCTCATAGGTGATTTGGGTTTGACAGTAGAAGGCAAAGTGTTTTCTACAAATATTGTCGGAATTGTTTCCAGGGTTGGAATGTGACAATGTTCAATGATTTCTTGAGCATCAATACGAGGAGCTGTAATACTCGAGCCCTCATCAGAAGACAAATTTGATTCAACTTGATCTAAGTTGTGTACATCAGATAGAACATATCTTCGTACAATACGTCGAGTAATAAATACATGCTCGTATTTGTTTTTCTTTTTTCTCAACTGTACTCTCAGTGGATGTGGAGTAAAAGTTTTTCTCATAGGTGATTTGGGTTTGACAGTAGAAGGCAAAGTGTTTTCTACAAATATTGTCGGAATTGTTTCCAGGGTTGGTACACAATTATCTATAATTCTTCCATGCATTCCATTGAACCTTCAACTAACCGAATTAAATTTTCTGTAATAACGAATATAAAGGTTTCTAATCGCTGCATGTCAAACAATGCTTTCAGTATCGAAGGTATGATATAATGTATTTTCAATACATAATGTGGTAGAAGCAGTAGTCGTTTTACATTCTTACAAGCAGTTAATGCTTTACCGAAGTCTTCTAGTACTTCAAAGTCGAGAAGGTCAATCTGCTCTAAGGAAGGTATTTGCTCAACTGCATTTAGAATGCTCACAATACAAGTTCCTTGCACTCCCACCAATCGTAACGTTTTTAGTTTGTTAATATTTTAAAACTTGTTGGCCAAATGTGTCAGAATGGTTTTCAAAGCATAAAATGAATGATTATAAAAAATTACATCTTAGTGAGTGCATTGGATAAAGTTGAAAGTGTGTTTATAAAATCATGCTGATATTACAAAATACAACCAAAAAGTGAATAAATGAATAATCAAGTATGATATCGTACACTTTTACTCATTCTTCTCGACAGATTTAGAAGGAGCACAGGTTTGTGGAACTGGAATGTGACGATGTTCAATGCTTTCTTGAGCATCAATACGAGGAGCTGTAATACTCGAGACCTCATCAGAAGACAAATTTGATGCAACTTGATCTATGTTGTGTACATCAGATAGAACATATCTTCGTACAATATGTCGAGTAATAAATACAAGCTCGTATGTTTTTTCTTTTTTCTAAACTGTACTCTCAGTGGATGTGGAGTAAAAGTTTTTCTCATACTTGATTTGGCTTTGACAGTAGAAGGCAAAGTGTTTTCTACATATATTGTCGGAATTGTTTCCAGGGTTGGAATGTGACAATGTTCAATGATTTCTTGAGCATCAATACGAGGAGCTGTAATACTCGAGCCCTCATCAGAAGACAAATTTGATTCAACTTGATCTATGTTGTGTACATCAGATAGAACATATCTTCGTACAATACGTCGAGTAATAAATACATGCTCGTATTTGTTTTTCTTTTTTCTCAACTGTACTCTCAGTGGATGTGGAGTAAAAGTTTTTCTCATAGGTGATTTGGGTTTGACAGTAGAAGGCAAAGTGTTTTCTACAAATATTGTTGGAATTGTTTCCAGGGTTGGTACACAATTATCTATAATTCTTCCATGCATTCCATTGAACCTTCAACTAACCGAATTAAATTTTCTGTAATAACGAATATAAAGGTTTCTAATCGCTGCATGTCAAACAATGCTTTCAGTATCGAAGGTATGATATAATGTATTTTCAATACATAATGTGGTAGAAGCAGTAGTCGTTTTACATTCCTACAAGCAGTTAATGCTTTACCGAAGTCTTCTAGTACTTCAAAGTCGAGAAGGTCAATCTGCTCTAAGGAAGGTATTTGCTCAACTGCATTTAGAATGCTCACAATACAAGTTCCTTGCACTCCCACCAATCGTAACGTTTTTAGTTTGTTAATATTTTAAAACTTGTTGGCCAAATGTGTCAGAATGGTTTTCAAAGCATAAAATGAATGATTATAAAAAATTACATCTTAGTGAGTGCATTGGATAAAGTTGAAAGTGTTTTTATAAAATCATGCTGATATTACAAAATACAACCAAAAAGTGAATAAATGAATAATCAAGTATGATATCGTACACTTTTACTCATTCTTCTCGACAGATTTAGAAGGAGCACAGGTTTGTTGAACTGGGATGTGACGATGTTCAATGCTTTCTTGAGCATCAATACGAGGAGCTGTAATACTCGAGACCTCATCAGAAGACAAATTTGATGCAACTTGATCTATGTTGTGTACATCAGATAGAACATATCTTCGTACAATATGTCGAGTAATAAATACATGCTCCTATTTTTTTTTCTTTTTTCTAAACTGTACTCTCAGTGGATGTGGAGTAAAAGTTTTTCTCATAAGTGATTTGGCTTTGACAGTAGAAGGCAAAGAGTTTTCTACAAATATTGTCGGAATTGTTTCCAGGGTTGGAATGTGACGATGTTCAATGCTTTCTTGAGCATCAATACGAGGAGCTGTAATACTCGAGACCTCATCAGAAGACAAATTTTATGCAACTTGATCTATGTTGTGTACATCAGATAGAACATATCTTCGTACAATACGTCTAGTAATAAATACATGCTCGTATTTTTTTCTTTTTTCTAAACTGTACTCTCAGTGGATGTGGAGTAAAAGTTTTTCTCATAGGTGATTTGGCTTTGACAGTAGAAGGCAAAGTGTTTTCTACATATATTGTCGGAATTGTTTCCAGGGTTGGTACACAATTATCTATAATTCTTCCTTGCATTCCAGTGAACCTTCAACTAACCGAATTAAATTTTCTGTAATAACGAATATAAAGGTTTCTAATCGCTGCATGTCAAACAATGCTTTCAGTATCGAAGGTATGATATAATGTATTTTCAATACATAATGTGGTAGAAGAAGTAGTCTTTTTACATTCTTACAAGCAGTTAATGCTTTACCAAAGTCTTCTAGTACTTCAAAGTCGAGAAGGTCAATCTGCTCTAAGAAAGGTATTTGCTCAATTGCATTTAGAATGCTCACAATACAAGTTCCTTGCACTCCCACCAATCGTAACGTTTTTAGTTTGTTAATATTTTAAAACTTGTTGGCCTAATGTGTCAGAATGGTTTTCAAAGCATAAAATGAATGATTATAAAAAATTACATCTTAGTGAGTGCACTGGATAAAGTTGAAAGTGTTTTTATAAAATCATGCTGATATTACAAAATACAACCAAAAAGTGAATAAATGAATAATCAAGTATGATATCGTACATTTTTACTCATTCTTCTCGACAGATTTAGAAGGAGCACAGGTTTGTCGAACTGGAATGTGACGATGTTCAATGCTTTCTTGAGCATCAATACGAGGAGCTGTAATACTCGAGACCTCATCAGAAGACAAATTTGATGCAACTTGATCTATGTTGTGTACATCAGATAGAACATATCTTCGTACAATACGTCGAGTAATAAATACATGCTCGTATTTTTTTCTTTTTTCTAAACTGTACTCTCAGTGGATGTGGAGTAAAAGTTTTTCTCATAGGTGATTTGGCTTTGACAGTAGAAGGCAAAGTGTTTTCTACATATATTGTCGGAATTGTTTCCAGGGTTGGTACACAATTATCTATAATTCTTCCATGCATTCCAGTGAACCTTCAACTAACCGAATTAAATTTTCTGTAATAACGAATATAAAGGTTTCTAATCGCTGCATGTCAAACAATGCTTTCAGTATCGAAGGTATGATATAATGTATTTTCAATACATAATGTGGTAGAAGCAGTAGTCGTTTTAGATTCTTACAAGCAGTTAATGCTTTACCAAAGTCTTCTAGTACTTCAAAGTCGAGAAGGTCAATCTGCTCTAAGGAGGGTATTTGCTCAACTGCATTTAGAATGCTCACAATACAAGTTCCTTGCACTCCCACCAATCGTAACGTTTTTAGTTTGTTAATATTTTAAAACTTGTTGGCCAAATGTGTCAGAATGGTTTTCAAAGCATAAAATGAATGATTATAAAAAATTACATCTTAGTGAGTGCACTGGATAAAGTTGAAAGTGTTTTATAAAATCATGCTGATATTACAAAATACAACCAAAAAGTGAATAAATGAATAATCAAGTATGATATCGTACACTTTTACTCATTCTTCTCGACAGATTTAGAAGGAGCACAGGTTTGTTGAACTGGAATGTGACGATGTTCAATGCTTTCTTGAGCATCAATACGAGGAGCTGTAATACTCGAGACCTCATTAAAAGACAAATTTGATGCAACTTGATCTATGTTGTGTACATCAGATAGAACATATCTTTCATACAATACGTCGAGTAATAAATACATGCTCGTATTTCTTTTTCTTTTTTCTAAACTGTACTCTCAGTGGATGTGGAGTAAAAGTTTTTCTCATAGGTGATTTGGCTTTGACAGTAGAAGGCAAAGTGTTTTCTACATATATTGTCGGAATTGTTTCCAGGGTTGGTACGCAATTATCTATAATTCTTCCATGCATTCCATTGAACCTTCAACTAACCGAATTATATTTTCTGTAATAACGAATATAAAGGTTTCTAATCGCTGCATGTCAAACAATGCTTTCAGTATCGAAGGTATGATATAATGTATTTTCAATACATAATGTGGTAGAAGCAGTAGTCGTTTTACATTCTTACAAACAGTTAATGCTTTACCAAAGTCTTCTAGTACTTCAAAGTCGAGAAGGTCAATCTGCTCTAAGGAAGGTATTTGCTCAACTGCATTTATAATGCTCACAATACAAGTTCCTTGCACTCCCACCAAACGTAACGTTTTTAGTTTGTTAATATTTTAAAACTTATTGCCCAAATGTATCAGAAAGGTTTTCAAAGCATAAAATGTAAATGTTCTAAGTTTGTAAGATTGCCGATAACTTTTACATTTAGTAGTAAGATACATTATCTAGTTCTGTTTTATAGTGTTTACACATTATAGTCATTCCCGCCTAGCTTAGCTCTAGCTCAGTGGTAGAGCTTCTGCCTGGATTTCAGAGCGTCCCGGTTTCGATTCCCGGTCTGATTGGGAAATATGTTAATTTTGTCTTTCCTGCTGTTGCATTTTATTCTTGTCCAAACGATTTGATTTCTTCTCATTCCTTTTATAAGTGTTGTATTTTGATAGTTTAAATAATACGGCAAACCTCTGCAACGCAGCAAAATGCTAAAACGATAAAGATTATATTAGAAAATCAGAGACTATGGTTATTAAAAGCCAATTAGGCAAATAATAAAGGACATACCAAGTGATTAATTCATGCTGTCTTCAACATGAGTGTATTTCTGTGACGATTTATAGTTTGGACTGTTTATTATTGTTAAAGGACTTAAATAATCGTCATTTTGAAAAGTTGAAGAATAAAAAAATCATTATATAACTATGTTGAAATCTTGTTCCTTTTAAAAAAATTTAATAAAAAAAGTGTAGTAATGAGAAGGTTTACTAAAACAAATACGTTTTAGTAGTCATATCTTATTTATTCCATCAGCCAGCTTATTCTGGAGTGTAGAAAAATAGAAGATATAAACATTTTGTCAAAAGAGCAAAGCAGGTGAAACTTGGAGATTCTAGCAGAGCTACAAAAAAGATGAAAAATTAGTAAGTATTTCTAGTCTTACCATCCTAGAGGCTACTATTACTTTATCGCATCGGTGGTATGAGACCATCCCAGTCTGTTCTAAAGGAGTCGGCCTAGCAGCGATATCGAGGACATACCCGTGGTGTGAGACCATCACATCTTGATATACAATCGTTTCTTTAACTTCCTTTTCGTTCCTTTAATACTATCATTTTTTAAATGACTTCCTCTAATTTGAAGGGCAGGTATTGATTGATAACCAAATAATTTCAATACCGTGGCTTGCCCAGGGCTGTTACTATTTTTCTTTGAAATTGTACTTTTCATTGTCATATTAGCAATTTTTGTAGCACGAGAAGATTTTATTACACGAGGTTGTGTGAATAACAAATCATTAGGTTTTGGCTTGCTCTTAAGAGTACTGCTATTTAAACTAGACAAAACATCATTAGCTGCCTTTGAAAGTGCTTCATTTTGATTATTTATTTGGAAGTTCTTAATTGCTTCCAATAAGGATGCAGGTATATTATTTTTGAAATTGGTGGGAATTTTCTGAAAGAATGTTTCCATAGATTGTAAGAGATCCGTAAGTAACAAATAACTGCATTCCTGAAAATGAAATACCTTAAGTGATTTAATTGTACTATTTAATCATAAAAACGTACTTTTTTGAGGTAAGAGAAGATATTCAAAACACTGACACAGTAATTTCATGCCAGAAGTTTTCAGATTGATTTTGGCATATTCTATTTTCGTGGAGAGTTTTGATTTGCCTCCTATTAGCCAACCCATTTGCCGAATTTTTAGGATTACTTAAGTCTTCTTTGCTGCGATGTGTGCTTTCCATGCGAGTTATTTCACTTGGCTGTTGACTGGTAATTGTGAGTTTAATGCGACAGTACGACACATGATATTTCGGTTGGTGAATGTGATTTGTGTGGACTTTGGGATATCAACCGTGAAAATTAGATAGCGAAGGCTATACTACTTTGAGGAATACCTGATTTTATAGGATATAATTGGAGGTTTTAGTGTTGAATCTTACTTGAAAGTATCGGTCTAAGAGATATGAATTTAGGATGAGATAATGCGGTGTGGGAAAGGATGGTTTAAGATTATACAGCAGATCTTCATGCCGTACTCGGTCGAAATCTTGAACATCCAAGAAGGCAGCTGTATATAATATTTTCTTTCTTTAGATCTATTATGCCTTTGATGTGATAAGTATTCTCAATTTTTGGTTATTGTACCTTTCACGCAGTACTTCAAACGCAATCTTATAGTTATACCGTGAGGCTGTATGTTTGTAACAGCTTGAGCTGCTACTCCGTTTAAACTCGACTTTAAATAGATACGTTTCTCGATATTGCTTAAATTTCAATGTCCATGAAGTAATGACTCGAATGTTTCGAGATATAACTCAAATTCCTTGTAAGTATGTGAAATAGAAAGAGGATAATGAAATACTGGGTAATTTAGCATTGGCACTAGTTATATGTCCAGAACTAGTAGATTCACCGTTACCGTTTGATGAATCTATATATTTAAAACACAAAGCTTATTTTTCTCCGGTTCGCTTGAGAGTTCTACAGGGCCGATTTACGCGATTCTTTTTTATATTGAAACTTTTGATGTATTAATTTCTGTATTTTGATGTATTATTTGCTGTTTAGCCGGAGACAGTGGGTAACAAACACCTTTGTTTGATGGGTTTAGTCCCAGGAAGCACTTCGACTTGATGGGCTACTAGATGAGTACGACCTAATGTGGAACCCATCAATTTTTTTTCTCGAAGAGTAACGAGTCTATCTTCTCCTTTTGAGACACATTTAAAGAAGATTCATTGTGAATTGCATTAATTGAGACCGAAGGAGGAGTTGCAGAAAAATGCCAAATATTCTGACGCAAATCAGCGATGATACTCATCGCCATCCAAAAATCAACCCCAAGAATTATTAATAACTTTACTTAGCATATGACCTGCAGGTGCTCTTTGATCGGGTTTCGTGCGGATACAAACTACACAATTCCGTACATATCTAGCTATATCCGCCCTCATTTTTGTCCAAAAGTAATTATTCGAAATTCTTGCCAAAGTTTTAGCAATCCTTTGATGACCACAAGTGGGGATATCGTGAGAAGCTTTTATAATATCCAACCTTTGGTTTTAGGAGGAACTAATTTCCATTGATCTGTATGATTAGATAAATCAGGATACCTAAGAGGGGCTAACTTGTATAGGTGATTATTTTGTACTCTCCACAGAGGGCATTTTTGGGGATGATTATTTACTTGATCTAACATTTTATTAGACTACCTATTAGGTTTACCATCGTGATCATCAAATGAATCAACTTTCAGGACGTTACTAATGTCTACGGAGCGTGACAGAAAATCAGGAACAGTGTGTTCCGAACCTTTCCTATGAATGATTTCGTAGTCGTAGGGTTGAAGTCGAAGCCACCATCTTCCCAATCGTCCTTGAGGGTCCTTCAGATTATGGAGCCATAACTAATGATTTTAAAATTAAATCCTTCTAAATAATGCCTGAACTTTTCCACAGACCATGTTACCGCAATAGATTCGCGCTCCGTCGCACTGTATTTTCGCTCTTGACTAGTGAGGGAGCAAGAAAGGTAGCAAATAACCAAGAGGTTATTTGAGAAGGTTATTGAGGAGAAAACTCCTTCATCAAATATTTGGGTTAAGATGGCACCTACTCCGTAAGCACTTGCATCTGTTTGTATATAGAAAGTTCTGGTAAAATCAGGGCAAGTAAGTATGGGGGCAGAAATTAAACATTCCTTAAGGCATTCAAATGAATTGTCACATTCACTTGTCCATTTCCATTTAACATTCTTCTTAGTTAAATGAGGTGAGGTAAAAGGGGTGAGGCAATTGTAGAAAAGTTAGGCACAAATCTCCTGTACTACGAGGCTGTACCGACAAAACGGCGTACCTCTCTAACAGTAGTGGGAGCAGGTATATTAAGAATGGCCTGCACCTTGTCCGGGTCAGGGCGTAAACCAAGTTTGTCCACTATTTACCCTAGATATTTTAAATCAGATCGACAAAATTGGCACTTGTCAAAGCTAACTACTAACCCCGCAGAATGCAAACGATCAAAAACTTTATGAAGGGTTTCCAAATGATCCTCAAAGTTTTGAGATACCACGATTATATCGTCGAGATCAACTAGAACAGAAGGTTGTAAATCCATGCCTAAGATGGTGTCGATTAGCCTTTGCCAAGTTGCGGGATCGTTTGTAAGCCCAAACGGCATAACCTTGAATTGATACAAACCATTAGACACGACGAATGCGGATTAATCTCGAGAAGACTCTGCAATAGGAACTTGCCAATAAGCACTTTTTATATCTAAAAAGCTAAGGTACTTAGCATCGCGAAGACGATCTAAAAATACTTGAAATTAAAGGTAAACGTTAGGCATCTTTTTCTTTGCTTCGTTAAAATGTCGTGCAAACATTTTTTTTATTACCAAGCAAGCAAAACCCTGAGATTGTAAATAAAGATGCCTTCCTTTGCTAACGAGCTTTTGGTTGGGGCATTCCATTGTAATGCCAGCTGAAATCAATGTAGACAAAGTCATACTTATCTTTCATTATTAGTTTCTTATTGTTTCTTTATTATCTAATTTCGTTAAATAAAGGAACAAAAGCTATTTGCTGATTATTTATTTTAATTATATTTGCTATTTTATTACAAAACTAACTACAAAAAATTTCTGGCTCGAATCTATTTTAGGGGGACTAATTTTTGGTTTGGGGGCTTACGTCTATGGGTAAAGGCAATACCTCGATCTAGTTACTTTTTGAACACATTGTTCCTTATACCACAGAATCTCTCACTGAATCTCTCACTTAAGAAGAAAAATAATAAACTTTAAAAAATAAACAAAATAATAAAAATGATGTAACATGAGTCTCTTTTTTTAGATTAATTTAAGGAACAGCAATCTTCAGATAGCAGATGCATATTAACTGTAATAAATTTATTTTGGAAGATTACATTGCTATTCTTATCGTTAATTCTGTTTACATTCTTTTTATTAAAAGATTGTGTATTAATTTCATATTTTAAGCAGTATAAAATACACTAATTTCAAAGAATTTCTTTTATACCAAAAGTTAAAAAAATATACCTACAACAATTATGCTGTTGTATGGAATGCACATTTTTAATAATTTTTACCGTAAGTTAAATCATTTTAGTACCTCCACTACATCTGAGAAACACTTCTTCTTTTTTCTCAATAGGCGTAGTTTCATAATTTCATATAACAATCTCTTCCCTTTTAAAATTTTGTCGTTTTCCTCCAGTCTTGCTAATCAAGACAATAACAGTGATCTTTATATCATGACTAACTGCTTTACACATATCATATACAGTTAAGGCACCAACAGAAACAGCAGTACGAGCTTCCATTTCCACGCCTGTTTTTCCTTCACATTGTACAGTTGCAATAATTATCACAGCCTTCTTCCTCTTATCCAAATGCGTCATAACTTTAATACCTGTTAAAGGAATATTATGACATAATGGAATAATCTCTGAAGTCTTCTTAGCACCTATGATTCTGGCAATTTGAGCTATACTTAAAACAACACCCTTTTTCAAAGCATTATCTTTAATTAGTTCTGTAATTTGATGCCCAACATGCACCACTGCTTGTGCTGTTGCACTACGTACTGTTACTTCCTCAGACGCGATATCTACCATAGCTGCTTAACTTCATGATCAACATGTGTTAACTTATGTTCAGTATCTGTTGAATAACAACGTAAACTGTGCTGTTTTGAAGTGTTTGCAAAAAAATATGGAAGATTTTTAAGGTTGTTTAAATGTAATGGTTTGTTGATTCGGAACTTGGATGGAGAATAGGAACTACTTATACTAGTAGGAACATTAAACACCATCCACCAATAAGTATCCTCTGTGGAGAGTCCAAAATAATCATCTATACAGGTTAGCCCCTCTTAGGTATCCTGATTTATACGGGATACTGCTACATTTTGGCTTTATGCGATATCTTCAGTAAATTTGTTTTACTCTTTCCTCTTCGAACAGCAACTGCTAATAGTGTAACTAAGATTATTGAACAGCATGTATTACTTACGTTTGGTTGTCCCAAAACAATTATTGTCGATAATGGAGTCAAATTTAAAGTTAATTATTTCAAGAAATGGCTGAAAACTATAACATTAAGTAATATACGGAAAATTATCATCCCCAATGCAAGCCAACAGAAAGGGTAAACCGTGTTGTAAAGACCATGTTATCCGCTTATGTAAATGGCAATCATAGGTCATAGAATCAATATTTACATCAAATTGGGTTTGCGATTAGATCTTCCAAACATGAAGTTACTGGCTACACACCTAATTTTGTGATATTTGGCCGAGAAATATCATTAAATGGTTTTCAGGAAGACTTTGACCCCCTCCGAGTCTTTAGTTCCTTCAATTGATTTCGAAAAGCGAAAGATTGCCGTTTCTAAACTTTATGTTGATATACAGGCGAGAATAGCAAAAGCACATAGGCGTAGTGCTCATCAGTAGAGGGAGATCACACCTCCACACCTCTAGCAGGCAACCACATATACACGCTAACATATGGGCTAATGTATAGTTATTACCATAGAGGGGATGCGATTATTTACGATATAATGCATAACATTTTATATTAATTATATAAATCTAATTACCCTAATTAAATTTATTAAATTATTTGTTCTAATTAAAAACGCTTAACGTTATTATCAAAGATTGAAATTAAAAATAACAAAATCAACGAATATCGGGCAGGCAACCATGTATACACGCTAACATATGGGCTAATATACAGCTATCGTTCTCATACAGGGGCGTACAAGAGAAAACTATTAAAGAGGGTTTCGTTGCTAACTTCACGCTGTTACATGACATGAATCGACTTAGTAACTATGGAATTTTATCGGTAAAAGTAATTACCTAATGTTCTACCAATAATAATAATTTAAGATATTTGATATAATTTTTATTAATAACGAATTAAAAAATCAATGAAAACACTTGAAAATAATCCCGCTTTAATGTACCTCAACGATCGACAGGTAACAGAGTTCACGTTTTTCCTACGTATTACCATTTAAATGTAACATTTTATATTAATTACATAAATCTAATTAATTATATAATACCTATAAATAACATATTATTAATAATGAATTGGAATGTATAACAATTCAAATTTAAAATACCTTTCACGACTGAAGATATACTATGATCAGTATGTATCAACGATTTTAAAAGATTTATTAATTCTAATTCGAATACGAAAACAAAACGTATTATTGTATGTGTTAGTAGGACCTAAAACGGGTCTATTAACTCGATATTATTAACGAGATAAATAATATTTATAATTAATTTGTAACGCCTAATAAATATGATCGTTTTTAAAGGATAAACTAGTGAATCACCGATAAAAATTATCGAAACAATTCTCAGATAGATTAGCATTTTTGCCTGTCTGAACAAGATATTAGGTAGGTCATTAACACAGATGTTTATCTCGCAGGCGGGCGGATATTATACCTGAGTTTGGATACAAAATCCCAAATACGTCGCTCCATTCCATCATTGTAACAGCTTAAGTTAATTATAAAAGTTCGATTTCACACCTCTTTTCAACCGTAATTATTAGTATAGTATTATGTTTTTCTATTTCATAAAGCTCTGATGAAGCTAATATAAAACATTTCGAATTTTAACGATCTCTATCCACGTGAAACACATAATAGTTTAAATAATAGGTTTTTATATTTGATTATTTATCAATGAAAACAATAAAAAGTATATCATTTATTATTATTACAGATCTTGAAAATAGCTTCTTCTTCTTAAAAAAATGGATTACTAATTAATATCCCTTTTATATGTACGTAGAAACCGCACGAAATATCCATTAAATCTTAACAATAGATAGTCGCAGTTTTAATAAAACAAAAAAGGAATTAATTATATGTAATTTTACCAGCTTTCTTAAATCGAGGCGTTTAAAGGTTCAAAAATTTCTATTTACTTAACATTAGATCGATATGAATATTTGAATGTATATACGTGTATTTTGAAATATACTAGTAACAGATTCTAAAACTATTAATATTTAAAACAGTAAAATCTCAGATGCAAGAATTTCTCCAAGAAAAGCAAGTAGAGATCATAATATTTGCAACAGTAAAACTCAAATGCGGGAAATCTCTACAAGAAAAGCAAAAATAGAAGATATTTTACACTTTTCAGCCAAGTTAACGTATTTTTTATTCTATTAATAATATACATCCCCTGCGATCTAAAATGATATTACCTATATTGTAATCAACAATAATTGGAGATTTAATTCTATAGAGCGAGATAATTGAACATTTCTTAACATTAAGGAGCAATTTATTCATATCAAGCCTTGATACGGCGTTCTGCAAACTTAACCGCTGAGTTTATAAAAGCGCACCCCAGAATTCCTTGTAAACGACCCAAATTTAAGATCAATTCGTTCAATAATTCCTGCCTTACCTGTGTGTTTAAATGTCTACTTTCTAGATAATTCTCATTTGTTTTGTATAACAATTAAATTTATCAAGTGTTCATTTAAAAAAAAGGTCAGGCAGGCAGGTATTAATTACAACAAAAGGGAAACTTTTCGTTTTAAAAGTTAGTTAATATGATCTCAACATCCTTTAGGTTTTAATTCTGAAATGATTAATATAGGAAATGTTTTTATCAGAGCATTTATGCGTGTTTATGCTGTATAGAATAAATTCAATTTATCTTCGTATTCATTTAATATGCTATTGTATTTAATCTAATTATGATGCAAAGCGTAAAACAATGACATTCAACTTAATTTTCTTTCTTCCCAGATCTAGGGACTTTTCGTATATATCTCTCTCTTATCTAGTAGTAACGTTTGTCTATCAAGAGAGCGAGATCAAAACAAAATATCATCACGCGCGTTCCAATCAACAACAACCTTTCGCCACAAGTATATCTGTAGTACTATCTTATTTAATTAATTGCTGTTTCGACTCTGGCTATTTCCCTGAACAGTTTAAAGTATCAAAAATTATTCCACTTCACAAGAAAAACGACAAGAAAGATGTACAAAATTATAGACCGATATCCATATTGCCTGCATTATCAAAGATTTTTGAAACGATAATAAAAATTAGAGTAACTGACTTTTTCCAAACAAGTAATTTTTTTTGCGAAAATCAGCATGGATTTATGCACGGAAGATCTACATCTACTGCATTACATAGTATTTTAAGCAACGTACTTCACTGTTTAAACAGTAATAAATTTATAGTTAGTCTAAATTGCGATTTGTCGAAGGCCTTCGATTTAGTAGATCATAATATTTTATTAGAAAAATTAGAATACTACGGAATACGTGGCATTGCTCTATCTCTTCTCAAATCATATTTAACAGGACGGCAACAGAAAGTTGAAATTAGCCATTTGAGTCGCGGTGGTCAATTGGTAAGATACTGCTCATCATTAACTGATGTCCGTTACGGAGTGCCTCAAGGATCAATATTAGGACCCCTGCTGTTTGTTATTTACGTAAATGATCTTCCGTTTAGCACAAACGCTGCTGTAACCATGTACGCAGACGACACCAGTATAAATGTTAATGGTAGTAGCGTTGGGGATCTCGCGGGTAACATAGCTGGGGTACTCCGTAATGTACAAGACTGGTTCAATGCTAGCCATCTACTGATCAACATCGACAAAACTTGTTTAATGACATATTTAAACAACGGAGATAGTGAGTACTTATCGTACCTCCTGAATTTAAATAATATAAAGCTTAGTACAGTTGAGGAGAGTAAATTTGTGGGTGTACTTGTTGATCGGAAATTTCATTGGAAAAAACACGTCGAAGAAATTACATTAAAACTTCAGAAAGCCCTATTCTGCTTCAGACGATTGAAAACTATTTGTGAATTTGCTACTCTACGTACAGTTTATTTTGCTTACTTTGAATCTACTATTAGATATGGGATAGTGTTTTGGGGAAATTCAATATTCTTAACTAACATTTTAAAACTACAGAAAAAAGCCCTTCGAATAATTTTTAATCTATCAAACAGAGACAGCTGCAGACCGGTATTTCAAGGACAACATATTATGACAATTATTAATTTATTTATTTTCGAAACGGCTTTATTTGTGTACAACAACATTAGTACTTTTCAAAAGGGTTCCAACCTTCATACTTACAATATAAGGGCCGATCCCCTACGGGCTCGTAGTGCTAAAAGCTCAATATACTATAGATCTTTTTTGTTTAATTCGGTGAAAATATACAATAAACTGCCTTCAGCAATTAAAGATATAGACACTATTAAAAAATTCAAAATATCACTGAAACGTTATTTAATTGAAAATTGTTTTTATACTCTTGAAGAATTCTATACTGCATAATCTCAATAAAACTAAATTTTGCTAGTAATTTCCATGATCGTCTAAGCCAAGCACCAACGATAATTACATTTAAATACTGTGTTTGTTGTTAATTATATTTGTTATATTTTATGTTATATTCATATTTAATTTTATTTGTATATGTAAATTGTTTTAATGTGCATGTTTTACCATATTTACATTTTACATTTTATTATATATACCTATATTTTTATTATTTACATGACTAATTAATTACTGTTTTTGTATTATAATTCTACGCCTCTGGCAATGAATAAAGTATCTATCTATCTATCTATCAAAGGGATCTGCATATTAGATCAAAACAGTTTCAAGGTTTCAACATGCAATCACCTATCACTATGTATTATTACCAACGGAATTTTATCTATTCTATACTAACCCCGGCGAACTAACCATAAAAAAATATCTATAACTTGGGAGACATCATACAATATATATAGTATATATATTTAGGAAAGTTCTTACGCCGGCAGTAGTACCTGATGTTTGGCTTGGTTTAGGGTTCGATAAAACACAACATATACCAGCTCAGGATGACCGTGAGATATTATTATAAATTTAAAGAGCGCGACATATTTTTCAAATTATATTCTCTCTATAAAACAACCCGCTATTGGAGACATAAATCACTCTAAAATATTATTATTAAAAATTAAGAAATGTATTGCTTGTTATAATTCGCGCGCGGAAGGGTATTCTACCCAAAACTGTACAGGTTCACCTCTTCTAAAAATATTTAAATTAATCAATCGCTGAAATCCATAGAAAATTATGCAATCTTATTAAATAAGTCTAGAAACAGATTTATACCAGAACGTTTACTGAGGCAGAGAGAGGTTGAAAAATAAGTAGCTTTTATAGAATGTATTTCGTTTATTTTGTCATCAAAATACTATTACAATACGACTATATTACATAGTACAACTAGAAATTAAATATTTACTTATTCTATGATTTTTCTCGTTTTAAGCTCTGCGATGACTGAAATTATTTCGTTTTCGTTTTCGAGACTGCTGCTATGAGCTTTCTTTGCGGCGTACAACAATTGTAGTCGATCCACTAGTTGATCAGGCGTACTCTGACGTATCCAATCCGGTTTCATCATCTTGTTTAACTTTTTGGGAAGACTAACCTCAAAGTCTGTTATTCTGTATAAATTTGGTCTGATTACATTTTCGTATTTCCAATGTTTAACACTTATTCGTCGACCGTTGCGCCTATAGTCTTTCTTATGAGCATTAGTAAGTGAGATTATTTTCATATAGTTGTCGATATCTTCCTCTGTTGGACTAGGAGAGCTTATTCGTTTAAGCGTTAGTAAAGTAAACAGACCGGGTGTTCCATTGAAAAGCTTGTTTTTAATCAAAATATCTTTTCTCTGAAACTGTACTCGTGACCGTACCTAGTTTTATCTACGTTTTTGTTTTCTCCGTTAGCTAATAATGCTCTATAATAGTTAGAGAATTCCTGATAAATCTTAGTCAGAATTACATTCTTCTTCTTCTTCATCATCATCTTCAACAGATGTAACTGGAGATGCTTGTTCAAGTTTCGGTGATAGATAAACGGTCCCCGGTCGAGGTTCAGTTTTATCACTGTGAAAGTAGGCTAATTTATTACGTATAGCATTACGAGTGTTTATTATTTCATCATCATCGAGCCTTATTTCTTTATTTGTGTCACGGGGTTCATTGGTATGCATACGTTTCAAACCCGCGTCTTTAATTATTACATCATTTCTAGGCTTTGTCTTATTATCATTATTATTCACACCTATGGTACAATGGATTGTTTTCACTTGCCTTTTATAACTACTATTACGTGAAAAAGATTTGAAACATTTAGTACATGGGACTTTATGTCCACGGTGTATATTCATATGGCTTAAATATGGCTAAACATTAAAACATTTATCGAGTTCTCATAAAACATATACAATCATTTTTAATATGACTGAAAGCATTTACTAAATACAAAATTTATATATTTCATCTATTTAAAAAGTCCTCCTGCAGCGTGAAAGAATATATACAAATGTACTACAATTATTTTTATCAAGTGTTGACATAAGTGAGCATGCAGCCATGTATTTTATCAGACTTTTACATGTTTTGTATGACGTTAGCTTAGACCGTCACCCTGTCGTTTACCCTTCATCGTTAGGACACATGATTTTAAACTTTTGTATGTTTATGCTTATATTAATCAATTATTGTATTATTGTTTTAGCGTTCCATGATCTGTCGCAGCTTAGAAATAGGTTACGAAAATATTTGAACAAATTGCAAGTATTACGTGATGATCTCAACTCATACTGTGTAATGAATAATTTGTCAAATAATATGTTACAATTGTCCATTAAATGTATAGCAAAATAAATAATATGTATATTTAAACATTGATGTTTCATTTACTAGTACGACTAAGGGTGAAGGAGGGTGAAGAGACTAGCATGACTAAGGGTGAAGGGTGAAGAGACTAGCATGACTAAGGGTAAAGGGTGACGAGACTAGCATGACTAAGGGTGAATGGCGAAGAGACTAGCATGACTAAGGGTGAAGGGTGAAGAGACTAGCATGACTAAGGGTGGTAAGGGGTGTCCTAACGATGAAGGGTAAACGACAGGGTGACGGTCTAAGCTAACGTCATACAAAACATGTAAAAGTCTGATAAAATACATGACTGCATGCTCACTTATTTCAACACTTGATAAAAATAATTGTAGTACATTTGTATATATTCTTTCACGCTGCAGGAAGTCTTTTTAAATAGATGAAATATATAAATTTTGTATTTAGTAAATGCTTTCAGTCATATTAAAAATGATTGTATATGTTTTATGAGAACTCGATAAATGTTTTAATGTTTTGATTTTTCGATAAAAGAAAATGAATATGTCAAGATGATGATGGAATTCTGACTAGAAAAACCAAACATGATAACATAGGCAGCAGCAAAGGCAACAAAAAAAAAGGAGTTAATGATATAGAATATAACACGATGATTGTAAATTGTGCGTGTATATGCTTTATTATGTACGTCTGTGCGTGTATCTGTTTGTAATTGCGCGTGTATATGCTTTATTATGTACGTCTGTGCATGTATCTGTTTGAAATTGCGCGTGTTTATGCTTTATTATGTACGTCTATGCGTGTATATACTTCAAATTGCGCGTGTATATATTTATAATGTACGTCTGTGTGTGTATCTGTTTGAAATTGTGCGTGTTTATGCTTTATTATGTACGTCTGAGCGTGTATCTGTTTGAAATTTCGCGTGTATATGCTTTATTATGTACGTCTGTGCGTGTATCTGTTTGAAATTGCGCGTGTATGTAAATGTAACTGGACTATATAAACAGGAACTTTGTTCCTGATCATTCATTAGACGGTATGGAACGACGCTTGTGTGATGTATGCGGTCTGAACATTCGACGCTCCGGGTATGCAAGCCATATGAATATACACCGTGGACATAAAGTCCCATGTACTAACTGTTTCAAATCTTTTTCACGTAATAGTAGTTATAAAAGGCACTTGAAAACAATCCATTGTACCATAGGTGTGCATAATAATGATAATAAGACAAAGCCTAGAAATGATGTAATAATTAAAGACGCGGGTTTGAAACGTATGCATACCAATGAACCCCGTGACACAAATAAAGAAATAAGGCTCGATGATGATGATGAAATAATAAACACTCGTAATGCTATACGTAATAAATTAGCCTACTTTCACAGTGATAAAACTGAACCTCGACCGGGGACCGTTTATCTCTCACCGAAACTTGAACAAGCATCTCCAGTTACATCTGTTGAAGATGATGATGATGAAGAAGATGAACAATGTGATTCTGACTTAAAGATTTATCAGGAATTCTCTAACTATTATAGAGCATTATTAGCTAACGGAGAAAACAAAAACGTAGATAAAACTAGGTACGGTCTATATACTGACATCGATGAGTGGCGATTTGCTTGTTCACGAGTACAGTTTCAGAGAAAAGATATTTTGATTAAAAACAAGCTTTTCAATGGAACACCCGGTCTGTTTACTTTACTAACGCTTAAACGAATAAGCTCTCCTAGTCCAACAGAGGAAGATATCGACAACTATAGGGTCATTCCATGCGAAATCGATCACTAAAATGGGTCGATCTCAGGGATTTCAATGAAAATCACTTATGAGGTAGCAATCAACTAAAGAACATAACTTTCATTCATCAATTTGCTAAATTACGCAGAACTTCGGAAATATTCAAACTGAAAAAAATATTAAAACTGCTTGCACGCCTTTAAAAAATATAAATATCTCGAAAAGTATTTAACCTAGGACAAATATTTTTTTGTATATTGCTCACTAGAAGACGGGTTTTATGGACAGCCTAATAATCTTTTGTTATCAAACGTATTTTTATTTTTTTCTAAACGAAATATTTAAAAAATGCAGAAAAATCGGTGTGGTCACATTTTTAGAAATCTTGAAAAAATTGTACAGATTCTTTGAACATTTCTGTATTTAAATGCAAAATGGCAAGCTGGACGTTTTAATAGTTTTGGCAGGGCGAATTTTTAAAGATCGCGTTGCAGACAGCCGGCGCACCATAGATCACGGTCAACCGGCACAAACCGCACTCGCTACCTTCTAGTTAGTAATAATACGGCCCATATAACCAGCTTAACTCTTAACCTTAACCTCTCAACTAATGTATATAAGATAAATGTATATTTGCGTGGATATGATTAAACCTACTAATTAGTTAATTACTTAAGTATTTAAATCGATTACTTCGGGTGTGTTACATAAAGTACTTTTCTTGCGGCTGTCCAAGACCATAAAATATAACGCAACAGCTTTTTTAATTTAAGTTTTAAGGTCAGTTGGGGTAATTGGTCCATAGATATACAATTATTTTGCTTCAAACTCTTCATCTCATATTTTATCCTGAAGTATAAGTTTAGGACCTTGTTTTATAGTAACTTTAATATATTTCCAAAAGAATATGTAAAAATAAAGCAGCTCTAATGCCAACTATTGCATTTAAAAATATTTTTTTAAAAACATGTCCGGTGGTTCCAGTTACCCAATAGATTGGGGTAAATGGAATCATTGTCTATATTTTATATCCACATTACTTTATAATATGTTCTGGGTAACTGGGACGCCCTAAGGATATTAATTAAAATGTCTCCAAAAAATTAGGGCTGCAGTAGGAATAGTTCAGAAATTATCGCAGTCGGAAGAGTGTATAGGATAAAGTACTAAAAATTCACGCAATTCTCATAGACGTTTAACAATAGTTTTAGTTTCTATTAAGCATAGTTTCAGTTACCCCATTGCTCCAATTACCGCAGCTGACCTTATTAAACATCATAACCTACAATAGAGATCGGTAATAGTTATTTATGGTACAAGTGAGTTAAGTAAGTTATTATGATAATTTTTGCAGTGGATAATATCATTAACTCACCTGTGCCACAAGTTCAAATATTGAATTTGCAATGATCCTATAGCTCAGTGTATAGTTTTTAACGTTAATAAATTTGACACTCTAGCTCGATGACTGGATTTTAATAATATGATACAACGTAAGCTGGTGATTGGTTGCTACCTACAATAGCACCTAGTCTAACCTAGTGGACCACTGGAAATATAGACGGTATTATTACTAACTAGAAGGTAGCGAATGCGGGTTGCACCGGTTGACCGTGATCTATGGTGCGCCGGCTGTCTGCAGCGCGGTCTTTGGAAATTTACCCTGCCAAAACTATTGAAACGTCCAGCTTGCCATTTGGCATTTAAATACAGAAATCTTCAAAAAATCTGTACAATCTTTTTCAGATTTTTAAAAATGTGACCACACCGATATTTCTGCATTTTTAAAATATTTCGTTTAAAAAAAATAAAAATACGTTTGATAACAAAAAATTATTAGGCTGTCCAAAAAGCCCGTCTTCTAGTGAGCAATATACAAGAAAAATATTTGTTCTAGGGTAAATACTTTTCGAGATATTTATATTTCTTTAAAGGCGTGCAAGCAGTTTTGATAATTTTTTCAGTTTGAATATTTCCGAAGTTCTGCGTAATTTAGCAAATTGATGAATGAAAGTTATGTTCTTTAGTTGGTTGCTACCTCATAAGTGATCTTCATTGAAATCCGTGAGATCGACACATTTTAGTGATCGATTTGGCATGGAATGACCCTATATGAAAATAATCTCACTTACTAATGCTCATAAGAAAGACTATAGGCGCAACAGTCGACTAATAAGCGTTAAACATTGGAAATACGAAAATGTAATCAGACCAAATTTATACAGAATAACAGACTTTGAGGTTAGTCTTCCCAAAAAGTTAAACAAGATGATGAAACCGGATTGGATACGTCAGAGTACGCCTGATCAACTAGTGGATCGACTACAATTGTTGTACGCCGCAAAGAAAGCTCATAGCAGCAGTCTCGAAAACGAAAACGAAATAATTTCAGTCATCGCAGAGCTTAAAACGAGAAAAATCATAGAATAAGTAAATATTTAATTTCTAGTTGTACTACTTGTATGTCTCCAATAGCCGGGTTGTTTTATAGAGAGAATAGAATTTGAAAAATATGTCGCGCTCTTTAAATTTATAATAATATCTCACGGTCATCCTGAGCTGGTATATGTTTTGTTTTATCGAACCCTAAACCAAGCCAAACATCAGGTACTACTGCCGGCGTAAGAACTTTCCTAAATATATATACTATATATATTGTATGATGTCTCCCAAGTTATAGATATTTTTTTATGGTTAGTTCGCCGGGGTTAGTATAGAATAGATAAAATTCCGTTGGTAATAATACATAGTGATAGGTGATTGCATGTTGAAACCTTGAAACTGTTTTGATCTAATATGCAGATCCCTTTGCGAAAGGTTGTTGTTGATTGGAACGCGCGTGATGATATTTTGTTTTGATCTCGCTCTCTTGATAGACAAACGTTACTACTAGATAAGAGAGAGATATATACGAAAAGTCCCTAGATCTGGGAAGAAAGAAAATTAAGTTGAATGTCATTGTTTTACGCTTTGCATCATAATTAGATTAAATATAATAGCATATTAAATGAATACGAAGATAAATTGAATTTATTCTATACAGCATAAACACGCATAAATGCTCTGATAAAAACATTTCCTATATTAATCATTTCAGAATTAAAACCTAAAGGATGTTGAGATCATATTAACTAACTTTTACAACGAAAAGTTTCCCTTTTGTTGTAATTAATACCTGCCTGACCTTCTTTTTTTTATATGAACACTTGATAAATTTAATTGTTATACAAAACAAATGAGAATTATCTAGAAAGTAGACATTTAAAACACACAGGTAAGGCAGGAATTATTGAACAATTGATCTTAAATTTGGGTCGTTTACAAGGAATTCTGGGATGCGCTTTTATAAACTCAGCGGTTAAGTTTGCAGAACGCCGTATCAAGGCTTGATATGAATAAATTGCTCCTTAATGTTAAGAAATGTTCAATTATCTCGCTATATAGAATTAAATCTCCAATTATTGTTGATTACAATATAGGTAATATCATTTTAGATCGCAGGGGATGTATATTATTAATAGAATAAAAAATACGTTAACTTGTCTGAAAAGTGTAAAATATCTTCTATTTCAAAATACACGTATATACCTTCAAATATTCATATCGATCTAATGTTAAGTAAATAGAAATTTTTGAACCTTTAAACGCCTCGATTTAAGAAAGCTGGTAAAATTACATATAATTAATTCCTTTTTTGTTTTATTAAAACTGCGACTATCTATTGTTAAGATTTAATGGATATTTCGTGCGGTTTCTACGTACATATAAAAGGGATATTAATTAGTAATCCATTGTTTTAAGAAGAAGAAGCTATTTTCAAGATCTGTAATAATAATAAATGATATACTTTTTATTGTTTTCATTGATAAATAATCAAATATAAAAACCTATTATTTAAACTATTAGCAGTATGTGTTTCACGTGGATAGAGATCGTTGGTTCGTTAATTACATTAAAATTCGACATGTTTTATATTAGCTTCATCAGAGCTTTATGAAATAGAAAAACATAATACTATACTTATAATTACGGTTGAAAAGAGGTGTGAAATCGAACTTTTATAATTAACTTAAGCTGTTACAATGATGGAATGGAGCGACGTATTTGGGATTTTGTATCCGAACTCAGGTATAATATCCGCCCGCCTGCGAGATAAACATCTGTGATAGTGACCTACCTAATATCTTGTTCAGACAGGCAAAAATGATAATCTATCTGAGAATTGTTTCGATAATTTTTATCGGTGATTCACTAGTTTATCCTTTAAAAACGATCATATTTATTAGGCGTTACAAATTAATTATAAATATTATTTATCTCGTTAATAATATCGAGTTAATAGACCCGTTGTAGGTCCTCCTAACACATACAATAATACGTTTTGTTTTCGTATTCGAATTAGAATTAATAAATCTTTTAAAATCGTTGATACATACTGATCACCCGGTGTTGAATGTATAGTAGTATATAATCAATTATCCTTTATTAACGTGATGAGTTGTCAAACTAATTAATTTTCATTGTAGATAAACTGAATTTTACGAAAGACTTGTGGGAATGATATATGTGATATCGCAATTATTTAATAGTATTTGATAGACTGATGTGTTTTAAGATTACCGTAGTTATTACCTGCCTACAAATGGACCCTTTCTACCTGAGAAAAATCCACAGGGTATTTTAAATTTGAATTGTTATACATTCCAATTCATTATTAATAATATGTTATTTATAGGTATTATATAATTAATTAGATTTATGTAATTAATATAAAATGTTACATTTAAATGGTAATACGTAGGAAAAACGTGAACTCTGTTACCTGTCGATCGTTAAGGTACATTAAAGCGGGATTATTTTCAAGTGTTTTCATGAATTTCTTAATTCGTTACTAATAAAAATTATATCAAATATCTTAAATTATTATTATTGGTAGAACATTAGGTAATTACTTTTATCGATAAAATTCCATAGTTACTAAGTCGATTCATGTCATGTAACAGCGTGAAGTTAGCAACGAAACCCTCTTTAATAGTTTTCTCTTGTACGCCCCTGTATGAGAACGATAGCTGTATATTAGCCCATATGTTAGCGTGTATACATGGTTG
This sequence comes from Agrypnus murinus, assembly GCA_929113105.1. Classification (NCBI taxonomy): domain Eukaryota; kingdom Metazoa; phylum Arthropoda; class Insecta; order Coleoptera; family Elateridae; genus Agrypnus; species Agrypnus murinus. The sequence goes on along the minus strand of OV816023.1, from coordinate 72,059,850 downwards.
CCTGCCCGAAATTCGTTGATTTTGTTATTTTTAATTTCAATCTTTGATAATAACGTTAAGCGTTTTTAATTAGAACAAATAATTTAATAAATTTAATTAGGGTAATTAGATTTATATAATTAATATAAAATGTTATGCATTATATCGTAAATAATCGCAACCCCTCTATGGTAATAACTATACATTAGCCCATATGTTAGCGTGTATATGTGGTTGCCTGCTAGAGGTGTGGAGGTGTGGGCCGTGAACCAGCCATCTCCCTCTACTCTCATCATTATAATCTTCGTCGTCGCGACGAAAAATTTTCAGTTGCCCAAATAGTTTGGAGACGCAATTATGCGTTATCTGATGCAACCAAGCGTTTCACTTCTAAATTAGCCCCGAAATCTTTAGGTCCTTTTAGAATATCTAAGATAGTCTCGCCATGGACCTATGAACTAATCGATAATGATGGCAAGCGATCTATGTGGCATATAAAGGATTTAAAAGCGCATCCTCCGGATGCCAACCAATTTCTTTATTAATCAATCTTCTATTCTTATAAGAAAATTTCGCAGAAATTTTCTTAAAGGAAGATTAGGAAGAGTTGTTACAATTTCTTTTCTACTTCCTTATGTTATAGGAATTTAATCTTAATTATCTTTAGTTTTATTTGTTTGCCCAGTGCTTATAGCACATACAAGAAAACTTTCTTTCTTCGAGGACACCCTGTATATCTTTAAGGAATTAGTTTTCCTTTTCAAATTTTTTTAAATTCTATTATTGTTAAAGGCGATATCAAAGTGTAACTTGATAGATATCATTGAGATGGCTGACTTTGTTCCATTCTGCTCGACATTCCTCTAGAGTGTTTTCAGATTTGCACTTGCCTTCGTTGTTGTTTGTACAATGATTGAGTTGGAGGTTTATTTCCACCCATTATTTGGGAATCTTTTTCAATAATTGCATTATTATCACGACTTGTTAATTTGGAATTTTTATATTATCTATGAGATATATTTCGAGTCGAAAATCCGTTTTGAACGGGATTTTATTTCAACTTGGTAAGTTGACTTTTTCTGGAACATATCTGAGCCAAATCTTTGTCGTTTTTTGATGTATCTTTTAGGGAAAACTCGAGTCGCTTCTTATTTTGGAAAATACTATTCACGTCACTAGTTACTGAAAGGAATATTGTTATTGGTATGATAGGCCTCAAGAAAGCAGGTAATTCATTATTCTTTCATTCTTCCTTTTTATACTAAATTCTGTTTGGTCAAACTTCGTGTTTGCTATTTGGTTAAATAGCCTTAAATAAATTGTACCATAGTCTCTCTTTTTAGGCCTTTTTTATGGTTCCTTCTTTCACCGACCATATTTGCAATTAATATCTACTAATAGAATTGTATAAGAACTAGGACACCTCTTGTAACTTAAAAAATAGGTAGCTTTTTTATCTTCTATATTAATATTAATTTAATGCCGATTATGATTACTATGATTAGAGCCTAGCTAACTTGGTGAACAAGATTTTTTTTTATAGATATAATTATTCAAAAAAACGACGCTAATTGACTTTTCTTGACGTGGAAAAGCGTTTTTAAAATAATATTTTACTCAAAAAACGCAAAAGATGGAGTCCAAGTCACAAAAATGAACACAGTTTATTGTTAAGTACAATAAGATATTTATTCGCCGTGAAATTACCCAATATGCACTTGCATTATCACTTAAATTTTATTATACAATTTCAACTTGCAACTTGTAATAATGATGTTCAGAAAGACCGAGGTAACAGTAGCCCTGACTATCAGTTTCTACGGCTTTCTGGGTGAGTATGGCTTGAAGGAAGGTAAATATTAGCCCTGGCTCTCAGTTTCTTTCCACAAGTCCGTCGTAACTCAGACTGACTTAATTTGCCAAGTTGCGCTGCTTTTATATTATTCTGTGGCCGTTGGTTGCGCATACGTGACGATAACGTTTTGCTTCCGCTAGCATTTTCATAGAATGCATTTATATGTTTTTTAATAGTGCATGTGTTGGCGGTGCAGCTGCTAACGTTTTGCTTCCGCTAGCGTTTCTTAGAATACATTAGATAAAGTTACTTAGCATTTCACAGAATGCATTTAAATAAAGTTCCTGAATACTGTAGCTGCTTCAGCTCTAGCATATGTGGGCGCCCCGCTGCGAAGCGTTATCTTGCAGGTGTTTATAATGAGGTCATACTTCTTCTTCTCATAATAATGAATAAATGTTAACTCCTCCCACGTAAGAATGAAATATACTTTGAAGAAGAATATTGCAGTGATTACAATAAAGTGACTGCCTAAATGAAAAGTAGGAGGTGTCACATTTTAGAAATATATAATCATGCAATAAGAATACATAATAAGACAGTAAATAAAATGGTATTTAGTATATGGAGATTACATAAATGCATAATAGGACTATAGAGTACATAATATGAATATATAATAATAGAACAGAGTAATAACGTCATGATATTATATAACACTAATGTATAATCATAATTAGGTAAGAGGTTAGTATATACTTATTGATAATAACAATAATAGTTAATTTAAGGTGATCTGCATTGGATCAGGAGACTTGAAGTAGGGTTAAAAGTTACATTGTCGGTTTCCTTAAGGGGTGACGTTAGTTAATAGATCTTGGTAGCAATCAATTTGCGTTTGTAGTATACAAAGAGGATGAGAATTATCGTTATGACGGTCATGATCAGTGTGAGAATTAAAGGGCCATAATGTAATGGTGTATATCTGATAGCACTGGCGCCAACTTCATGAGCTTGGGGAGACGCAGCCCCCTCAATATTAAGATGCATCTGACTAAATGACATATAATCAAACCTCGATAGCACACACTAAACAATCAAGACGAAAGACTAATCTATACTTTGCGGAAGGCATATACTTGTACAAGAATAAGTAGGTCTAACCAACTTAATAAAAACTCGTACGTCTTCGCCTGTATTCCGGCCCAGACGTGTACATTATGATTCGATGGAAACATACTTCGTAAACACTTGTGCGTCTCCACCTGCCTTAGGGAATTTCAGGCCACGAACATCGACGGAAATGAATTTCGTAAACTCTCGTGCATCTCCGTTTCCACACTCGTAGGCCATTGGCCAACGAAGATTGGCGGACATAGACGAGTGTTTACGAATCATACAACTGTCTGGCTTGCCGACGTAATTGTTTGATACACTGGCCACTCATCGTCATTGCTGTCAGTGTGCTAGTTATTTGAGAGTGAATGAAAACAACTTTTCACGTGCAATTTTCCCCGGACCCTCCTTTTTTGCTGGGGGAATCCCCCGATTTGTGGGCCACCCCAATATATGTCGGTGCTAGTGTCTGATAGGATCGATGTTTTCGACTGTAGACATTTCTTTTGTTAATTTAGCTTGATTCTGGACTAATTGGTGAACATTTATAGGTGATAGGTTAATTTTTGTAATGTCGGGTACATGGACTGAATCGGGTTGCAATTTTCCGATGAATGCCATTGCAATTTGTTTTTCTTCTAGAGAGGATGATTAAAATGTGGCCAATAGTTCGTTTGGTTTATTAGAACTGAACAGCCACTGGTAAGATGAAGTAATATTGATCCAGTAATGGTTTATCATGTTATAGAGTCGATACATCTGCTATCGATGATCGCTTTATTAGGGGAACTAATGATCCAGGTAGATCAGTTTATTTTTATTACTTTTGTCGTATGCAATTCAAATGACAGGTTGAAAGTTTTGAGCTTCTTTGAAGGTTAATAATTGTGTTTCGCTCAATTTGGAATTTGGGATTGTGAAGTAATTTGTTTGTGAACAGAAATAATGTGAAGGGGTTATTTGCCTACACTGATTATTATCGGTGATGGGAATGCTAAAGTCGGTATGACCATTTGAAATTGGTTGTTGTGAGCAGCGGGAAATGGGATTAGTCTTATGTATTGGTGTTCTGTGGAAGGTTTTATTAGAGGAATCTCGTATATATAAAAGTAAGTGTGGTGTTCTATTGATATGCCTTGATTCAAATTAAGGATTCATAAAGATCTAGATTTTAATGGTTAATAGCGTATGGGACATCCAAAGTTTGTTTAGTAGGTAGTTTCTGGTAGTGTGTTTGAAATTTGAGATAGTATCGATACTATCAATGGTAGATGTTCAAATACCGTTAAAGGGGTCTCCTTCTCTCTTAGGTGAGACTAAAGAGACTGCATTTAACCGATTAAGATCTGTAGAATATTATTTTATTGCTAGAAACAAAGCAATTATAGTAACGTGATGATTACATATTGCATTCTTAACATTGTTTTAACGTTTTTACTATTCATTTGATATGATTCCCCAATAAAAATTAATTATTGTTATCAAATACTATCAATGGCTAAGGACGCTGTCTCTCCCGAATTAGTTTGATTGCGACCTTTATTTGATTTACGGCATGATTATGAAAATGAATTACAGTTAACTGACGGGTAACAAAGTCAAGTAATTTCCTATAGGCGATTCCGTACAAAAACATTTTTATATTTAGATCTGTAGAAGCATATAAGCTTAACAAGGACATTAATTGAAAAAACTTTTTCGATTATTAGTGATTTTGATAAAAGTCGACTTTCGCTTTGTAATCAGAGAAAGCGAAAGTAAACACCATTGAAACCCAATCGAACGGAGCTAGATAATAATATCTGAAAGAAGGAAAATATATGGCAATACCTTAGAGAATTTTCAGATCACGTCAATTAATTTTTTAATATAATACTCACAACGTTTCTTTTTAATATTTTTGTGCTGCCTGTCAATTACTTAGATTAATAAAAAAATGATGTAATTTACTTTTTGGGAACTAATAAAGGCAAATAACACTTGCAAATATACACGGTTAATAACTAGTATAACCATTTTTATCTTTTTTAAAATTTAAAAAAACTAGTAGGTAATGGGACCCTTGAGCTGACCCCTTCCCTTTTTATGCAAATGACCCGCGATCTAATTAATATTCAAATGAGGCGTGGTCTAATTAAATGCGCGAATTAATATTCAAATGAGGCGTGGTCTAATTAAATGCGCGAATTAAATGCGCGAATTAAATGCGCGAATTAAATTAATTGATCTAATTAAATTAATTCACGGTATCATTTACATATCTCCTCTCTCATTTACATATATAATTTCTCATATGCATGCGTGAACATATCTGCCATTTTGTATCTTTCATTTTCAATTTATCATCTAGGATTTCCCGCCCTTAGATTCAAATTTTTAGTACTACTACTGCCATCTATCGGTGACGTCATATGATCGGTATAGTAGATTTCTATGCGCCTGTTGATAGGCAACCCGCTATATTTTTTATAAAAAACCAATGGAGCCAACAGGATTTGAACCGGGGACCGGTCGAATGGTAGTCAGCCAATGCATCCACTACACCAACGAGGTAATCTATTAAAAGACTGTAAAAGTTGTATTTATTAAATAGATACGCGTCACCGTTAATCTTATACGAACTAAAATTCATATTAAGCATAATTAATCTATATGATTATTTGACAGTTACATCATTAAATGCGCGAATTAATATTCAAATGAGGCGTGGTCTAATTAAATGCGCGAATTAAATTAATTGATCTAATTAAATTAATTCACGGTAACAATTACATATCTCCTCTCTCATTTACATATATGATTTCTCATGGTATCATTAGTGTATCTCCTTTCTCATTTACATAACTGATATCTCATTCTGTACATCTCATTTTTATATATTATTTGCCATCTCTCATCTCTCTCTCATAAATTTATTTTAAAATAAATCAGTCCTATTTGATATTTATCTTCAGGTCATCATGTAATTCTGTGAAAATAATTTAATATGTAGAAACGTAATAATAAAAAATTTATTTTCAACTATACAAAAGTAACTCTTAAGCTACTGTCAATCAACTGTCGGATTAGCTCTGGTGCATTAGACCTGTTTAAATATACGGCATAAACATTTAGTTTGAAAGGAAACAATTAGGGTCGTTATGATTTCATAAAATTTTATTCAAGTGAATCTTCTTAAGAATATAGAACACTGTGAAGCATTATTTTTAAAATTCAAAAACATTATCTATAGCTAAAACTGTTTAAGAAATAACTTTCAAACTAAATGTTTTGCATGAAAATACGTACAAACTAATTAGCCATGTTTCGACATTCTTTAAAACTGCTTTCAAACCATAAATAAACAAACGTTCTTACGAATGACTGACTGAAAGGAATTTAGATTTTCTAAATAATTTGTTAAGAGATTATCATCTTAAAAGTGGCATAAATTATTGTTTTAAATAACAATTACTCACCCTTGTGTTAACCCGTATGCTAAGTATGTCCTAATGGTAAAACTGTAATCAACGAGATCTAATATCATAGTAATATTATATAACAGATTAGGTGACCTAACAAACTCTTTAAAGAAATGTTTATTTACATGTATGAGATAGTATTTAACATAATGTCCTTACATACTGGGTTACGATAGAGACGGGTAATCATACGATCTGTTGAAATGTATGATATATTATAAAATAACGTTTAAATAAGAGTTTACTTTAGATGCTTTCGTATAAATAAACAAACGTTCTTACGAATGACTGAAAGGAATTTAGATTTTCTAAATAATTTGTTAAGAGATTATCATCTTAAAAGAGGCATAAATTATTGTTTTAAATGACAATTACTCACCCTTGTGTTAACATGTATGCTAAGTATGTCCTAATGGTAAAACTGTAATCGACGAGATCTAACATCATAGTAATATTATAACAGATTAGGTGACCTAACAAACTCTTTAAAGAAATGTTTATTTACATGTATGAGATAGTATTTAACATAATGTCCTTACATACTGGGTTACGATAGAGACGGGTAATCATACGAGCTGCTGAAATGTATGATATATTATAAAATAACGTTTAAATAAGAGTTTACTTTAGATGCTACGAATATCTATATGGTGTATAAACAATAAGAACACATATTTAGAAACTGTTTACAAGGTAGTAGATATAACGAAAAAAGGCTAGCATTTGTTCAAAATTACATTACGTCTAGAGGGCGATATGAATATAACTTATAGGATTTAATCAAACTAGAAAAATACCGATATATATTCAGCGTTGAGAAATAATTATACTATGCGTTTAAATGTTTAAGTTCATCATAGCCTGCATCTCCTAAAATATGAGCGTTATACACATGTTTGAAATTCAATTCATCTTGCTTAAAGAGAATAAGTAAGTTAGCGTTGTCCCTAATCAGATGTTTCGGTATCTTTGCATTTGTCTGACCTAAATAAAATGAATCAACATCCTTTATGTCTACTCATGCTAAAATATTATCTAAGTTTTTCCTGTTTGTCACAGATAATATCATCGAAAATGAATACTGAATTAGGTTTCACATCATTAGGGGTGATTACATCATCGTTTTCGCCATATTTAGGTTGAAATAAAGACTTGGCGTATAGGTAGATATTTTCAAATTTTAATTCGTCTTCATTAGTTAGTAGACCTAACAAGACATTAGTTTTACCACAAGAAGAAGGTACATTCAAAATTGCTCTATAGGAAACAGATAAAAGCTTACAATGCTTCTTATCACCATCGGAATATTATCGAGAAACACGATGGTCTAAGTTAAAATTATTGATTTAAAAAGTAATGACCATTACTCATCCTTTGTGTTTCGCCATATTTAAACGTTATTTTACAATACATCATACATTTTCAATAGCTTCGAAATACGCAGATATGTAATAATATACTATATACTCTTGTAGGTTATTCAACGTATCTATAGTAAACTCTTATGATTAAAAATAATCTGTAACCTTATTGTTTACATCCTTAGGTTAGAAACAGTCTTGAAACAAAAAAAAACGGCTGAGTCCACCCTGTTAGACAAGAAATCAGAGTATGGGCGTGATAAATAAAACATATAAAGTTATTTTACAAACATTTATTTAGTATACATAACATAATACAATATAGATTATAAGTTGTTTTCTATGACGACTGTTGTAGTTCTACGGGTCTCTGAGTCGTCGTATGCCCTCGCAGAAATACTAATACGTATAAAAGTCCGACGACTGACTCAATGGAACTGTACCGGAAGCCCTTTCCTTGTTCAACTCTTCGTTACTATCATAGTTGGTAAACGAGGAACCACATTCATCAATACCCAAATGTATGGTTGAAGTCACATCTTCTTCTTTTTCTTCTTCTGTCTCAATGATATCAGTAGGTCCATTTGCTTCCTTTACCAGAGCTGTCTTTACAACATCTGCGTTATTATGTACGTTTTTTAAATGCCTTTTATAGCTGTCGATACGTGAAAGATATTTGAAGCAATTAGAACACCGGACTTTGATTGATTCGTGAACGTTTTTAATATGTCTTTTTAAGTGGTCACGACGTGAAAAAGTTTTGACACAGCTAGAACACTGGATTCTGTTTGAATCGTGTATGGTTTTTACGTGTCTCTTGCAAGTGAATGGCCTCGCGAAAGACTTGAAGCAAACCGGACACTGTATGTTGCAATCCTGTCGACCAGAGTCATTATTCTTACATACGTCGTTAGCGTGCTGCTTCATTTCGACTAATGAAGGAACAGGAACACTACCCCAGCCTATTTATACTGATCGACCAGCTCAATCGGTTGTTCTCGGTTATAATCGTAAGCGCTCGGAGCAATATGTATGCTCGAGAATGAATCGTAGGTTCCATCCTAAGTGTATAACCCGGAACCGATGTCCGTACATTTTAAATTATCAAACTTACCATATAAACATGAATATTTACTACATTTGCTTTAATTCTTGTTCCCTCCCTACATACCTACCTACCGTAAACAATATGACATATCTGTGTCTAAATACAATGAACGAAAGTACTAGAGGAACTTAATACCTTAGATCACGGCTGTTTCTGGATACGTGATTTCCTCTTACAATATCTATAGTTATGAGAACCTTGAAGACTTAACCTGGAGAAATAAAACATCGTCAGTTTAAAAGAAATAAGTTCGTCGCCATATTTAAACGTTATTTTACAATACATCATACATTTTCAATAGCTTCGAAATACGCAGATATGTAATAATATACTATATACCCTTGTAGGTTATTCAACGTATCTATAGTAAACTCTTATGATTAATAATAATCTGTAACCTTATTGTTTTTATTACATCACAGGTTAGAGCATACGAATATAATTTAGGTTAGATTAGGTTAGAGCCTACGAATACATTTTTAGGGCAGAACGTAGGGAGCAGAGTAAGTACAAAACAACATACTTTCATACAAGAACGTTTATTGATACGAGTAGTTTCGACGCTACTTAAAACATAATACATAACTTATATATATAATATCTATTAAAATAGTACATTTCGTATACACTAATAATGGTACTACATACCCCACTATAAAGTAAACATGGTAAGTATAACAGCAGTTTAAAAGAATAGATAGTCAATATAACTATATCTAATTATTTTATAAAATACTATGTTAACTAAGAGGTTAGTTTTAGAATTGTCGATTACTAAGACACCCGTTTCTTCTGCCTCCCTTAGTAAATTCATATTGTTAGCTTCTACTTTGTCAACTGTTACTAGAATGCTGTTCTTTAGATCCTTTACCTCGCTCTATGTATCTGTAGTCATTACAATGAAAGTTTGTACTGTTGTGTCGAATTGACGATTTGATTTGAAAATTTAATAATGTAATTTATCGTTTAAACTAACCCTTGTTTACTTCTATATATGTTTAATTAATATGTAATTAGTACATCAAAATATGTTCTTAATATGTTTTTCAATTTCCTTATAAAATATAACTATATATCATTGAAATAAAACATTATTAAAATATTAAAAAATAATTTTATTTTATCACGTCCTAAATATTTACACGACTGATCACGTTTCTCGTCAGCTTCTTTTCAAACAATTGCAGTCGTTTATCATAAACCTAATGGTGAGCCTGTATTATTCGTATTACGATATGGATATATTATTCAATTTTCATATCTTTTGCTAACCCTACATAACCTAAGCTTTACATAGCTTTAGGCATGTTTTATATTTCGTATTTAAACACATAAGACGACATATCTGAATGATATATTAAATAAAAATAAATTGCTACTAAACGTAAGCTAGACTTGAATGATATCGATCGATATGCTATAATATGTATAGCTTAAATGCTAGATTAGTGAAGGAACATACAGTGAAGAGTGTTTTGGGAAAACCTTAATGTAGCTGCTGAGCTCTGCTAACCAGCTTCACTTATAGGTACACTATCTATTTAGCTGATTTAATAAAAATTTCGTTATTTAAAAATTCCTAACATTTATCTGTTTTAGAATATTCAAAGGCAGTATATGACAATAAATTATCGTGAGACTCCTGATCTATACAAAACGTCTTATATAAAATTAGAGATAAAAAAAAAATTAAACCTATGACATATGGTGAAAATGCAAATATTCAATAATTCTAACCCCAATTTTTCTACTTTTCTAGACGTAATGTAATTTTGAACAGATTTTAACCCTTTTCGTTATATCTACTACCATTGTAAGCGATTTCTACATATACGTTCTTATTGTTTATACACCATATAGATATTCGTAGCATCTAAAGTAAACTCTTATTTAAACGTTATTTTACAATATATCATACATTTCAGCAACTCGTATGATTATCCCTCTATATCGTAACCCAGTATGTAAGGACATTATGTTAAATACTATCTCATACATGTAAATAGTTACAACAACAAAATAGAAAAGTATACTTGAGGGTAAGAAAGAAGTCCTGGACGCGGCTATCTATAACATATGTCATATGTTTTTGTAATACGTCTTTATAACTTTGAAACTCTACGTGATTTCCTCTTACAATATCTCTAGTTATGAGAACCTTGAAGACTTAACCTGGAAAAATAAAACAGATAAATATTTTACTTTTTATTGAAACTAGTTAACTTATATTCTAACATGTAAATAGTTACAACAACAAAATAGAAAAGTATACTTGAGGGTAAGAAAGAAGTCCTGGACGCGGCTATCTATAACATATGTCATATGTTTTTGTAATACGTCTTTATAACTTTGAAACTCTACGTGATTTCCTGTTACAATATCTCTAGTTATGAGAACCTTGAAGACTTAACCTGGAAAAATAAAACAGATAAATATTTTACTTTTTATTGAAACTAGTTAACTTATATTCTAACATGTAAATAGTTACAACAACAAAATAGAAAAGTATACTTGAGGGTAAGAAAGAAGTCCTGGACGCGGCTATCTATAACATATGTCATATGTTTGTAATACGTCTTTATAACTTTGCAACTTTACGTGATTTCCTCTTATAATATCTCTAGTTATGAGAACCTTGAAGACTTAACCTGGAGAAATAAAACAGATAAATATTTTACTTTTTATTGAAACTAGTTAACTTATATTCTAACATACATATTTGAAACTAGACAACTTATATTCTAACACAAATATACAACAACAAAATAGAAAAGTATACTTGAGGGTAACATTTTGTATAACCATTATCTTTTATTCTATAATACCTTCTTCTTTAAGCTCAGAAATAATTGAAATAATCTCATCCTAGTTTTCTAAACTACTGCTACCCCTCTGTTTTAAGGTATACAGTAGACGAAGCTTATCGACAACTTGATTCCAATACGGCGTTTTGTTTTTGGAAATTGAAATTGGTAGCTTGAGGTTAGAGCCTACGAATACATTTTTAGGATAGAACGTAGGGAGCAGAGTAAGTATAAAACAACATACTTTCATACAAGAACGTTTATTAATACGAGTAGTTTCGATGCTACTTAAAACATAATACATAACTTAAGTATATAATATCTATTAAAATAGACCAGACCAGACCAGACCAGACCAGACTAGACTATAGATGATAGACAGTAAAATCATGAACAATTATACCGTCTGTAATATAATAGAGCTTACTTGATATTTTAAAATTAGCGGCTGAATCTAATTATTATAGAAATTCAATTGTAGAAACTGAAGATGTAATCTTTAAAACATCTAAAGTTAGAAGTTTTTAGTAGTCAGGTCAGATTAATAGAGGGTGTTATAATCAAATCGTTTTAGAAACTATTTGTTTGTAAGATTGGCGCCGTAAAGAAAAACAGCATAGCTGTAGTCTTGATTTTGAAATTGAGATAGCTCGGAACAAAACGATGAATACAAAGTTTAGAAGTTTATTTCAAAATTCTGTGATAAAAAACATTAATTCTTCTTTACTTTACTTTAAAACCCAAAATTGCATGATAAATCAATATAATATTAATATAAATGATTAAATTAAATGAAGCAATCTAGGTTAGACCCCTAAAAAATTATATTAAGGTTATAGATTTTAGACCCCGGTTGTTGCAAAGATTCAAGAATCTCTATTAAGATTAGTTCATAAAGCATTTATTAGGTTAGAGCATGTAGCTACTTACAAAAAATCTCTATTAAGATTAGTTCATAAAATATTTATTAGGTTAGACCATTGTAGCTACTTACAAAATCGTCATTAACATTCGAAAAACTTCACGTTCTGACCGAAGGGTTAAGGTTGAAGGGAGAAGGGAGAAGGGAGAAGGGTGAAGGGAGAAGGGTGAAGTTTTTCGAATGTTAATGACGATTTTGTAAGTAGCTACAATGGTCTAACCTAATAAATATTTTATGAACTAATCTTAATAGAGATTTTTTGTAAGTAGCTACATGCTCTAACCTAATAAATGCTTTATGAACTAATCTTAATAGAGATTCTTGAATCTTTGCAACAACCGGGGTCTAAAATCTATAACCTTAATATAATTTTTTAGGGGTCTAACCTAGATTGCTTCATTTAATTTAATCATTTATATTAATATTATATTGATTTATCATGCAATTTTGGGTTTTAAAGTAAAGTAAAGAAGAATTAATGTTTTTTATCACAGAATTTTGAAATAAACTTCTAAACTTTGTATTCATCGTTTTGTTCCGAGCTATCTCAATTTCAAAATCAAGACTACAGCTATGCTGTTTTTCTTTACGGCGCCAATCTTACAAACAAATAGTTTCTAAAACGATTTGATTATAACACCCTCTATTAATCTGACCTGACTACTAAAAACTTCTAACTTTAGATGTTTTAAAGATTACATCTTCAGTTTCTACAATTGAATTTCTATAATAATTAGATTCAGCCGCTAATTTTAAAATATCAAGTAAGCTCTATTATATTACAGACGGTATAATTGTTCATGATTTTACTGTCTATCATCTATAGTCTAGTCTAGTCTGGTCTGGTCTGGTCTGGTCTGGTCTATTTTAATAGATATTATATACTTAAGTTATGTATTATGTTTTAAGTAGCATCGAAACTACTCGTATTAATAAACGTTCTTGTATGAAAGTATGTTGTTTTATACTTACTCTGCTCCCTACGTTCTATCCTAAAAATGTATTCGTAGGCTCTAACCTCAAGCTACCAATTTCAATTTCCAAAAACAAAACGCCGTATTGGAATCAAGTTGTCGATAAGCTTCGTCTACTGTATACCTTAAAACAGAGGGGTAGCAGTAGTTTAGAAAACTAGGATGAGATTATTTCAATTATTTCTGAGCTTAAAGAAGAAGGTATTATAGAATAAAAGATAATGGTTATACAAAATGTTACCCTCAAGTATACTTTTCTATTTTGTTGTTGTATATTTGTGTTAGAATATAAGTTGTCTAGTTTCAAATATGTATGTTAGAATATAAGTTAACTAGTTTCAATAAAAAGTAAAATATTTATCTGTTTTATTTCTCCAGGTTAAGTCTTCAAGGTTCTCATAACTAGAGATATTATAAGAGGAAATCACGTAAAGTTGCAAAGTTATAAAGACGTATTACAAACATATGACATATGTTATAGATAGCCGCGTCCAGGACTTCTTTCTTACCCTCAAGTATACTTTTCTATTTTGTTGTTGTAACTATTTACATGTTAGAATATAAGTTAACTAGTTTCAATAAAAAGTAAAATATTTATCTGTTTTATTTTTCCAGGTTAAGTCTTCAAGGTTCTCATAACTAGAGATATTGTAACAGGAAATCACGTAGAGTTTCAAAGTTATAAAGACGTATTACAAAAACATATGACATATGTTATAGATAGCCGCGTCCAGGACTTCTTTCTTACCCTCAAGTATACTTTTCTATTTTGTTGTTGTAACTATTTACATGTTAGAATATAAGTTAACTAGTTTCAATAAAAAGTAAAATATTTATCTGTTTTATTTTTCCAGGTTAAGTCTTCAAGGTTCTCATAACTAGAGATATTGTAAGAGGAAATCACGTAGAGTTTCAAAGTTATAAAGACGTATTACAAAAACATATGACATATGTTATAGATAGCCGCGTCCAGGACTTCTTTCTTACCCTCAAGTATACTTTTCTATTTTGTTGTTGTAACTATTTACATGTATGAGATAGTATTTAACATAATGTCCTTACATACTGGGTTACGATATAGAGGGATAATCATACGAGTTGCTGAAATGTATGATATATTGTAAAATAACGTTTAAATAAGAGTTTACTTTAGATGCTACGAATATCTATATGGTGTATAAACAATAAGAACGTATATGTAGAAATCGCTTACAATGGTAGTAGATATAACGAAAAGGGTTAAAATCTGTTCAAAATTACATTACGTCTAGAAAAGTAGAAAAATTGGGGTTAGAATTATTGAATATTTGCATTTTCACCATATGTCATAGGTTTAATTTTTTTTTTATCTCTAATTTTATATAAGACGTTTTGTATAGATCAGGAGTCTCACGATAATTTATTGTCATATACTGCCTTTGAATATTCTAAAACAGATAAATGTTAGGAATTTTTAAATAACGAAATTTTTATTAAATCAGCTAAATAGATAGTGTACCTATAAGTGAAGCTGGTTAGCAGAGCTCAGCAGCTACATTAAGGTTTTCCCAAAACACTCTTCACTGTATGTTCCTTCACTAATCTAGCATTTAAGCTATACATATTATAGCATATCGATCGATATCATTCAAGTCTAGCTTACGTTTAGTAGCAATTTATTTTTATTTAATATATCATTCAGATATGTCGTCTTATGTGTTTAAATACGAAATATAAAACATGCCTAAAGCTATGTAAAGCTTAGGTTATGTAGGGTTAGCAAAAGATATGAAAATTGAATAATATATCCATATCGTAATACGAATAATACAGGCTCACCATTAGGTTTATGATAAACGACTGCAATTGTTTGAAAAGAAGCTGACGAGAAACGTGATCAGTCGTGTAAATATTTAGGACGTGATAAAATAAAATTATTTTTTAATATTTTAATAATGTTTTATTTCAATGATATATAGTTATATTTTATAAGGAAATTGAAAAACATATTAAGAACATATTTTGATGTACTAATTACATATTAATTAAACATATATAGAAGTAAACAAGGGTTAGTTTAAACGATAAATTACATTATTAAATTTTCAAATCAAATCGTCAATTCGACACAACAGTACAAACTTTCATTGTAATGACTACAGATACATAGAGCGAGGTAAAGGATCTAAAGAACAGCATTCTAGTAACAGTTGACAAAGTAGAAGCTAACAATATGAATTTACTAAGGGAGGCAGAAGAAACGGGTGTCTTAGTAATCGACAATTCTAAAACTAACCTCTTAGTTAACATAGTATTTTATAAAATAATTAGATATAGTTATATTGACTATCTATTCTTTTAAACTGCTGTTATACTTACCATGTTTACTTTATAGTGGGGTATGTAGTACCATTATTAGTGTATACGAAATGTACTATTTTAATAGATATTATATATATAAGTTATGTATTATGTTTTAAGTAGCGTCGAAACTACTCGTATCAATAAACGTTCTTGTATGAAAGTATGTTGTTTTGTACTTACTCTGCTCCCTACGTTCTGCCCTAAAAATGTATTCGTAGGCTCTAACCTAATCTAACCTAAATTATATTCGTATGCTCTAACCTGTGATGTAATAAAAAACAATAAGGTTACAGATTATTATTAATCATAAGAGTTTACTATAGATACGTTGAATAACCTACAAGGGTATATAGTATATTATTACATATCTGCGTATTTCGAAGCTATTGAAAATGTATGATGTATTGTAAAATAACGTTTAAATATGGCGACGAACTTATTTCTTTTTAAACTGACGATGTTTTATTTCTCCAGGTTAAGTCTTCAAGGTTCTCATAACTATAGATATTGTAAGAGGAAATCACGTATCCAGAAACAGCCGTGATCTAAGGTATTAAGTTCCTCTAGTACTTTCGTTCATTGTATTTAGACACAGATATGTCATATTGTTTACGGTAGGTAGGTATGTAGGGAGGGAACAAGAATTAAAGCAAATGTAGTAAATATTCATGTTTATATGGTAAGTTTGATAATTTAAAATGTACGGACATCGGTTCCGGGTTATACACTTAGGATGGAACCTACGATTCATTCTCGAGCATACATATTGCTCCGAGCGCTTACGATTATAACCGAGAACAACCGATTGAGCTGGTCGATCAGTATAAATAGGCTGGGGTAGTGTTCCTGTTCCTTCATTAGTCGAAATGAAGCAGCACGCTAACGACGTATGTAAGAATAATGACTCTGGTCGACAGGATTGCAACATACAGTGTCCGGTTTGCTTCAAGTCTTTCGCGAGGCCATTCACTTGCAAGAGACACGTAAAAACCATACACGATTCAAACAGAATCCAGTGTTCTAGCTGTGTCAAAACTTTTTCACGTCGTGACCACTTAAAAAGACATATTTAAAAACGTTCACGAATCAATCAAAGTCCGGTGTTCTAATTGCTTCAAATATCTTCACGTATCGACAGCTATAAAAGGCATTTAAAAAAACGTACATAATAACGCAGATGTTGTAAAGACAGCTCTGGTAAAGGAAGCAAATGGACCTACTGATATCATTGAGACAGAAGAAGAA
The DNA here is from genome assembly GCA_929113105.1 of Agrypnus murinus. Lineage (NCBI taxonomy): Eukaryota > Metazoa > Arthropoda > Insecta > Coleoptera > Elateridae > Agrypnus > Agrypnus murinus. Next base: position 72,042,742 of record OV816023.1, on the reverse strand, counting down.
AAAGAAGAAGATGTGACTTCAACCATACATTTTGGGTATTGATGAATGTGGTTCCTCGTTTACCAACTATGATAGTAACGAAGAGTTGAACAAGGAAAGGGCTTCCGGTACAGTTCCATTGAGTCAGTCGTCGGACTTTTATACGTATTAGTATTTCTGCGAGGGCATACGACGACTCAGAGACCCGTAGAACTACAACAGTCGTCATAGAAAACAACTTATAATCTATATTGTATTATGTTATGGTATACTAAATAAATGTTTGTAAAATAACTTTATATGTTTTATTTATCACGCCCATACTCTGATTTCTTGTCTAACAGGGTGGACTCAGCCGTTTTTTTTTTTTTGTTTCAAGACTGTTTCTAACCTAAGGATGTAAACAATAAGGTTACAGATTATTTTTAATCATAAGAGTTTACTATAGATACGTTGAATAACCTACAAGAGTATATAGTATATTATTACATATCTGCGTATTTCGAAGCTATTGAAAATGTATGATGTATTGTAAAATAACGTTTAAATATGGCGAAACACAAAGGATGAGTAATGGTCATTACTTTTTAAATCAATAATTTTAACTTAGACCATCGTGTTTCTCGATAATATTCCGATGGTGATAAGAAGCATTGTAAGCTTTTATCTGTTTCCTATAGAGCAATTTGAATGTACCTTCTTCTTGTGGTAAAACTAATGTCTTGTTAGGTCTACTAACTAATGAAGACGAATTAAAATTTGAAAATATCTACCTATACGCCAAGTCTTTATTTCAACCTAAATATGGCGAAAACGATGATGTAATCACCCCTAATGATGTGAAACCTAATTCAGTATTCATTTTCGATGATATTATCTGTGACAAACAGGAAAAACTTAGATAATATTTTAGCATGAGTAGACATAAAGGATGTTGATTCATTTTATTAAGGTCAGACAAATGCAAAGATACCGAAACATCTGATTAGGGACAACGCTAACTTACTTATTCTCTTTAAGCAAGATGAATTGAATTTCAAACATGTGTATAACGCTCATATTTTAGGAGATGCAGGCTATGATGAACTTAAACATTTAAACGCATAGTATATTATTTCTCAACGCTGAATATATATCGGTATTTTTTCTAGTTTGATTAAATC